>VZSZ01012037.1:41325-112377 GCA_013398815.1 Ibidorhyncha struthersii
GAGCCCCGGCCCGGTGAGCCCTGCCCGGTCGGGGCCTGCCAGCACACGGGGCAGGGCAGGGCCGAGCCTGGCGGGGGGGCAGCTGCCGCCCCTGCGAAGGCCCTGGGCCGGAGTCCAAATAAAAACCCAACCGCCTTCAGGAGTATTTTTACCAAATGTGTCACTTGGCGCTTCCGTGAGGTACCGACGTGCTGAGAGCCCACCCAGTCGCCGAAGCCCCGTGACGGGGATCGAGTGCTGAAGGCGGGATTGACGTGGAATTTAGGTAGTAAAACTGGAGCCAGGCTTCCTCACACCGCTCGCTTAGTTACGGCTGACCTTGGAGGTGACTAACCTCCATCGATGCTACAGTTTTTATGCTTAAATTTCCCAGACGATGTATTTGCCCGAAGGCATCTCAGGCTTCATCTGACTGACCTGCTCGTTTTACACCTGAGCCCCTCAGGTCTTAGAGCATGTTTGCTAAGTCAACCTCCACACAAAAATTCAGTTCTAACTGATGCTTTCTGCTCAAAGGCTTGGTTATTCTGTATTTTAATGTAGAAATCTCAGTGGTTAAAACATTCTCGAGGTGAAGGACCTGGTTTGCTTTCCTCTGTGCAACAAAGACTTCAACACTCTTCTACTCACCAGGTGAACAGCCCACAGTCCAAGGGGACATCGAGGGGACGAAAACACAGTCTGTCCCTTCTGTTGAAGCTGCTCCACTTTGTACTCTGAAAGAATTAAAAATGCATTAGATCAGAGAGAGGGAATTAGTCTGTAACCTCGTAGTTATGGCACTCAGTTGGGAAGGACAAAGGATGGCTTTGTGTGTCTGTATTATGGACCATTTATGTGTTTTATACCCATAAATCCAGAAACAGTCAGTGGAGCAAGGACTTAAGCCCAGGGTGCCGTGCTCCCAGTGATAGACCTCTAATCAGAACAGAGGCTCCTGCTTAATCTGTCTGAAGGCAAATGGAGCCTTCAGTCCACAAAAACTGTAAGAAGCTCAAAAGAAGAAGGGGAGGGAGCACTCCCCTTCTTTTCTGTTCCCCTAGAATAGTCCACAGTCAGGCTCTTAGGAGACAGGAGATTCCCTGAAGGAGAGAAATTCATCATCTTGGAGGAGTTCTTTAATCACTATAGTATTGCAATGAGCAGAGACAGAAGTCTTCTGGCTATGCTTGTTTCCTTAGTTTTTGAAAAAGATATGAGCACCTAAAGCCTTTAGGAAAAGCTCTGCTCAAAAGAGTAAGAGCATTAAGATACCTGAACATCAAAGCGATTCAGAATTCAATGTAACACATTGTCCTTAGCACGCTCTTACCACCTAGCTTAGTTTTTGTAGACCTTGTTCTAAGGCACTTAATTCTTCCCCTATGGTCAATGGGGTGCTGAGGCACTTTACTAAAGATTGTTACTTTTCAGATGCAAATTCCTAAAGACTGAGCACCTCCACATTGAGTATTTCACAAGCTATATTGTTTTTTAGTCTATTGTTTTTGACATTTTCTTGGTCTGTGCTTAGACATAACAGATAACGGCAATATTGGTAATGTTGATATACTTGCCAGGAGAATGGAAACTAATTTTAAATGAATTTTGGTAATCTTGCATTAAAGTTTATTCTTTAAGTCACTTCTTTTGTAGGTCAACAATCAAATAAAACATTCATGACAGTCTGAAATGATAAGAAAAACCAGCAGATCACAAAGATTAGAGGTGGAAAAGACTATCATGGTCCTGACAAAGGATTGTTCTTTAACGTTCTTGAGTGTTGTTTTGTCCATTTAATTTTAAATGTCTCAGGTAATGGGGCTTCTACTTCCCAAAGGAGACATCTCTTCAAAGTTGAATTCCTCTAATTATAAGGATTGTTTTTTGTGATGATCAGGTTAATGGAAGTTTCTTGTGTTTCAGCTCATTACTTTAGCTATAGTGCCCTGTGTTCACGTACATAATTTATTTCTCCCATTGGTGTTTACATCTCTCCGACATGTATTATTTACATCTAGCCTAAGTGTGCAAAATATTTCACAGATGTTCAAGAAAGATCTTCACTCTAATTTTTTTTTTTAAAAAGTCAAAAGAAAAGAATACAATATAAATCAATACTAGAGTATAAACCTAATAGGAAAGTATCTTTTTAAATGTGTTATTTTGTTCATTTACAGTTCTGTGTTAACACAAAGACACAACACAATAACGTACAGTCCATTGGCCTTTGACATGTATGCTAGCTGTGCTTTTCTTTTTAAAGCACTTTAAAAGATGCTTTTCCTTTACCTTTTTCATGTGTTTGTTCACAGCTTAAATGACAACAATGTAACTGAATAGAAACAAAGTTTGTGTAAATGTTTCAACAGTTATACAGTCGCCCTGTTAAAAGAGTGTACTGTTTTGGTAATACAGAATTGTCTTTCCTTGTTGGACAGACTTGGGAATATTGTGTGTTTCCTGAGCCCTCTAACGCATCTTTATAAACCACAATACAGTCACTTCTTAATCCTACTTTGGATAAAGTAAGTAACTTGGACTTCTCATCTCTGTTATTGTTAATCAGTTTTTTCAGATCTAACAGTATTTTGACAGTGCTTTTTCTAAACATTTCTTATTTTTAAGCACCTTTGTCAAAAGTGTACAGAAGAATTGGATACAGTTATGTCACCACCCAACACTCCTGTATCTGAAGGCTATACCAAATGCCTTGGAACATTGTTCTGGGAGCTTCTCTTTAGTTGGCTAACCACTGTGACCCCTAAATCCTTTTCAGAGTCACTGCTTTCCAGGACACAGTCTCCAATCTTCTAAACGTGACCTACATTCTTTGTTCCTGCTGAATGACCTTGCATTCAGCTGTCTCAAAAAACATGTTCAAATGATCCTGGCTTACTAAAGGATGTCAATTTCCCTACAGAAAAAAAAAAAAAAAAAAAGAAGCTGTTTTTTCTTTGCATTTTTTTGTGCTTTATGCATTTTTTGTCATCTGCAAATTTTACCATTAATGCTGTTAAATATTCCTTCAGATCACTCATAAATTTATGTAGTAGCAGAGGACAGCATTTTCTAAAATGTGGGGCTCAATCCCCCAAGGCAGCGATGTCAAGGGTGTGTTTAGAGCTCATTCCACTTCATCTCAGAGAGGCACTCTGAGCTCTCAGGATGCCAAACCAGGCCAAGGGAACTGGTGTTAGCGCTGTCGCATATGCCCGGTTCAGCAAACAGCCTGTGCCAGCTCCCAGCAGGGATCTGAGCAACTGGAGCTGCACCAGCCAGCTGGGTGCTGCAGAGGCGTGGGGTGGGGTGGCGGAGGCCTGGCACTGGGCACCAGAAACACGTGGGGAAAAACTCGCTTATGAGAAAGAACAGAACTCTATGAATGACTCAAGAATTACCCAAGGGATAATGATTAGCTGTTTATAGTTACTTTTGGAGATCCGTCATTTAGCCGGCTTTTAATTAATTATTATGTGTTACACTGATTTTCTGTAACGCTAGTCACTTAATTAGATTGATGTACTGCTGTATGTCTGTTGCTCTACAGAAGCATATGTCGATGCAGTCACCTTTATCAATCATATTCGGCAATCTCACCCAGAAAGCTACCCAATTTGACATGCTCATTGGCACTAAGTACACAATCATTTTCTGTATTGATTACATCACGTATCAGGCCTTCAGTTATTTTACCTGCTACTGATTCCAGCGTACTGAGAACTATATAATCAAGGTCATATTTTTTATGTTGTCCAAATGTAACAGTGGTTTTATCCAGGTTTTTAATACTTCCTTAATATTCCTTAATCTCTTGAATAGCAACATTAATTGTTCAGGCAGCCCAGTAATAAACTCTTTTTAGAGTTAAACTACCCATGTATTAAAAATTGTTTGCATATTATTTTAGGCAAAACCATAATGGCACTCATGACTGGGATGGGACTGCATTATGCAGAAATATTAATTGAATACTTCTGTCTGTTCTGCATTGTTATTGACAATTTCAACTGTTTGCTTCTAATAACAGACCTATGATTTTGCTAGGATTAATTTTGTTCACGATATATTTTTTAATTCCTCTTTGTCCTTAGTATTTCTGGCTGTAAATTTTTTTCACTAATGATTTCTCATGTCTGTTGTTGATATTTCACTTTTCCAGACTTACAATACCCAGTAAATAAAAAGTTTTTTGCTACGTTATTTGTCCTTATGTATTTCTCTTCAGTGAGGATATTTTTAACAAAAGAAAATGTCCTCTCTAAATGCACAACTGGATTTTTGAATCTGGTAAAATCATTCACAGTTAAAGACTCTTTTTTATCTTCTTTATTTGCTTATAACTGACTGCTTCAAGTAATTCATCCTTTTAAAAACAGACTATGGATCAGGACTTAACTCTTTTTGCATACAGCAGATATGGATCAGGACTTAACTCTGCATACAGCAGATATGATTACATGCTGGTCATTGGCAAAATATTCTTAAAGTTATTTTTACATATTTGTCCATTGGAAAGAGGTCCCATTGTAAAGTGAGCATGTTTCATATTGGAAAATTATGGTATTTCACTTTTTGATACTCCGTGAATATTCTAACAATGTCATCAAAAGATCTGCAGCATGGTTTGTCAGAATTATACCTCTTTTTTTTTTTTGTCTTTCAGATATTATTGAGATGTTTCAGATACTGTTATTTCAGATATTATTAAGGGCATGTTTAAAAAGCTGTTTATCTGATTTGGTTTGCTTACCTGTATTTGTTAGCAAATTGAACCTAGAGCCCTGTCATCTGGGATTATCAATTAGGAATGCACTATCCGGGTGGCAGGCCAAATCCTACCCTGTGAAACAACTCCATCCATCTCCAAAATATTCTCCATCATCATGTAGTATAGCAATATATATATCTGAGTTAAACTGTTATTGTAATCTTTCTCCTTTCTAGGTTGCCAAGAAGCTGAATTAGAATAATTCTGAAGTGCAGGATCTCAATTTTTGCTGGTCCTTGGTTCAAACTAATTAAAATAAATTTATATTCTTTGCTGACTGCTAACCCCTGGCAGAAGCATTTTGAATAATTTAGAATATGTATGTTCACAATAACCTCAGCCCAGTCTCAGTAGTATTCACAAGCTGAGGATTTGGGGACCATCTTTTTCATTTTGAGAGAAAGCTGGAATGTTTTATGAATATAAATGCACAAATTGTACACAGTTTTTTGAATGACTTATGAACAGCATATGCGGTGGTTTCATTTACCAGTGTTTTAAAAATACGTTAGAGGGGCTAGAGTTGGGACACAATTTTTGCAAACATTATTTTTAAACAGAGCCTACTTTCCAAAAGGATTTAGAGGGTAAAATTCTGCACCAACTCGTGCCACTTTTGAAGTAAATCTCCAAATAATTTTTCTGCCATGTGGGTCTTGTGAGTCAGATGAGGGTTGAAACATCACAGTAGCTGAGGCAGGACCTTGTGAGGAGAGGGAGGGACAGATCTTGGCTCATTCTCAGGAAAGAAATAAGCCAGTGTGTCCCAAGTCACTAAAGGATGTGTGAGGGCAGTCAACAGGGAACAACGGGGGAAATCTCATGTCGTTCAAAGAGGAGAAATGAAGTGGGAAGACATTAGTGACCTGGGAGGTGTTTCAAATTTTCACTGTATAGGAGTAGTTTTTTCACCTTCTAGATGCCGTTTTTTGTGATGCCCTGGCCATATGAAGTTGTCAAGCAGCATCTGCTGGGTTCCACACCTCCTGTTACAACCAGAATCAGATCCGTTGGGCAGCATATATCTTTTCTGAGAGAGGATTTGCATGCCATCCTCTCCTGCAGTTGATTCACAGTTTAGGGGTGTAAGGTGCTGGCTGTTGCTTTAACTAGACTACCACCTCTTTCCTCATACAGGTTGTGTACTATAGAGGGATCCCAGGCTACTGCTATGGCTATCCCAGTCTGAAAAGGCTCCTTTACTGATGATCCTTCCACTCGACCGCTATGTGGCTAAGTGCAATAGCAGGTAGAATTGATTCCATGACATTTAGTTAAAGATTCATCTACATTATGGCTGAAAGTCCAATTGTCATTCATTTAGAGGACATTCAACCTGCAAACTATCATGGTAATCTTAAAGATTTCAGCCTGACTGTCTAATACTACTAGTGCACAGATAAATGCTAAGTATTGTTTTAAGATGCTGAGTAACAAATAATTTTATCTCCAAATTATTGAAAAAATAATGTCTAGAGAATAAGGTCTTTAATAACATCTCTGTTGATGCTAATTCACATATGCTTAGCCATCATAAGGTTGCGCACTGCTGTAAGTTTCATCAGGTAAAAGACAAACAAAATGATCACAGATATCAATCCTAAATACCTGATTGCTAAAGAAAAACAAAGGTAATATACAGGCAATAATAGTTTTATACTGATAAAGCGGACTGTTTTAATAAGCACTGATACTGTAAGAGTAGTTGTGGCTATTGTGGTAACATGGTTCAAGGTAAAATCAGATCAAAGTATGATATTCCCATAGTCATCACAGATTGTGTGAGGGACACAGAGATAACCAAAATAGTATACACAGAGGAAAAAGAATGAAAATTAGAGACTCTCTGAGATAAACTAAACACTTAGTAAATGGAAAAGGCAAGTAAATGTAACTGGCAGTCTTCTCCTCTTGCCCCAAAGAGAGAACTTAAATGCCTAAAACTAGACTCAAACTTTAGAAGCCTAAATACAAAATTGAAATCTTCCCAACACACTACCCTTCTGGACAGTTCTAGGAACCTGCAGTTCTACTGCCCCAAACTAAAATTACCCCAAAGTTCATTAAAAACTTGACCTTGAAAACTCTTCAGCCAGTCTAAATGACAATGATCTGGATTGATTAAAAATTAAATATTTTTAAGAGCTGCTATTTAGCATTACTCATTAGAAAAGGTAAGGCAAAAGCTGTGGGCTGGGATAGATAGATGTTTTCTGTAATTTTAAAACCGGTTTGTCAGCTCAGCCCTTTGATAAGAAATAAGGCCATTGTTATCTATACAGTAACTATGTTTTTGTGGGGAAACTAATGAGACCTAGAAAAGAGTAGGGTAGCTGGCAGTTTTGCATCACCAGATAACTCTTTTTCTGCTTGTCCTTGTGGTTACATTTTGAAAGTTTAGGTGCAGTCAGTGTGAAATATATTCATGTACAGTCTTAAACATGAATTTTGATAAAAAGACTCTGTTACCGTTAACAGCCAGAAAGAACTCAGGCACAAATCTTAAGATTACATTCAAACCATTGTTTATAGGAAGGAAAGTAGTATTAAGCAAGTTAATCCATGTGCTCTTAGATAATAACAAAGCAAAACCTAATTTGCCATGAAAGTGGAATTCAGAGTCTTCTGTTTCAAAGAACTAATTAATTTTGCTTTAGTATAGGAAAGTTTAGTGTAACAAATCCCTTGAAAGTTTATGAAGAGTTGTTTTACATAAACAGAATTACACCTCTTTGTAGCTTTAAAATAGAGAACCTTAAATCATGCACGGTTTAAGTTTGTGAAGCTTCAGTAAAGCAAGTCCATGTGGAAAACCAGCATTTTTAAAGCTTGACAATTAATTTATGATATTGCAGTAGACAGTAACATTAAAATTTCTCTTTTTTTTCTTCCCTTTTGGATGGTGTAGGTCTAGGGGAAACTGCCTTCAAACAATTGCTGCTGTTTTGTGTCCTCACTTTAATTTTATCAGGGTTGTTAACGTATAGAATTATCTGAACAACAGAAAACCCTCTTGTCAGTTTAAAAATCGGCTAGGTTTTTTTATGCTCTGGAATGCCATTGTGGAAGGAGTCAGACATTAAGTGGACATCCGGAAGTACCATGGACCCAGAGGCTCTCATAGAAGCTAGTTTCAACCATTTTTCAATCTTGTTAATTACACAGTTATCAGAGAAGAGGAAGATCTTTTCTGTTATTGCATGTGTCATGTTTCTTTTCAAGTATTTCTAATCCGTTTGTTAGATTTCCTTTGTCAGAGAACTCTCACAGTGATGTCAGTATTTCCACGGTAAATCAAGGTTCCCCTGTAAAGCTAGGTGACAAACTTAAACACTCATTTCTCACTCCATAACACTGCTGTCTAGTGTGATGATAACATCTCACTTCTCTAAGTGGTAAGTTATTTTGGGGGTTGAAGAGTGACCAAGGTCATGGTTGCATGGAAAGCTTCAGCTACAATTTTTTTTTTGGTCACTCTGAGTCTGCCTTCATTTGTCTGCCTTTATTTATCCTCTGTGGAATCTTGCAGTTCTCCTGTCCCTCAGTCAGCCTTGGAGCTGAAGTACTGCATTTATCATCCAGGACTTACCCAAAAGGTTGGATGAGTTTGAGTACCTTTGGGACTCTATGTCTAGTAGACCTATCAAGTGTCACACAGTGAAAGAGATACTGCCTCTCCACTTCAGCTCTGTCTATACCTCATGCATTCACGCAGTGTGGCACTTTGCTTTCCTGCTCTGACTATCGTGTACCTCAGATGATATCCTAGCTCTGCAGATCCTTCCCTCCCTCCCTCCTCTCAATCACATGCTGTAAGGTGCCAGACACATCCCACACCATACACCAATCTGCAGTGTTCTCTCATGCACAGAAGAAGATAAGTAAGGAATGTATAAAGATATGAATCTTTGCTAAAAACAAAGTATGGCTTACTTTGCAGCAGAAATAAAGCTTTTAGAGAAGATTATTTTAAAATCTAAATATGTGATTATATTACTTTTAAGACCTACAATTTTGTGATGGTCATCTGTGAAGCCTCAGTTTTATCCAAATATCCCAAAAATGTCGACTATGTCTCAGTTTTGTTCTTGCAAACTTGCTCTTGCCTCTATCATACAAGGTCCTTTTTTACTCTACTATCATTCCTTCAGCCCGTGTTCTCAAGCTTTGGCCCTTCTGGTCTTGCCTGCTCAGCAAGAGTCTTCAGCATCTGTGGCTTTGGTCATTGACCCTTAACAGCCTATATATTTGTTAGAGTAGCTATGTTGAGAAAATTGCTTCTTTTCTGCCTGTTTCCTCTGGTAGAATGCTGCCAAATCAGTCCTAATATAGCAAGCATCCCATTAACCAAGCAATACACATAATCTCTCTCTGAGCGCCACTAAATTTAACATGGTCATTAAAAAATGCTGCTAGGGATTCATTTCATAGACCTGTACTTTTCTGCTGCCTACAAAATAAAAGACTAGCACCACCATTTTAATTATGCCAAATAATTATGAGTTACAATCAGAGACTCTTAAGATACGTTTACTCCAGAAACTGAGAGGAGATATGAAAAGGGGAGGGAATTAAAATGAAGTTGCTAATAAAGCTGAGATTTTCCTTACTATGCACGTTACCATGTCAACCTGAGTTATGCAGCAACACATTTGAGATCTATTCAAGACCCCTTCAAAAGCTTAGCAACTAACCAGGATGGATTTTCAGCTGATTTTGGCATCTTTTGCATGATAAATGCTACTTCACCACATTCTTTCTCTGGTTTAATACCAAATACAACTAAGCAAATGTTTAATTATATCTATGCAGATGGTTTATTATGTAAGAGATAATTACTTGTGCTGCTTTGAAAGTACTAAACCATGCAGAAAACATGAGGCTCAATCATTTTAAGATGGCAAGTAACTTAATATAAATTATTTCTTGCACATACCAGAGAAAAACATGCAACCTAAGTGTCCTGTGTATGTATTAGTTTCAGATGGTTCAACTATGATCCTTTTAAGTTAGTATGTGAATATTGCCTCTGTTCTAGCTTTCTTAAAGTCAGCATAGCTTTCCACTGCTGTCTGGCAGCAGTCTAAAGCCTTTTATTGAAAACCAAAGCAATGTAAAATTTGTCAGCTGATCTTTCAGAAAAAAACACTTTTCTTTATTCTTAAGTACTTAAATATATATAATGGCCTTTAGCATTATTAGTTTACTGTTTCAAATATCTTACATATGTTATAAGGAGTATTAGTTCCAGTTTCAGCATCTTAGATTTGAGGATTATATAAGCTGGTACACAACAGAAGCTGGTAGATAGCAGCTGTTGAGGAATTACAATGTCTTTACTTGTTTCCCATGTTAGTTGAGCTATTTAAATAAGTTTCAAGGAACAAAAGTTGCAGAAAAAATGTGCCTCAAAAGCAAAAGAACAGTATCAGCCAGGAATTATTAAAAATTACATTCTTAGTAAAGAATCTAGATTTTTTTTTTTAAATTAAAACACTGTATCAAACTTGCAAAAGGGAATAAACCTAGAAAAAAATGATAAATCCATTGCTTAATACTATGATAATCACTTATCGAGGTGAAAGTCACTGATAATGTAAAAGTGATTAAACACAATTTATCATCAGACGCAGAAAGTTCCCTCACATTTAAGACAGATGCTGAAAAAATTGTTCCAAGAGCAGCACAAATGGAGTTCAGTCCATAGCATATCTTGCCTACATTGATTATTTGATATCCAATTGTGAATGAGCTTCTTAACCTTTTCCTCAGCTTTCTCTCTACTCAGCTGTCTAATTTCATAACATTTTGAGGAATTCAGCATACTTGAGCTCTCTCCTCTTGTCCAATTTGATTAGAGTTTCCAGTGGCTGCAAATGATCAGGAAGGCAGCTGATGGGTATGGCTGGCACCAAGGCTGGCAGTCATCCTCTAGAGAGTCTAAAAAGCCTCTGGGGGAGGATGGATGGTCCCCACCTCAGCACTGCCAAAAACACATTGAAAGTTCAGGCAATGAAATGTAGGTGTCCAGGTTGCCAGTACTTGCTTGATACTTTAGAGGAGGTAATTTTGAAGTGAACCTCACTGAATTTTCTGAGTTTCATATCCTTAGAAAACAAAGCTAAACCAGTGCAGAAAACCTCTGTCTCGGCAAATACCTGCCAGGCATATCCATTTATGTAATGCCTGCATGTTCCTTGGGCAGCTCAGCATATTCTCCAAACATCCATAATCTTAGCAGGAAAATTGTCTTATGCTGCTTCATATTCCAGAATGAAAGCAGGACTAAGAATAACCAACACTCTCCTCTGGCTTGCTGAAGTTACGTTACATTTATAGGCAGATAGCATCCAGGAACGTAACCCTACTGCCTACTAGTTACTCAAAGATGTAATTCCTAGACTGTGGTTTCCAGGGATCCCATATTTTATGTGATCCCTGGTGATGCTGGGTACAGAAATAGTTCAGCAAACAGTGGGTGTCTCAACCCTGGAGATACCCGCAAGTTTTGTTGTTTTCTGTTTTCTCCCCTTTCCATTGGCAAAAATAAATAGGGAGCAAGAGGGAAACGGAAGCAAAGGACAAAGGTGGATTAAAAAGAAAGAAAAAATCAGAATAATAATTAATTTTCAGTTGTGTGAATAGTTTTGATAAATATTCCTATAGCAAAATATGTGCTTTTGGCAGGCTTATGAGACAAAATAATAGTTAGATGTTGATAGCTGCATTTTGCAAGGGAGCTGAAGCGTCCCTGAAGAAACTGAGGCTGAACTCCATAGTAAGATGAATACTGGAGCATCTGGGATAAAAAAAATGCTTTTTACTCCTTTCTCATTAAACAGGGATTGCTTCATTGTTGCTGGACATACATAGTGAGTCCTTCAGCTTCCCTACTGCCACATACTGTATAGTGCAAAGCTGGAAGAATTGCCCTAGATTCAGCATCTTTTCTGTGGTTCTCTCTGTGTAAGAAGCCATGAAAACTGCAGGAAACAACGTTGTAATAGTGATTTTCCTGAACTCCCTGCAGAGTTTGTGGTGTTCATACTTTTTCATTCTCCAACTAGAGAGGAGACACAAAGCTTCTGGGTGAGAAAGGATAAAACTAGCACAAAGCTGGGTGAAGAAAAAGAGGAAACAGGATAAAGACAGACCTTTAAAAGGTGTGCTGCATGTTATAGCATTATGACTGTGTGAAATTATAATATGCATGTAAAAAGTCACTGGTCTTATCAGTGGTAATGTGTGCTCTTATATACATCTGCTATCATATGCTCTCACAGCTATGTGCAAGCTAAGATGAAAATTATGATTGTAGGTTTTAAAGAGCACTAATTACTGCCCATGTTTGGGCAGTCCCACTTACATTTCACAGTGTGCGAGTTTGAAACAATAAGGTGCAGTGTGTCTTCCAAACTGTAAGCAGAGCAAGTTTATGTGATGATAACCTAAACAAATAACGTATCTGACTTTTTTATCATAAGACAATATAGCTTAAATTACTTGCTACTTTCCCTTAAGTACATAAGGAGTCCCAGCACGTTTTCCCACACATAGAACCCAGCAGAACAGGAGCAGAACAGGTATATTCCCAAGTTTAAGAAAAGTTAGATAAGTGTATATGCTGAGAATTGAGGGACTGCATAACTCTATAGCAAAGGGGGGTGACTGCCATGTGGGAGCTGAAAGGAAGAAACAGGCTGCTGTGTTGAAAACTGAGGGGGAGAATGGTTATATAAAGACGAAAGACAAGGTACTGCCTACAAGCCACATATAAGACATGCTTTGGGGAGAATCAGTGATAATGAGAGATAAACGGGAAAAGAAAAGGATATATACATACACCCATGTACATACATCAGACACACTGCAAAAGGTTAACTGTTTAGTGTTTGTACAGATCCTCTTATGTTGTGTATCCTAGCCTCTCCATCCTCTTTTTCTTGCCCTACCTTTTTTTTTTTCTTGGATACAAGGATGAGCTAACCTGTAGCAAATCAAATTGCCTTGTTTTTAAAAACATTATAAACACCTGGCAGCATCCTTAGAGGGAATTTAGTGTACCCCAAGCTATCATAAACTACCTCTCAGACAGCCAGGGTTAAACTTATAACGTATATAACATACCTGTTCTTTGAGCCCTCTGGCTTCTCAGGCTTTCATTTGAAAATGTTTGCCAGGGTGTGATTTGTGCAATACTTGCAAGCATACATTTCCTATCTTAGCATTGTTAAAGGAAAGACTGCCATTTATTGTATGATTTGGTATAGTGCAGTGGAGAGAAGGTACAGTGGTGGCCCTTTACATGTGACTGTAATACAAATGGTATATTGATAATCCTTAAAAGCTGAGGGGGAATGTAATGGGCCACTGGGTGTCAGATATCCCTTTTCTCCTTAGTCCCAGTTTAGGTTGTAATCAGGGAGTTCTTAATCTTGCAATTATTAGGTAATGTGTAGAGTATTAAGGCATTTACAAAATTAACAGTTCTGCTATACTAACAATTGGAAACTGGCATTAGTTGTTAATCAGACCAGTAGCCTGTGGAAATTAGTAGTTTGTGATAATGGGGAAAAGGGGTATTTCTGCACATTTGTTTCTGCCTCTCCCTAGTAAGAGGCCTGGGACCCCACACAGACAAAATGCCCGGGCTTTAGCAGAGGGACCATATGAGGGACTGCCATGACCAGCAGAAGGCAAACCCTTTACCTCCCTGGTGACACACTTCTGAGTTAAAGAAGTCAATACAGAATCATGATACCAGGTCTGTCTCAAGTGATGATGGACAGCACCTACTCAGCTTAATTTCTAACCCACATACTCATAACATTTTAGTCTCATTCATAAAGCTTCATCTTTATCTAGTGATGGAAAGACTGCTTAGGTGGGGAATCTGTATCATGAAAAGGTTTGTTTTCTAAAAGTAAACTAAGAAGCAGTTTCTAAATCACTAAAAGACAAATAGAGAACAAATACTAGAGCGGTGAGACGAAGCAGACATCCAAAATGAGAGCTGAGCATGGGTCACTAATACAGGACAGACAAAGCAATTGTTATCAAACAAACCAATGTTATGATTTAGCAGCATATTTACCTGTATGCTAACTGAAGTGTATACTTAAGCCCCCTAGAAATAATAAACTTAAGTACTCAGTTAGATCTCTTCCTTTAACTGAACTGTAAGAATCATGGATTTTTACTTTGTTTAGAAGTAACACAGAATACTGTGCACGCCTAGTAGTTTCAAGAAAGTGCTAAGGAATGAAGCAAAAAAGTGTAATTACATAAGGAAAGATTACATGTGGTGCTCAAAACTGAGAACAGCTCTCATGAATGAACTCAGCTTCACTAAAGCATAGCCAGGTTTGCAGAGCTGAAAAGCTGTGTTTAGCTGTTCATCTTAGGTTTACACATTTGTATTAAAGAAAATCTCATCTTGATTTAGTGCATTGCTAACAGTAGCAAAATTCTTAATCATTTCAAGGGCTGCAGGAGCAGAAGACCTTTGGCATATGAATGAAAGCTGAAGATGGATAGAACAAAATGTAATTTATGTCTGGACACTGTTTCCCCAGATCAAAAAGGCATTTATTTTATTATAGGCAAGTATAACATACTCAAGGGGCTGACTAATGGTCTTTGAAGTTACTGGACAGCAGATATTTTTATTCAGAGGTCATGGTTAAGCAGGCATATACAAAGTTGTCTTGCTCACTTAAACTCTGAACAAGGTTTGGGACCCAGCGCAAAAAACACCTAAGTACACGATTAATCACTGAGACCCAATGAAGATAATTATTTCTGTTAGTAAAGTAATGCATATACGGAAGTGTATGCCAAATCAGGTATTTAGACTTGTCTAAACATTTGTGTGGAATGATACCCGTTAAGGTGTTTGGATACCTCAGCAAGGCACAAAAACTTACATGAAATATGGGTGGGACCAAAGCATGCATATTTTGTGCAGGAGGGTGATGGTGGTGGGAAGTTCTGAGGTTTGTAGTTTGTTGCCACTAGCACAATTGTGAGTTTCCCATCAGCTGCCTGAGTAACTGGTAAAGCTTTGTTTCTTTGGCTGTACCTACATTGCTAAATGAGTTCACTACAGGGAGATCCCTGGCCCCACGCTACATGGTGCAGAATGGCTCATGTCCACACTGGGGGTTCCCCCTCTCGAACAAGCTGGCTGCATCCACACTAGCCCTGGGCTTCTTCCTCAAGGACCTACATGGTGCCCCGGTTGCTTAGAGATATAATTGTTTTTTAATATCGCATTTTCTAGTTGAAATCATCTGAAAAAATATAAGGATCTTGTTTCAGCCTATGAAGAGCAATCTTTTTATAGCAGGAAACAGAAGGCGTGTATTACCTGTCTGGGGGAGATGTAAGGTTGCTTGAGGCTGCAAAGCCTGCTGAGAGTGGGTTGGAAGAATGTAATACAGGAGTTAGACTTCATGCAGGCTCATATATACATCTCTGGAGAATGGTTTTTGGACCGAATTATCCCCAGAACTGCACCTAGATTTTGATTTGTGGGGAACTAAATGTTGCAGTCTAAAAGAGTGCTTACCGCCGAACTAATGTAGACAGTCTTGATGATCAGGGAGCCAAGACCCTGAAGACAACTGGGGGACTAAGATATTTGGGAGTTTAGAAGTACCTCTTGAGAATAGATTATGAGTACACAATTCTCCATTAACCATTCAGAGAGTCTAATAGCGCTCTGAAAAATATAAACAAGTCACCTGTGAAAAATGACAATATGAATCTTACTGGTTTTCCTCATTCAACTGCTGCCATACAAAATTCTTTTTGTTTGACAGTCTCTCTCTGACAGTCTCTCTCTAGTGTTAAAAATAAATGTATTTAGAAATGGTTTTGTCATCTCCTGTTATCACAGGCTAAGGCTGACTTTTAACAAGAAATACAATTTCAAAGAAATCAAGTTCAATGGCTTGCTCTACATTAATTCTTAGTGTTTGCTTCTTTACTTTATTGGTCACGTTTGGAATCAACCACTTAAACAGCACATGGGTTCTAGGTTGCAGCTTCACCAATTGTGTAATTATAAGAGGCAATATTTTATCTCTTGAGAAGAAAAAAGAATTAATTTATTCATACAAGTAGGTGTGAGAAGCACAAAAAGGTGTAAGCTTGGTGTTGGGAGATAGTCCCTTGACTTCATTCAAAGCTGTAGGAACGCATCCTCCAGAGACCTAAGGAGAGCAGTCATAAAGAAAGTGGAAGCTTAAAAAGTTGTTTATGCTCGAGGCATCTGAACCCTTTCACAGGTGTCTGTGCTTCCCATAAAGTAGATGTGGGGAAGGAGGAACATCAAAACAGGCTGCAAAGTTAGGTGAAATGAATTTCATATTAAGTTTCTAGACCTCTGTAGGCTTTAGGTATGAGCTGTGCTGGGGTACCTCGCCTTGTGAATGCTGATACTTCCAGATGTGCAACGACACAGAGTATTATGGATATGCACCAAAAGCATTGCACACCAAAGAGAAAGGATGTTAATCAGCTTTCGGTGCCTCCGTGTTTAAAAGGCAGTTGAATAGGGAGTTGCTGGGATCAGAATTTCTTGCTGTCCTCCACATACTCAATGAGAGGAGAAAATTGACTAAAGAAAAACTATTGTCACATGAGAAAACAAGCAGCATAATCAAGGAACTCATAGAGATGGGGTAGATTACAGAAAAAAAACTACCAACACGCTTTTAACTGCATACCACAGGTGCAGAAACACAACTGACTGTGTGCTTTGATGCTGTATTTCACAGTCATATATAAAAAAAGAAATTTAAAAATTGAACAAAAAAATATCTTTCAGGCTCAGGAGCACTTAAGTATTAATGTTTCCTGGCATAATAGAACTGTAATCTTATTAAAAGTTGGTCCTAATTGTTCATATTTTAGCAATTAGATAAACGCTTTGTGAATCAAGTACTTACAGAACAAATTTAATTCACATATTTCAAAGTTACTGAGAATTTATTTCCTAATAGAAGCTCTTATTATAAAATTGACTATTTTAGCAGAACAAGGCCCCACTAGAGAGTAAAAATCATTTGTTTTATAAAGGGAAGTTCTGCTATAGTTACTCTAGAAATCTTCAGAAACTATTAGAATGCTGTACAAAATGATCTATTTTAGAAACTAAAATTGATGGGTTTAGTATGTTAGATACTGGGAAAAGTTTCAAGAGGTAATTGATTTGTTCCAGTAGAGCTCTAAAATAAGTTCCATTAGATCAAGCAATATTTATAGAAAACAACATTTAGAGAAATCAGGTTTAAGGCAAAGATGATTACATATTACGTAGCACCTTGTGAACTTCCGTACTATTATGAACTGTTTGAACATTGTGGTTTCCATTGATTAAATCTCAGATAAAAGAAGCTGTGCTTGAATAACTTAAAAAATAAAGAGTTTGTTCATGCTAGACATTCACTATAGCAAAAAAAAAAAGATCTCTTTACTGGGGTATTTGACACTGTCTCCCACATCATCCTCACTGGCAAGCTTAGGAAGT
Source organism: Ibidorhyncha struthersii (assembly GCA_013398815.1). Classification (NCBI taxonomy): domain Eukaryota; kingdom Metazoa; phylum Chordata; class Aves; order Charadriiformes; family Charadriidae; genus Ibidorhyncha; species Ibidorhyncha struthersii. Next base: position 58,611 of record VZSZ01012037.1, read on the forward strand.
GTGGGCTAGATGAATGGACAGTGGGGTGGATTGAGAACTGGCTAACAGATAGAGCTCAGAGGGTTGTGGTTAGTGGTGCAGAGTCGAGTTGGAGGTCAGTAACAAGTGGTGTCCCTCAAGGGTCAGTACTGGGTCCAGTCCTGTTCAATATATTCATCGATGATCTGGACGAAGGGATAGAGTGTACCATCAGCAAGTTTGCTGATGACACTAAACTGGGAGGAGTGGCTGATACGCCAGAAGGCTGTGCTACCTTACAGCATGACCTGGATAGGCTGGAGAGGTGGGCAGAGAGGAACTTAATGAAATTCAACAAGGGTAAATGTAGGGTACTGCATCTGGGGAGGAATAACCCCATGCATCAGTAAGGGTTGGGGGCCGACCTCCTGGAGAGCAGCTCTGTGGAAAGGGACCTGGGAGTCCTGGTGGACAACAGGATGACCATGAGCCAGCAATGTGCCCTGGCGGCCAAGAGGGCCAATGGCATCCTGGGGTGCATCAAAAGGAGTGTGGCCAGCAGGTCGAGGGAGGTCATCCTCCCCCTCTACTCTGCCCTGGTGAGGCCGCATCTGGAATACTGCGTCCAGTTCTGGGCTCCCCAGTTCAAGAAGGACAGGGATCTGCTGGAGAGGGTCCAGCAAAGGGCTACAAAGATGATTAGGGGATTGGAACATCTTTCATATGAGGAGAGGCTGAGGGATTTGGGTCTCTTTAGTCTGGAGAAGAGAAGATTGAGGGGGGATCTTATTAATGCTTTCAAATACTTGAAGGGAGGATGCCAGGGGGATGTGAGCAGTCTTTTTTCAGTGGTGCCCATTGATAGGACGAGGGGTAATGGGCACAAGCTTGAACATAGGAAGTTCCATCTTAACATGAGGAGGAACTTCTTTACTTTGAGGGTGGTGGAGCACTGGAACAGGCTGCCCAGAGAGGTTGTGGAGTCTCCCACTCTGGAGACATTCAAAACCCGCCTGGACACTGTCCTGTGTAACCTGTTGTAGGTGACCCTGCTCTGGCGGGGGGGTTGGACTAGATGATCTCCAGAGGTCCCTTCCAACCCTGACTATTCTGTGATTCTGTGACAATTTCAGGGGCTGTTGCAGTCCCCAAACCAACAATGGTTCAGGAATAAAATAGGGTAAGTTATATATGATAGTATTCAACATTGAACCTTCTGACCAGATGTGACACCAGCAAAATATCTATATTTCAGATTAATCCAGCATTGCAAAAAAGTGGAGTAAATTAGGCGGCTTGAGATACAACTTGTCATGTAACTGATACCAGGTTTGGATAACGGATAGGCGGTAATTTAGATTAGCAGAACCCCCACATTTCTTAATCATTAACATGCATTCCTCCATTGTAATTTCCCTTAACAAAAGCTTAGCTTTGTTTCCCAGTAACTCAGATCTATGCTTATGTGGTCCCCAGAGAGAAAAAAACTATTTCACATTTGTAAAGGAAGATTTGTAAAAAAAAATGACTGGAGTAGCACTTTTGAATGATATATTTTAAGTATTAGACAGTGAAAGCTTACTGAGCCGTACACAACAACCTGGCTGAGTGTCACCTGCCTGAATTTGTCCTCTTGCGTTTGTCTAATATCCTAAACGTATTTGGGTCTGTAACATACATTTGTCTCCTTCTCTGGAGATGTTCAAAACCCGCCTGGATGTGTTCCTGTGCAATCTGCTGTAGGTGAACCTGCTTTGGCAGTGGCGTTGGACTAGATGATCTCCGAGGGTCCCTTCCAACCCCTACCATTCTGTGATTCTGTGATTCTGTGATTCTGTGTGACCTTACAGTCTAACAGGGACAGAAAAATAATTTGACAACTAATTAATATTGGGAAAGCATTTGTGTATTCCAAATGTTCTGGTTGTATAAAACAATTTAAAATTAATATTTAGTGTAACAGGTTATTTGCCTGAATTGGCCATAAACTACAAAAATCTTAATTTTTTGGTAAAACTTCCAGCACATCTTGTTGTGTATAGCACATTCTTCAGACAAATCTTTAAAAGAGGATGAGAAGTATGTAAAAGGCTTTGCAAAGCAGGAAGAAGACAGGAAACCAGTAAGATAATACAGAATGAACTGGACAACAAACTTTTCATTTGCATAAAATGGCTCACAATAATACATAAGATAATAGAGAGTATGTCCTTTCGGCTCCCTCAGATTGGCAGCCCGTTCAGAAGCAGCTCTTTGAGAACATCTTCCTAATGCTGTTTTCTGATAAGGACTCCACGTAGGAGACATCAAGATAAATCTTGATTTCTCTGACTGTGGTCTACAATGTTGCAGCAAAAAAGATCCAAAAAAAAACCCATCAAAATGTCATAAGGAATTTACTCAATGGTGTTGCATCTGCATTCCCTGGAACATGATAGATGCCTAAGCATGCTGTACATATGTGACTCCCCCATTACTTATCTGACTGGTGTTGTCATACTGCCTTATTCATATACTAAAAAAAAAGGTGTGCCTATTCAACTCTGTTCATGATTTTAATTAAACTGATTCTGAAATGCAAATAATGTTCAGATTAGCCTTCCATCTTCCATTCCAACCAGAATTCTAGCTTGTCTTCTGTGCCCTTCCAACTTATGTGATGATTTCCACAGTATTCAGTAGTGACAACGCAGTATGTACCTGTAGACTGTTTTCAGATTCCATTTCAGTGACTTCTAGAAGAATCCATATCTGCCTGTGTGTGAAACTGCCAATTCCTCACATCATCACTGACAGTCCACAGGCAATCTAGTGAGTTAAACTAATTAGGAAATGTAATTTTTTCAAAAATTCTTCATTTGGATACTAAGTCATTTTAGATACCTGATTGCTTTTAGGCATTTCACAATATTCTCAGACAAAACAGACAAGGCTTTCACCACAGTAACATGAAATCTGACCAAATATTTATCAGTCATGTAAAACTGCTGTGTGATTATTTGCTTCACTCTACTTACTTTTATAAGTTAAGTGTGTTAGCCTCTTTATTACATCCACTTCCCACTTTGACAAGGCACAAGAACTACATGAAATTGTTTCAAATCAATATTGGACTTTGTGTGTTGAACTGATTAGTGATTTGTTACTATGATTTTATATTCCAGCACTGCGAGCCCAATTGTTTTCCAGTACATTTTATGCATTATTTTACAGCAAAGCTTCAGAGACTTTTCTGCTGCTGGGAGCCTCTTGCAAATTCATTCTGGTTTGACTGGACGACAGGATATCAGCAGGGGATGACTGAAAACCAGCAATAACAAAAAAACCCTTTCCTTCTAGGAGACTCAAACTCAGCTGGAACACAGACTTCTTGTTGGATGGGAAGGAATTTTTAATTATGTTGAAAGAATAGCTGAATAAAGGAGAAAATGTAAATAATTAACGACCGACTTCACCCTACAACAGCATGAATTCCTCTTGAATACTTTTAAACAGAAAATAATTATTATAACATTTCAGAGTATGAGAAATAAACTACTTTTTCAGGTACTCTTTTCTGTTTCCTAGAAAACACTCCAATGTGACTGTGCCACTTAAACATTTGTAAAAGGAAGAAAATCCTCTGAGCCTCCTTATGCATATTCTGATTAGCTCATGGAAATGTCAGAGTCTTCACACACGTAAGTGGTGTGTGAATGTCTTCAGCAGTGAAAGGAAGAGGGAGGAAAAAAGCCTGGATAGTCCGCCTTCGCTATGATCACATAGCTTTTGTAATCAAATGGTACCATCCCTATTTAGAGAAGTTGAAGAACTAAGACCAGAATAGAAGTTAATTGAAGAAACGGGACAACAGCTGTTAGAACTGAAGGAGGACTCTGTCATAGTAAATAGACTGCCAGCGTGCAATGAATCGACCAAAGTGAAGGACACAAACAGTGACAAAGGCAAGACATTCTGAACTTCAGCATGAGCTGGCACATTGACGATGACTGTCATTTCTAGTATGATTAGTTCTTCAAGATAAATCAAACTGGGTAGGGCACTGGTTTTCCTTCAAAAAGCCCAAACTTTAACAGCTAGAAAATGTTTTTAAAGAGAACTAGGGTAAGCTTCATACAAAAACATGATGGGCATCACACTGACTTTCAGGATAGGGAAAGTGAGATGGATTCCATTCTACAGTATTTCTCTTTTCTCTGAGTCCAGTACGCCCAGTACTTCTTGTACTGGGGAGCCCAAAACTGGACACAGTACTCTAGGTACGGTTTCACAAGAGCCAAATTGATGGGACACGTGTGTAGATGCAGCTCAGGAGGCTGCTTGGCCTTCTCTGACACAGGGGTGCGTTGCTGGCTCTTGGTCAACTCATTGTCCACCCTGTGTCCTTCTCGGCAAAGCTGCCTTCCAGCTGTTGGTTCCCAGCCTGTGTTGGTACCTGGCGTTTTGCTGTTCCAGAGGTTGGAGCTTGCATTTCCTTTTGTTGAACTTCACGAGGTTCCTGAGGTTCTTTTAAATCCCTAAGTCAAATTATATTCAACCCTAAATGAACTGAATTTTTCATAGATTTAAAAAATAAAGTAAAAGCAATGAAAAGAGATTTTCATTGAGATGGTTCTTGGAAGCACTGCAAACCTGCAGGGCTGCATTCTACTCACCACTAAGTAATGTCTGAATGAAACTGGTGAGTCTAATAAATAACGCTTGGTGCTCCCCGCGCGATAAGTATTTTCAACTAATAGAAGGTCAGTAACTCAGACATGTTTCTTTAGTTTAGCTTCAAACACACCACTTTGCTTTGACAAGGCATCTGTGTAAAGTTATTTCATTTTAGAAAGAAATGTAGGGCTGAACAAATCTTCTCAATTATTTTTTGAGATTTCAAGTGTCTTAGGTCAGTCATTTTCATACTGAAAGCAGACGTTCTTATTTGTGAGCCTGATGTTTGTTCTCCTGTGCCATCCTTAGCTTTATTTACTGCCTGTAGGCACAGGTAGCTACAAGCATTTCAGGAAAACAAGATGTTACTAGTATTTTTATCCCAGTTACTTAGATATCACCAGTAGAATATATTGCTTTCAAGTTCTCCATGGACCACAAATGATCATAGCCTCAACAGCCTTTAATCTTCTTATCAGCATGAATTTTACTTCTCTGCAAACTGACAGTGCTCTGCCTGAAATTAAAAAAAAAAAAAAAGGAAATAGTCTTATTATTGCTATTATTACTTGCAGCAGTTTCTCCTGCTGATGGCAAGGGTAATCAAGGTGATGGAAACCCACACACTTAATTCTCACTCAGTATATTAAAAGATGTCAAGAGACAAGCCCTGAGCTCCTTAACTTAGATGAACCTCAACTGAAAAAAAAAGGTTACCTGAATAGTAATTTACGCTTAAGATTAATTTAGACACATAGTTGCCGTTCCTTTAATGAAAATTCAATACAGTTTTAAATCTGGCTTTAGTTTATATTTAGGTAGGCACTACCATATATAAACTGAGTAAAATAAAACTCATAATATTTTACCCTGCCCAGATAGCCAGACATTTAACATAACACATTTATACGATAATGTTTAAGAATTTAATTTAGCAAATTGCAAAATTTGCTTTACGCTGAGAAACGCTTTCTATATACATACACATAGTTTAAACAGTGTTCTACAGTGCTTCAAAACATTGACTGGGGAAAGATATAAGACCCTTTAAAGGTTAGTGAGAAGAGGTATTCCCTGAGGAGAACAAAGGGAGAAGGAAGGTCCTTGAGAGACACTGGTGAGGCATTTTCAAATGACAAGAACTGCTGGCAGCACCAGAAGAAGCAGGATTAAGTGATCTTGTAACCTCTTACTAATGCTGACATTTCTGTGCCTACCTCAAGCCTCAGGACAGAGAGTGTGTGTTTTTGTTACCTTTTGTTTATTATTTCACTTTTACTCTTACTGATTTCCTGTTGTTAAATAATTCAGAGCAAACTATACACTACACTGGAGAGTACGGCTGTAGTCCTTTCCGTGCATACCCTAGCATGGCACCAGCTTTGGTGGAGACAGTCTACCCTGCGCAGAACGTTATCCCACCTTCTCCCGAGAACCCTTGCGTTGTATGAATCCATTCCTGTGGCTTACGTGCCTGTGGACATCTGGGCTGTGATTGCTAGATGGAAGCTGAACCTGATGGCTTCAGGACTGAGGAGTCCACCCCCGGTCCCAGTCCCTGTGCTGTACAGCCAGTCTGCTACAGTCCCTGACCTCGGAGCCAGCCAGCAGCCAGGCTGTGCAGTGTCCCCCTGCACACACACACACACAGCCCACCACAAACACACACACACATACAGAGAACCCACCACAAGCAGCTCTCACATACACATGAACAATATAAATGCTCCGATCCCGTTCTTACTTGCCAGCTAAGTAGGCTCAGGCTCTAAGTTTGCCAGCAGAGCTCACATCCAGACTCACAAACACAAACTGGGACCTATGGTCCTGCCAGCTTGCAGACCCCCTGGCTCCCAGTGCCTCGTCCCCACACCTGTGGTCTTTTTAGTAGTTGGCTCCCAGAGCTCTCACCCTGTTCTGGCTTGTAGTTCCTGGTGTCCCATACACAGAAACATACAAAAACAGAATAAAGAGCACCCTGAGCCAGGAAAATCGTTATGAATAGTGTTTGATAAGAAGACGGGACAGACTGCAGCGATCCGCTGCTGGGCTTGTCCAAACAAGGACACAACCAACAACTCAGTTATACATAACTGGCCCCTATTATCTGCCCCTCCACTCCATTTTCACATACCTGTTCCTTCCACATCCGTCTTGGTCCCTCCTTTCCTCACCTTTGTCCCTTTGCTTAAACATCCCATAGTAAGCTTCACACTTTTCCACAATTCTCTTCAAGCATCCCATAAAAAGTTATACATAATCCCACAAGACCCCACAGACATCCCAAAATAAATTTGCTCTTTCCCATGCGACTCATGGTAAACCTGTTCCCCACCCCTTCTTATCAGCTACAAAGTCCTGGTTGAACCTCCTCAAGGCCCTGAGTGACTCCGTCAGTGATCTGAGCACTCTGGTCTTCAAGATTGTCTCTGTTATCGCCTATTCTTTAGGGTTTATGTATCCGGGTGTGGTTTATTACTTCTCATGTCTCTCGCCCTCATTTTTTATGCTGAATAACCATTAACCTGATATCCCCACAAAACAGATGTCCTCCTATGCCAGGTAACAGCCTTTACTTCCCCTGTGTCATTTATCTTCCATATGTCCTTTCATTCCACAAACCTTTACAAAGATTTATGACCTTTAACTTTAGGCACTCAACTGAGTTTTCTCTATAGTCAAAGGTGAGGGGAAAATTCCATAGAAAATGCACTTTCCTCAAAACTGCGTAATTTTCTAGAAGCAGTTATCCTTCTTTTCTGTCTTGAGAGGAAATCTTAAGACTGTTCTCCCAACTTGAGGACAGATCGTGTCCCTAACAGAGTGATAAATTGGATAATTTCCCAAACATGGGAAAACCAAAAAAAAAAAAAAAAGGGCAATCCAAATTTTCTAACTCTTTCTAAGATTTTTGGAGTGAGTTCAGCAAAGTAACATTTGAAACATGAATTCATGTAATGGGATTTAGTCCAAAAAATTCTATAGCATAACAAATTACCAAATAGTCACATTCCTTGTTCAGTGTTTATAGTGCAAGTCACTATGGCCGGGCAGCTGGAAATTTGACAGCACATGAATGTAGTTGATCCAGAACCCTTCCACTCTTCTTGTGCATGCCTAAACATCTTTTTTATGACTTTTTTTCCTTTTCTTCACTCTTTCAAGATGCACATCCCAAGCAGTCTTTCCTCTTCCTGACTCGTATTGCTGCAGAAACTTAGCAAGAGTTGGGAACCATCAGATTGAGACCAGCAAGATTTGAGTGATGAGCAGATTTTGCATCCATGTGAAGTAATGTTCCCTCCATACTCTGAGCCACACATCGATCACCCCAGCCCCAGTGATGAGTATGGTGCATTTTTGTGTACAGTCTCAAAAAAAAAAAAAAAGAAGTAACAAACCCTGATCAGTCAGATTTTGGCATATCCCTGACAACTGTGTCATGCTGCAGTTGCAGACTGCCTTCACTCATAAAACCCTCTGTCTTTGTAAAGCTCAGCTTACAAGTATGGAGAAACAAGATTTTGCTTTGTACTTCTCTGCTTTAAAAGATGCCTTTAAAAGGCAACTGCAAATGACACCTTTCAGGCAGGGGTGAGGGCTGAAGTTAAGGCAGTCATTGAGGAAAACGGGATTCTGGCATGAAGAAGCGGATCAGCGCACCCTGCACTCAGCCATCACCAGAGGAAAGAGTAACTTGTGGCCTTTTTAATTGCAACTGCTTTACTCCTCTTTCTGTATTCCCACGTTGCTTGGCTGCAGGCTGGCTGAGCTGATGGGAAAGTGAAGACAGGCAACCGCGTAAAGAAACAAAGACACGACCCACTGCCTACAAACCAGCCGTGCCAAGGTCCCCAGCAAGATCCTCAGGACAACTGACAACCCACACCAGTGCTCAGAGCACCTTTAAATTTGATTATTCCTGCTTGTTCGTGAATGGAAAACAAAAGGTCACTTAAGTCAAATCTGGTTTGAGTCTCATGAAATAGTGTTGCTGACTATCACCGTTTCTTTGCCTAGGACATTGCTAGTGACTTGCTGCAGTCTCGCACTGCCTTTCTTGTTGGCACGTAGCTCCTTTGGCAGCTGTGATGAGTGAAAAATCTCCCTTGGTGGCTTTTGCATGGTAGTTTCTACTAAATTTCTGAGCGCCGTATTCTAGTGTGTGTTCCAGCTTGTTAGAGAAGGTGATAGATAATCCTGAGACAGAAGTCTGGCCCTGGTTTCTGGAGAGCAAAGCACTGTGCACACATAAATATGTAACTGTCAGAGCTGCTCATGGGAGTACCTCCAGGCAACTCACAGCAGGGTGCCGAGGGACTTGGTCTCAGAGAGCATCTACGATATATCCACATATACTTGGTGCCTTCAGGATAACATGTATAGCCACACAAACGGCACTTAGAAGACCAATGACCCAGGCTATTATAAGACTAAGAAAAATTACTCCTGACAAGGGATGGGTTATACACTTGCCAAGATCCTCCTCTTGTGCATGTCACATACACCTGGTGTACTGACACTCAGCAGTGAAGACAAACGACTGAGATACAGGTCCTGAAGGACCCACATCTGTCAGGAATACCTCCGTGCCATGACATGGGCCAGTGGTGATGGATGTCCAGGCATTACACCTCTTATGAGTCTTTTCATTGCTTTGGAGTGTTTTTGCAGTGTAAACATGGGAAAAAAATCAGTAAAGGGAGGTATTTTTAGGCAGAGTGTACAATAATGTAAATCATCCTTAAAGGAATTCAGAGTGCCTGAGAAATCCTATCTCAGATATACCTTGTCTAACCAGACAGTGCCTAATGTAACATCATTTCTCCCCCTTTATTTGCTGCAGGAGATCAAACAGCTCTTCGTGGTAATAACTTAATTCGTTCTGTAGTTAAAATAATTAGAAAAATGTATATTCCCCTTGAAAGCAATCTGTGTTGCAGTAGTTCCTCAATGCATTATTATAACACTCATCACGTTGGCTTCTTCTGTCAGGAGGAAAGCAGCACGAGCTCTTCCCAAGGAACACAGTCCCATTTCACTTCGTGTCCTCTGGCTTTGTACCACATATGGTGGAGTTCACAGACAAAACTGTTACTTTCCTTGAAAACTAATGTTCATAGAAGTTGTACATTACACCATTTGGATTAACTAGTTATTGGTAATATTGTCTTTAATTCATACAGGCATAAGTCTTAAAATTGTGGAGGTGCATCAGAAAGCAAAGTGAGTCCACTGTTTAAAAAAAAAAAAAGTAAACATTCATTCTTTGGTAGAATTGCTCGTTGCTCCTCTTACTTTTCATCCATGTACTTTACTGCTTTTCCCTCCAACTCAGCATGATCTGAAATTTTCAAGTTAAATCAACTTAAATATATTGCTTCCTCTTCTACATCTTTTACAAAGCAGACATTAACATTGAAACATTCATCTGTAGTGTTTGCTCTTTACTCTTTTCATTATTAAATAATGGGATTGTAAAACCAGCATTTAGAGACATTGTAAAAATAACAGCCATATCTATTATGAGTTTGAAAATCCCTTATCCTTCTTTTTTTGTGCTACATAATGCAGTGACAAATCAAAATCTATCAGTGGGAGACCTTTCACTGTGATGTTTTTCTTTTATTCTAGAAGTCTTGCATATTGGAAGTTATTTAAGGTGCATTGCCTTTTTTCCCTGCCAACACATGGCAAAGGTTCAAACCAGCCCTGCTGATTTACGTGGCAGTTCTATAAGGAACTCTGGAGTGGCAGTCATGGTGTTTTGTTTGCGGGGATACATTTCCTGCTAAATCATTACTGGAGGTTTGAAAATGCCTTGAAAGAAGATGACTTTCCTTTCATCCTTCCAAAAGCTGGGGTAGAAAGAGTGTGTGTGAGCGTTACAGTCATACAGTTTTTCTTCCCATCTAGCTAAACGTCAGCCTATTAAAAATCCAGCTTAAAGATTCATTTTAACAACACGTGTCAAAGGCAGATTCTCAGGTGAGCTGGATGGCATGGAAAAGTAGATGTCAAATAGAGACTTACAGACATAAAAATGTGGAAAGCGGGAAGCTGAGAAGCCACACTTCTGTGTTCATCACAAATGGACTTGAAGAAAAGTTGAGAGTTTAATCTCCTTTTTGTACTTTTGCTCTATTTTTGTTCTGGAATGAGGGAAAAGATGGTTTCACCTTTCAGTTCTTATGCAACGGAATAAATTTAGGAAAATGTTTACATTTCTTCCTGAATGTTTTTGCTCTGACTATGGCTATTATAAAACTGCTATAACAACAAAAGTTTAGAAAAAAACATTTCATTTCCCTTATGCTGTGCAAATGACAGCACGGCGCGCATATCCCATCCCCTCTGCCAGCACAACTCAGTTTTAAGCTGAATAAGAGGCCCTTTACGACTCAGTTGGTTCTCCTTGCTTAATAACCATGTTGTCCTAAACCTACCCATTTATCTGTCTTGACAAACCCCCCCCAACAAAATAAAGAAAAAAAGAGCAGCGAAGAGATGGAGGAAAGCACGGAACATAGGCACAGTTAGTTCACTTGCCAGCTCTTTGAAGAAGGAAGCAGCAGGCAGCAAAAGCAGAGCTGTGTCATATATTTTTTTGTTGTTGTTTCCTCTGCTTTTCAAAGTGCCTTGTCTATTTGATCTCTCGCAGATAGGTGCCGTAGCCATGTTTCAGCAAAAGGCTTACCTTTCTATGCCACTTTTAGAACCATATTTCACAGAAAATGGAAAGATAAACTTTCCCTACTGATCTTCAAGACAATTTGCAAGCAAAATGGCAAGCTATCACACTAGCATTCTCTTAATTTCTCTTTCTGAGGCTCACTTTTACTTATCTTTTTTTTTTTTTTTTGGATCACGCTGTCTCAATGAATGTTGGTGCTACTTGACCTTTAAATGTCAAAATCCACTTGAATGCCATTTACTGTGAACTCTGCAGCCGTATACCTTATGTGAATGGCTAATATACATAAGAACCAAGAGATATATTTCATGATGCAGAGCTAAGCTTTTGAATTCATTTTATTATTCCTATCACCTCCTCACCCCCATGAAAACAAATTTTCAACTAGCTACTGCTATTTTAAGAAGACAGTAGGGAGAGTATATACAGGCAAGCTGATTGACATAAGTCAGCTAACTCTTCCAGCTAAAGGTCTGAGTCTGCAAGCTGTTTCTTGTGGGTGGATCTCTATGCTTAGATTGAGAAGCCTGCAGAATTTAAACTGCAATCAGCCACAGCTAAGCTATAAGGCATAAACTCTTACTTTTAAAGTTCTTCAAGTGAAGAACCACTTCCAAAGCTAAATCACTTTACATATTATTATTATTATTACCACTTTCTATTGGCTCCTGATCAGTTTTAACACACAAATATTCTCTCTATTTTAATTTTTTGTGTTTGTCTCACACTGGGTAACAAGACGAGGTTCCTGTCACTGCATCTACTCACATAAAAACCTGAAATCTGAACCAAATATCCCATCTTTTTCCTTGAAAAACTATGGAGAAAGGTAGAGAAGGGGAGCCAGTCATGAGGAGGGAACTGAAAATATTCCCAGTACAGTCAACAATTTAATTCGGGCTCATCTATCTAACACAAAGCTGTTTTGCAATGATTCAGTCATAATAGATGTTCTGTACCCATTTCAACTAGGACAAAAAAGCAGATTTTGTCCAGTCCTCATGCCAGTAAAACAAGGAAGATAAAAGGTCCCTTTGCTCCATCAATTTCTGAAGCAGAATGTGACCAATTTTGAAGCCATTAATTCAAAATTATGCCTGTGGCATGGTGCAGAAGAGAGTATGGACTTCCACTTGTGGCCATCCTTTTCTTGCAATGGTGGACTGGTTTATTTTACCCATTGGAGTGTCTTTCTGCCGACAGAGAAGAGGTTTCACCTTGAAGAAGGGAGAATGAAAAATACTGATTAACTTGCTACGATTTCTGTCACTCTCTTGGTCTAGACTGGTAGAAATTTCTGTCACAAAGAAACACGATCGGGGCTCTGCTGTGCTGCAGAAGCAGTCCACAGCCTGAAGAGCCTGCAGGAAACTACTTATTGCTGGGTGGCCAGCCAATAAACTCAAATAAACCCATTTTTTGGTTTACAAAAAATGTAAGAATGCACAATTTCTGCCATTCATTCAATTTTCTTGTTTCATCTTTCTGAGTTAGAAGGCACGGACTCATTTGCAGGTTTTTACTGGCGATGCCTGTCACGTTGAGCTGGAGACACCTCTAGAACACGACAATTATAGTGCTTACAACACCCACAGGAAACAGTTGTTATCCCACAGGCAAGTGAGAAATTGAGTCACCATATCATCATCATCTCCTACAGCCCAGTCGAGTGTTCTAATTATAACATCCTTCTCTATTCAGTATCATCTAAGTAAAATGAAGCCTTAAAGGTAAGTACCTCAGCAGCATTGTGGAGCCTTGCCGGCTCAACAAGCAGTCTCATATTTGAATTTGAGCAACCTGGTCTAGTGGGAGGTGTCCCTGCCCATGGCAGGGGGGTCAGAACTAGGTGATCTTCAAGGTCCCTTCCAACCTAAACCGTGATTCTATGATTGTATGAATTACCGACATTTAGGCTAAAACACAACCTGACGGACAACCTCAGGAGGTACTGTGAACTTACCACCCAGCCATGCGGAGCTCCCCTCTCTGTGTTCACTAATACACATGCTCACCCAGCGCTACACAGGTTTACTGAGCCTTCCTTCCAAGCAAAGGAGCTAATTTGATTACTTAATAGCCTTTAGAAAGCAAATTTAAAAGTAATTTTCTAATCTCAGCCGGACCACTTCTCCTTTCAAAAGTCTTTTCCCAAGAGCTCAGCTCAGAGGAATGGGATGTTGTCCACAGAGCTGTACAGCTTGCCTGCAATTTCCACACACTGTCCTGAAAAACGTACCTGGTAGTTAAAAGTACAATACAGCAAAAAGAAAGAAAATCATCATATTACGAACCCAGGAAAATCCTCTTTCAGTTAGATAACTGTCACCCAAGAACAAAATTACAGGTATTGAAGATTTTTGTGTTTTGTCATACATTAGCCTCAAGTTTTCTCGTACGGTGCAGATCTCCTCCAAGTGGGCAGGCACGCCGAATGGGCGCTCCCTGCTGAGTGCTATCCGCTGGGAACACTGGTAATGGGGATGGCGATAGGTACTCACAGGAAGTAATACGTGTACTCCTCCGTGCTGAAAACAGTGCTTTCAGCAGCCGAAACGGTGCCTTCTACCTGAAAATTCAAAGACAAAACCAAGACTCATAGATAGTATACAAGGCATTAAGTCATCAAAAACCTTTGGTATGAAGCATTTCCCACAGATTTCTTATTGTGGGTGTTGGGTTTTTTTTTGAAAGTAAAATACATGTATTAGAACAATAAGCATCAACATTTGGTAGCGTGTTTCCATTTTTTTTCCATAGCAAGTAGTGTTCTTATTCCAGGGAAGCAGCAATCTTAGACATGGCACATGTCCTCTAGGCTGACTTTGATTTCCTATGTTTTCAACCAGAAAACTCAAGCAGCTTTTCTCAAAAACCACCTGCATTTCTCAGGTTTGTGATTCCACTACCCAGTTAAGAGCCAGGTGCCTCAAAGTAACTTTAGCATGCAACTGTGATATTAGTACCTTTAATGCTTTCACCACAGTCTTGATTTAAAATTGCAGGACAAGATGTGTACAAAAGGAAAAGGCTTATTTGAGAACAGTGTCACACCTGGAGAGAAAATCTGGTATTTCTGAACACGCTGAAGAAGCCTAAACTTATCCCTCCCGAGAGTCACCAGCTTGACTAATCAGCTTATAGACAGAATACTTTTGATATCACTGCTTTGCTAAAATTGTCGATATCACAACTTCAGGCTCTTTAATAACAGTTGTGTTTAAGGTCAGTGAAAAAGCAGAAGAGGGAGACTGACCTGTTATATCTACAGCAATGCTTTATAGGCAACAGCAAAGAGAAAGAACTAACCTGGTAAGAGCATCACTCCCAGAGATGTACATAATAGAACTGTTGATTTGCCAGGGAGAGGGTGAAAAGGTTACACGAACCCTCTTCAGCATCCCTTATTAGGGAGACCTTTCCCTTTCACTTCATTATGATTACTCTCAGCCTTCTTGTACACACATATTTCATAACATAAAGTAGCATTTATAAAAAAACAACCTACTTTATTTAACCATTCCAGCAGAGCTTTTTTTTTTTTTTTCAAACACCAATAAATTCTGGATGACTGTGGAAAACATGTATGTTGTGATGTACATGCAACGACATCAGGAATGGATTTATTTCTGCGCTGTAGAAAGCTCTATTAACAAGAAACCATCAAAAGGCTGAACCGTTCCAAAGACTTTTGAGGGATCCAAAATGGCGTACAGCACAGAATTTTCTGGTTAAGCTGCATTTCATGATGAATTGGCCAATAACCAAAAAGGAAGCTCTCCCCAGAAATAGCTTCCCTACTTGGTTTGGGTAAGATAAAGTAGAGTTGATGGGAGCTCTCCAGTGTTTCTCGTCATCATCCTGATAATTGGACTACTGGCTGGCCGGCTTAGGCTTCCCCCCATTCAGCAGCTGCGTGCTGCAAATCTCACCCTTTGATTTCTAACTTTTCCCATGTAATGTCCAGAAAGCATCAGATTCCCTTTCTGGTACCTAACTTTCAAGCCCTATATAATTTGAGCCCTATTTGAATCTATTCTGTAAAGTCCTTTGAAAAGCTGGCTCTTAACGTAAACCTTAACTGCACATTCTGCATTATTTTCTTTCGCCCTCTTTTTAAGGGTCCAGGAATCCACTGGATACCATTAGTCTTTGCACAGATATAGTGGGCAAGTACCTCAGCTGTGCTTACACTCCACAGCTCAAATGGAATGCCAAAAGCATGCAGGTTTACTTTAGAACATCTTCTCTCTCTTCTTTCTTTATATGAGAATTCAACCAGTCCATTAAACTTGTTAAGCTTTATCTTCGCAAGTAAATAAATTATGCTCTCAGCAAGCCTCTCTTCTTCTGCAGCAGAAGTATCTTCCCTGCCTCTGAGCACAATTTTATATTTAAAATAGTCCCTCGAAGGTATTTCTTAAGTAAACCTTTCAAAGGCTTTTATAGGGTAACCTTCCTCCTCTCCCCCTGCTTTGTACCAATGCTTGTTTTATATTGAAGTTTATATGAAGTTTGATAGTACGATGTTTTTATAGAAAAGCTGAATTTCCCTCAAAATAACTCAAGCCAAAGTTTGTATGGACCAGTTTTGTCTTTCATTGCATAAATCTATTATTCAGATTTTAGGGGGGATTGTTTTGGGTTGGGTTTTTTTTGGTGGTGGTGGGGTTGTTTTTGCACATCCTCAGAGCTTTGGCTGGGAAAGCAGCAGGGTGCTGTTTGTCCTCTGCAGTATTAGCATGTTCTTTTTCCCCTTTTCTCTATCTTTGGGCACAGACCATTCCTTCTCTCCTCCTTGGTAATGCCATGGGCACTGCTCCTAAATGACAGTTCCCTGAGACCAGACAAGTCTTCCATAGAGCCGTATTAAGCAGTAAAATTCAAATAATTTCCTGTTAAAGATTTGATGGGGAGAGCAGAGAGGGCAGATGGTTCAAAAAGGGCATAGCAGGCACAGCTGCAGCCGGCGCTGGCATTAGGAAACGGTGCTGGGAAATTACCAGGCCAGAAAATAATAATTGAACTCTTTTATGGCTCAGGCTTGCAGGTGACCAACTTCAATAAGACAAGACGGAGGAATAAGTTTGCAGTACCGTGAAATGCTATGGTGAAAAAGTACATGCTGTAGATACCAGAGAAGAGAAGAACAAGCAATTAAAGCAATTAAGTCAGCAGGGGAGACTACTAGGACGAGCAAGACAGGTATTTTTGCCAAGGTTTTTGGAATATGTGCCATGAAAACAGCTATATATCCCTCCACCGAATGCCAGCCCAGGGGGACAGTGTGAAGTGCCAGATCACTGCAGAGGCTTTAGCACAGGTTCACATCTCGCTTTAGCACAGGCTGACATCTCTTCCACCTCTATTCCTCTTAGCCCTTCCAAGAAATGCTAATTGCAGTGATGTCCACATGGTGATAAAATACGCCAACAATGGAGAATGCTCTGCTGTTCTGAGTCATGAGATACTGTCAAACACTGATATCTATCATTAAAAGCATGCATGTTGCTATAATTGCTGAATTTTCTAATTGTCCCACTTCCAAAATGTGTGGCTTCAAGTTACATGTGAGATCTTAACACAAAGGCCGGGGGCCAGGGGGAGGACAGAGTAAGTGCATGAACCCACCACTGTAAGGTAACTCGTTACACACGTGCCGTGCGCTAAAACTGTAAACCCTGGACTGCCAGTAACAATCTGGGGCATGATAATCCCTTAATGAGCAACAGCAGGTGCTAAAGTGCTTAAAGTAAATCACTCCTGCATTTTAGTGAGTTGTTGTTATTTATGTCATCGCTACCAACAAATGCAAATCTGACAGGACCGGCGGCAGCCAGTGACCTCTGCTACTGAGGGCTGGGAGCTGCAGAGGATGCCCGGGCAGGCAGGGCGGGCAGGGCCCATCCAACTGCCCCAGCCAGAGGCAGGGTAGCCAGGGGCCACCAGAGGCAGCCCCAGCGCTGGGCTTCGGGCACCTCCCTGGGGATGGGGACGGAGACGGGGACAGCCAGGGCTGGGACGGGACATCTGCCCACAAGTGGGCTTGGGGATTAGGCTCAGTGAGGGGAACCAGGGTCAGACACAGCCCGGGATGGCCGAGGCATCAAAGCGTAGCCAGGGATTTTGAGTGTGGTTTTGTAATAATAAAGTTTTTGGTCTTCTAATTTTGATTGAGTTGGAAAGAGGTATTTTTTCTGCCTCCGGCAAGCATTTTGTTGATTTGGACACCAACAAACACCAGTCACTCGATGTTTTCATAAAAATTAAGAAACATTAACCAATGAGCACAGCATAATGCAGTAAATTTTCAGACTCGGGGCTTGGTGACACCAGCCCGGCTAGCTCAGTCAGTAGAGCACGGGACTCTTAATCCCAGGGTTGTGGGTTCGTTTTAGTGGCCAGCCCAGCCCAAACTACAACAACTGCAGATGTCTGGAGTGGAAAACACGGCACAGACATATGGACTTCCACTCTTCTCATGTCCTCACCAACCACGTGAAGGACATGTGGTTCCCGCACCCCTCTCAGCCAGGACGGCTGCGGTGACACAGGAGCAGCATCCGTCCTCGCTGTTCAGGTGCCAGTGAGAGACCGAAGGCTTGGCCTGAGACATGATTTCTGATGGCAGTCTAAGGCAAGGCAGATGATTTCATCCAAAAATTGTAAGTCTATTTGGACAAATTATGCTTGCTCTAGAAATATATTACACTAATGAAGTTACACTGTCAGCCACTGCAGGCCTGGCAGGACTTGCAAACTATTTTAATCCTCCAAGAACACATTTGCCCAGGCAATAATCTGACTTGTCATTAGTAAATTCCTAGCTCAGCTTTTTAAGAGACAGGAATGCATAAAAAAGTATCGATTTCTAGGTTATTGATTCCTATCACGATTGCATCAGATTTCTTCTATGGTCTGTAGCAAATTAACCTATGGGTTATATTTTCCCACCTGTATATTGGAGGTCCCTAGGTTTTAGAGAAGGCTTTTTAGAATAATGCAGCAGCTTGTTGCTTTGATTTCAAAAGAGCATGGAGCTTGCCAAATCTCTTCAAAGGGAAGGAAAAGGAAAAAAAAGGGTAAGTTGCCCTTGTAAGTGCTGATGCAACATGAGAATAGATCTGTGGGCCTTGTAAATGCGGTGCTTAAAGAACGGGTCCTCTGTTGTGTGCCAGGCTGCTGCAAGAGGAAAAGATCACCCCAAAGGAGAGTCAAATTGCAGCTCAATATTTCTTCTTGGCTCAGACTCTCTACCAATCTTGGGTGTCACTCTCCCTAACCAGACCAAGAAAAATACAGACTTTTTCAAGAACAGGATTCAACCTACCTAGCTACATGTTAGACAGCTTACTCTGAAGTTGTCATCCTATAGTCTCTTCTTAGTCAGTGGAGAGAAACCCAGTAGATATGTCACCTGATCCATTTTAAGCATCTTTGTTAGAATGAGAGGAACTGCCCTCTGCAGGTGTCTATTTTTTCCCGTTGACTACACACAGAGTATACAGTGATCAGCTCAGACTTAGATGTATAACTTTTAAGCCCCAAATTGGGACAGATGATTCCCACGCTTATATTTCCTTATTTTCCCCTCCTCCTCTTTTTTTAAGATGTCTCAGTGTCCTATTGCTAATCAGCACAGGATGAGTCGAGGGGGCACACCCTTGCTGCTTCATCCTTCCCCCAAAATAACCCTTCAGCTGTGCATGCTTTCTCTGCTCCCCAGCCTGCGTTGCTCCGTTACACCACATCATTCCTTAGCAGATTCCCCACAGGACACTTGCTAGTTGTGAGGAGGGATGAGACAGCTGCGGGAGTTGTACAGAGTGGTGGGGGTGCAAAGCGTGTCCTCACCCACACCTCACGAGGGGTCCTTCTCTTTTCATGGCTGACATTTTTTCCTTTGACAAGATTTGCTGACACTGCTGGGCTGTGTTCATTGGGAAATACCCCGACATGAATCTTTACTGGTAATTCTTTTCAGTAAGATGCAGCAGCCACAGCTGTTAAGTTTCTGCACCAACATAGCACCGATGTTATCCATTTTCATTGTAAGACAAAAGAAAACCCATTTGATTCAGGTCAGGCTTACTGAGGCTCATTGTGTTTTTACCAGTTGGCTTCCTTCCAGCGTTTGCATACTTATCTTCGTATCACTTTTCAGCACCAGAAACATACTACTCTCCCCACTTTACAAACAGGTTCCCGAAGCAGAGTTCATCTTCTCCCAGGCAACAAAGGGAAGGGTGAGGAAGTTACATGGGAACCAGAGTGTAGGAACTTTACCAGCCTGGAAATGAAGCTCTGCTGCTCACATCAGGGAAGACTGCACCAAGGAAGTTTTTGATACAAAATCCTGATGGAGTACTGGAGATCCTCAAACACGGGCCAGGCTGCAGCAACAGAGCACCCTAGCTGCAAAATTTGAAGAAGCTGCATTGCCTACACCTGGAAGCCCAGCTCTTATTTAGGAACTGTCCCGGTACCCCTGGGCATAAGCATAAGCAGCTGATTAGCCTCTCCTAGCACTGAAGTATCTTCAACAAGTCAGTACTGTGTTCTCAGCCCTGTTTTGTCCCTGGTTATAATGGGCAAAGGAACTTCAGCTGGGGGTAGTCGCACTCAAATAATCTGCCCTTCTAGAGGGTGAACTTGAGATGCTCAAAACGTCCTTCTCAGTCCTCAGTTCTACGCTGTGGGTGGACAGAGCGCAACTACTGTCACTACGCTACTACCATCAGGCATACATCTCTTTTCCCATTGCTATCGGGTGATGTGCCAACATCTCTGGTCATGGAAAGTATGTCCGAGAACTTGCTAAAGAGCATCACAAGAACCAGAGGAAACTTCTATAAAATAATGACAAGGGCACAGCTAAGCCAGCTAGCTCTTACCTGTTCTGCCAGCCAGAGGACACGAAACACCGCTTCATTCTCCTTCATAAGAAAACTTGTGGAATCTCGACAATCTTTTTGAGGATGCTGCCAGCTTACACATAGCATGCCACATGGAGGACAGGAATGTGGTGGAAGCCACTTAAGTGACAGGCAGTGCCCAGAATGGATTCAGAGGTTAAACCCATTCAGTAGCTCAGCTGCTGTTGGTTCTTGCCAAAAGGACGGCACAGCCTGGGTGAGCCCTTTCTGTGGAGGGACGCATCGGTTGCACACAGAACTGTAGGGAAAGCCTGGTGCCATCCGCATGCTGCTTCTGTAGACATGAGAGAGTCATTTGGGCTCTACGTGGTTCTTAGTCAGTAATCTATGGGACACATTAGTGAAGGTCAGGAAAACTGGATTCCAAGCTGTAACCTACAAGGAACTACACACAATGTCTGTACCTTTAGAAGAAAGGGTTAAACTGATGTGCCAAGTCAAATGACATACTGCCAGCTCCGAAAAGCCTCACTATCCAGTCTAGAAATGTCTGCCATTAGTGCAACACTTGTACATAAAGAGATAAAGCCGTTGCAATTAGCTGTGATTTTCATCCACGCACTTTACTTCAGCTTCCAACCAGAGTTAGTTCAAATTATTGTTTATGTTTGACACCCGTCTGGCAGCAACAGCAGAAGCTTAATAACATAGAAGTTTATTTATTTATGTATTTGCTTGCTACTGTGTCTTCATCACATTTCTAAAAATGCCTGCGCAGCATATTCCCCTCCTGGAAATATATTAAGAGTAAATTATGCATCTCATCTTTACCAGAGGAGATGGAATACCATAGGAATCAGGGAAGCTGTGAACTGTACCACCTAGACAGTTATTTATATGGAGAACCCATTAACTACAGTATTTAAGCAGTGAAATATCTTGCTTATTGTTAATAATATGTTGAATACGAGGAAGCTCATAATTCAAGTTCTCTGGAGTCTGTGGTTATGCTGCATAATTACATAATAATCAACTCTGCAGTTAATGCCTATCCAGTAAACATTTTAATTTTATTCTATCATAGAGGAATACAGTGGTGATATACTAATTTATTAAAATGAAAAAGCATGACTCAATACCCTCTTAAATTATGAGACAAAAAAAAACCCCAACAAGTAGGTATTTCTGGAAATAAGAAATGTTTGCTTACTAACGTGAGTTTTTCAATTCGTATTTTCCAGCAACAATATGGATAAATACTTAAAATGCCATAGTTACCTCAAAATCATGACTCATCTGAAATCAGTGGAGTTACATGAGTAACCACGTAAGGGAAGCATACTCTCAAGTGCCAAGAGTTAAGATATCAAATTTCTCAGTCCATCAGTTAAAGGCACTTACACTCCAACCAGTGGATCTGGAATCCCAATTACATTCTGCGCTGCAGGAAGAAGTTTGGCCAGATTGAAACCTTCAGCTCTAATCCTATCTTCCTCTGACGTTTAGCTCCATTCACTCACTGGCCACAACTATCAACAACTGCATTTCCCATTTTTGTCTTCAGATTGGTCCACTGTTTAGAATGTGATGCACAGAGACAGAATTTACCTTGTAACAGTTAGCAACATCACAACATCACAAAGATCACACTGTCATGAAATCAGGGAAAAAACAGATATCGCTATACTCCCACCTCTAGTTTAAATAAACCTACCTTCAGTCTTCCATGCCTAAACCGAGAATGATAGTACATACTCTGCTTTGAAGGATTAATTACTCCTAAATGTGCTTAAATACTCATATAGAAAATATTGGATAAAGACATGTAACTGTTAATTGCTGCAAATGTAAATAAACCACTTTTCACAGCTCAGCATAATAGTAGTGAGAAAAGTCTGTGCAAGATAAATCCAGGAATTTCAAAACACATCTATCCAAAACCACCAAACCAAACCAAAAATTCCAACATGGTTTGGGAAAGCAAGCAGTGTAAAAGTTTTATTCAGGTCCAAAGAAATAACACAGCATTTTTGAAACCAAAACCTATCTTTTTGCTGTAACAAAGAAACCTGAGTCATTGAACTTAATCATCAGGGTGCTCTTATTTTCGGAAAGGTGGGAGAAAAGGGAAATGCCAGGTAATTTGAAGAGTAAAAGTACAGGACTATAACCATTTTTCACAGCAAACATTACAGCTGGACACACAATTAGCATGGTCAAACACATGTTTTAGGGCTTAATTATCATACTACTGAGTTTCAAATCCTGAGCTTGTTCCTGCAAGCTGAAACAGGGACTAAGAAGGACACGGTCTGCTCTTCTCCTCGGGCCATTACTGTACCAAACTGTACCAACAAATGTATCTTCTTAGGCCTCAAAAAAAAGTCTCTTTTTAAGTCCTCAGTGAGGATTACCCATGAGGGAAGCATCCAAGTCTCCTGCTGTGAAGAAATGCTGTTCTGCCACATTTGTGCAATGTTTCTGGTTATTTTGAGATTCTACAGGGACTGGACTTGAGTGCATTGACTAACATTTGATTCAGAGACAGCAGGAGTAAATGTCTGCTGCATGAATCCAAGAACTGGATATTCTTCACTACTGCAGATGTCCCTTGTCTTTTATGCCAATAGGACCATTATGGTGATTTTTTCCCTTTCCTTCTCCACGATGACAAATGCCAGCACAATCAAAATTTGGAAACTTTCCATGTGAAAAACAGGAACAGAAGAGTGCTAACCTAATCAGCTGTGCGATGCTTTCAGCTGTGACTGTGGGCAAAAAACTGGCCAGGCAGACCACCCTGCTTATGAAAGGAAGATACCAGGTGCATCATGGCAGCATTAGAAATATCTGTAATAAATCTTATACTATGTGAGAATAAAATACGGGGTTTCCATACTGAATACACTGTACAATACTGCAGGTCTTCTTTCTCTGCATTTTAGAATGACATCACTGATCTTTTTGTATGAGTTTAATTACAGCCCCACTTTAATGCTGCCAGTAATAAGGAACTATTAGTACTGCTCTTAAAGAGGCAAAAAGCCTCACACTGCAAAGAGCTCGGGATGCTCTTAAAAATAATAAAGGGCAGTCAATCAATCACATTTGCTCTGTGAAGAGCTTTTAAGATGTAACCTAGAGGCTTGAAGCTTCATTACCAAAACATTTTTCCTGTTGCCACTTAAAAAAAAATCTGCTGAAGTTTAATGACTAAAATGTAGGCAATGAAACTGCAACAATACTTGCATGCTTAAGAATGAAAATACAAAGTAGTTCTACTTTCATTGAAGAGATGACATTAAAGACTGGCACTAGTTTGGATGCTAAAAATACATGGACCAGTGTCACTGAAGAAGAGATTTTTATGGAACCCAGACTGTGGATACAAAGGTTCATGTGAGAGTTCAAATTTCAAATAGCAACATACCAATATCGGGAAACATAATGTGTATATAGTGTTTAAAAGAAATGACCCTCCACAAGATGAGCTCTGAAAACTCCTTAACAAAAACTGCTCAATTTTTCTCTCATTTCTCCCCATTATTAATGCCTAAAGTAGATGGAAACTGTAGTACTGTAGTAGCTACTGGGTAGTAGCTGTAGTACTACACCACTTAGACATACACAGGACTATGGGGCCTGATGGGATCCACCCAAGGGTACTGAGGGAGCTGGTGGAAGTGCTCACCAAGCCACTCTCCATCATTTACCAGCAGTCCTGGCTAACCATGGAGGCCCCAGTTGACTGGAAGGTAGCAAATGTAACAGCCATCTACAACAAGGGCCAGAAGGAGGACCTGGGGAACTGCAGGCCTGTCAGTCTGAACTCGATGCCTGGGAAGGTTATGGAGCAGATCATCTTGAGTGCCATCACGTGGCATATGCAGGACAACCAGGTGATCAGGTCCAGTCAGCATGGGTTTATGAAAGGCAGGTCCTTGCTTGACTAACCTCATCTCCTTCTATGACAAGGTGACCTGCTTAGTGGATGAGGGAAAGGCTGTAGATGTTGTCTACCTAGACTTTAATAAAGCTTTTGACACCATTTCCCACAGCATTCTCCTGGAGAAGCTGGCTGCTCATGGCTTGGATGGGCGTATGCTTCACTGAGTAAAAAACTGGCTGGCTGGCTAGGCCCAAAGAGATGTGGTGAATGGAGGTAAATCCAGTTGGTGGCCAGACAAGTGGTGTTCCACAGGGCTCAGTACTGCGGCCTGTTCTCTTTAATATCTTTATCAACCATCTGGACAAGGGCATCAAGTGCGCCCTCAGTAAGTTTGCAGATGACAACAAGTTGGGTGGGAGTGTTGATCTGCTTGAGGGTAGGAAGGCTCTACAGAGGGATCTGGAGAGGCTGGATTGATGGGCCAAGGCCAATGGTATGAGCTTCTACAAGGCCAAGTGCCAGGTCCTGCACTTGGGTTACAACCCTATGCACCGCTACAGGCTTGGGGAAGAGCGTCTCGAAAGCTGCCTGGCAGAAAAGGACCTGGGAGTGTTGGTAGACAGCCGGCCCAGTATGGGCCATCAGTGTGCTAAGGCAGCCAACAGCATCCTGGCTTGTATCAGTATGGCCAGCAGGACTAGGGGAGTGATTGTCCTCTTCTACTCCGCACTGGTGAGGCCACCCCTTGAGTACTGCATTCAGTTTTTGGCCCCTCACTAGAGGAGGGACATTGAGGTGCTGGAGCGTGTTCAGAGAAGGGCAATGAAGCTGGTAAGGGGTTTAGAGAACAAATCCTGTGAGGAGCAGCTGAGGGAAGTGGGGTTGTTTAGCCTGGAGAAAAGGAGGCTGAGGGGAAACCTTATCGTTCTCTACAACTACCTGAAAGGAGGTTATAGCGAGGTGGACGTAGGTCTCTCCTCCCAAGTAAGAGGCAATAGGACAATAGTAAATGGCCTCAAGTTGCACCAGAGGAGTTTTAAGGTGGATATTAGGAAAAAATTATTCACTGAAAGGGTTGTCAGGTGTTGGAACAGGCTGACCAGGGAAGTGGCTGAGTCACCATCCCTGGAGATATTTACAAGACGTGTAGGTGTAGTGCGGAGGGACATGGTTTAGTGGTAACTTGGCAGTGCTAGGTTAACAGTTGGACTTGATGATCTTAAAGTTCTCTTCCAGTCAAAATGATTCTATGATTCTGTGAAATGGTGCTGTGCTTCTAAACCATCCAAACAGAAAGTGGTGGTCAACACAGGATCTGTGGCAAGCCAGCTTTAAAAACAGTTAAATTTGGAGGTGTAGTGTCTTCTCTGCCACAGTAAGAAAGGTCATGGAATATAAAATAACTTTATACTGTAAAGGGACTCTACGGTATTGTATCATGTAAGAAATCAGACTGGCTAGTAAACTATGTGTCAGTCTTTTAAAAAGCTAAATGAAAGCACGTTCAGCTGTACTAACATCAGACCACTTGAGAGTATCTCTTTGCTGCCTATACTTAATGGGGATGCCCTTAGATGGAATTTTATCTGAGATTTACCATTCTGGGTGGTGAGATAATACTTCAGGTTACATCAGTCTGCTTTTTGCTTCTTCTTGGTTGAGAGGTCAAAAATGTTAGAGGCTTGTTTGTTTTCAATGGTTGCTGTGCAGTCAAGGGGTGCAAGGATTTACCTAGTGGATAAAGAAATTAAATGTTTTCCAAGGCTTCCAACTCCCTGACACGCAGAATCACTGATGAGAACCAGAGTGGACAGGGTCAGATATCACCAGACCAAAGATGGCAACTAGAAGAACAATTTCGTTAAGCAGAGGAACGCTTATGTTAAGGCTTCTAACAAGACATGCCAGTATGGGTTTGGTATTATAATACAGCACAAACACATTCATTTTCAATTTAGAAACTTTCAGTTAAATTAAATTTTTAAAAAAGTGATTGGAAGTTCTTGGCATTAATATTAAATCAGTGCTTTAGTTTTGGAAGCTGCCTCACTCCTACAGTCTTCTTAATCGATCCTTTTTGTGGATTAACCATCTTCGTGTTTCCTGGAACACTGTATCTCCCTCTGAAACAAAATGGGTGAAGTTAGTCATCAAATGTCATGCTTCCTGTAGGCTTTAACTGCTAGAAATTTGCATGCTTTTTATATTTGCATAACTGATTACTATTGTGAATCAATAAATCCGAGAGAGGAAAAAACAAGTATATTTCTGGGTTTGCAGGCTAGCAGAGCATCTAATTATTCTGCATACAAACTCAATCCTCATTTTATGATTCCTGACTACTTCCTGTTACCTAAGGGATGGCATTCGAAGAACATGAACAGAATACTAAACATTTGCACAAAGAGAATGATAACTGAGTAAGGAGGCATTTTCATCAGTTACATAATCCCCATTAGGAAAGGGAAGAACACTTGATGCAGGGGTAGTTACAGGTCTCTGCAGGTATTCCACTCTGCAGACCCATGCTCTTGAGCCCATGACCTTACATAGGAAATCCTGCCAGCAGACTTCTGAAGTGGTACTCGTCACACACACATACATACACAGCCTACATGAACTCTACTAGAGCTGTTTTCACCTTGATCTTCTAAGAGAAATCAGTGGGAATGTAAACAAATCTCCAGGGGAAAAATGGTGATTCCACCAACTGGAAGGGTCATTCTCATGATCAAGCAGCATGCGTCTCCACTCTTATGCAACGTACATTTGTTTCTCTCCCTGTTTATTACTACAGTGGACAGACAGCACTTTAGATACTCTAATGACAATATACAGGGTTTCAATGTTTTTCTCAAGTAACAGGCATTCTGAAGGAAAACATATCACAACATCACATCATTATATTCATGACGGTAGCCAAAGAAATATTTTGTTATGCGGTAGAAGCTGTGATGACACGATCTGTGCAAGTTTCAAATTTCCGGGCAAATAGCTAAAAAAGTCATCCCTAGGGCTCGCTTAGTCTTCTTGAGATTGACACATCCTTTGTTCCAGCTCTTACAAGCAGTCATGGTCATGAAGGCTCAGCTGCCCTCATAGAGATATGGAGCTGCTTCTACTCAGAGCTTGGAAGATCAGAACCCAGGGTCCCAATTCGCTCAATAATCAATTGATTATTCAAAATCAAATCAAGTGATTATTCAAAAGCAATCTTTAGATCACTGTAGAGCTGGAGCAAGTAGACAGTGTATGTCTGTGTGGAATTCTGCAGGCAGCAAAAACTGTTTCCTCTCAAAACCAGCTGGACTTACGGACTTAGAAGCCCGGTAGTTGCAGTCAGTGCAGCGATGAAACTGAGCTAGTAAGCCATGCTATATGCCTCAGCATAACAGTAAGGGCTCAGAATGACATTAAATTGGCTGCTCAGATTGACGAGTCATCAAGCCATCCATAGTTTTTCTCCATTGTCAGCTAGCCTATCTTCTTCTTGTCCTGTGAAATACCATTAAAAGGACTGCTACTGAACTTGGCTTCTACATTTGGATGGCCAGGAAACCAAATACTTCAACAATTAGTGTTCACGATTACTACTCAAAAATGTTTCAGTGTTGCTTTAATATATAGGTTGGGTTTTCCGTACCTGTACCTATAGTTAAAAAAAACATTAAACATAGTTTCTTAGTACAGTTTGAAATCCAGTGAAGGCAGGTGTTTTCTCAAAGGCCAACAGAAGTGAGATAAGAACTCTGGACAGAAAATTTTCTAATTATTCTCAAGAACATGTTTATTTTCAATCATGCACATCTTCTCTTATTTGAATGAAATTATTTCGCATTAATGTCAGCTTGAATGAACAACCTTCAGGCTTTAAGTCAAACATAATTAAAAAGTAATAATATAACAATGGCTGTCTTAACCCTGTGATGATCAAGGGGTGCTTACCTAGATTCTAGTATTTCCTTAAATTACAAACTATGCCAAATTCTCATTCTTATCTCCATGTTGACAACTGAAACAAAGTTTGACCTGAAAGTTTTAAGTCACTGTTATAAAAGCCAGTGCTTTGCAAACTGGGTCCTTTGCCACTAAGGAAAATTTAAAAGATGAACAATTCCCTTCATGTGTGTAAAGTACTTTGAAAAGTTAAAAAAAAAATCCTCTGAGGGAAAATGGGTTGAAAGGGGATATTTTTTCACAATATGCAACTTCTGAGACCAGCAATTACAGGACACTTTATTTCCTTTTACACTTTATGTTCTTTTGTTTGATATAAAGAAAATTACAGAAACACACTGTCATACAATTTCATGGTAAGTAATGGTCTTCTAAAATAAATTATTAAAAAAACCCAGCATAATGACAGACCAGTGCTAATCCTCAGCTAGTCTCAATATCTGGCTGATGGTATTTAATCTCCCAGCAGAAACAGTGAATTCTCCTAGTTCGAGCTTCCTGACCATCTCCACATGAGCTACGTTAAACATCACTGGGGTCAGAAGCAACACACTGGCTATATATGGGGTACCTCAAACCCAGACTTTTTACGTATTAAGAAACTTCACTTATAGACATTAATTCATATTGTACTACGCTAATTCATATTCTACTAATACCGTCTCCTGGAGCATGAAGAGCCACTGTTCCAATTTATGAAATCCTGTGATTCTGTGCTTACACAGAATGAAAGGATAAAGCTGGTAAGCAAATATGTCTACACAATTTCATGCTTATCACTTACTCATTACATTTTCAGATGTTCCCAATATGTACTGTGTATGCTTATTTTAATAATATAGGTAAGTGGGTTCATGAAAGAGTATTTACTGTGAGATACTAAATACATAGAAACCATACTAGCTCAGGAAGTCTCCAAACATAAAGTATTTGGGAGAGTTCCAAAAGCAAGTATTATATCTGCCTGCTTACACACTTTTGCAGGCATCTACTTATGGTCACTGGAGGCAGGATACTGGGTCCGACACACTTTTGATGTGATTCCCTATATTCTTTGTACCTTATATTCTTAACATTTTCAGTTCAGTTAAAAAATAAATCTCCTCCAATTTCAAGCTTTCTCACAAGTACTACAATCAGAAATTAATTTTATTTCTATATAGCTCAGAGCAGGTAGGCTCTTCTTAAATTTAAATTTCTAACTCATATAACTAAACTGAAATCTGTTAAAAAATGAAGCCTTTATATGTTGTCATCTAAAATCACTCACATTATCAGCCACAAAAAGCTTTACAATCTCTATTGGCTAAAAAGGACTAAGCAAGGCATTTATTTAATTGAATTACTCTTAACGGACTAAAGGGTATATTTCTTGCTGCCAACTCTGCAGTAATATAGAAAAAAATGACCCATTTAAAACACAGGTTGAAAGGGAAGAACATCAGAGGTATTGTAAGATTTCGTAAAGGCCATGTAAATATGTGTTTTCAGTATTGCAACATACTTACTGGTAAATAAAAGTGATCGAAAAGCAGTGTCAAAAATGATGTTAAAATTAATATTTTGTCAGTAAGTTTATTCTCAGTGATAATTACCATGAACAGAGAGTTGCAATATTCAAAACACAGTACTTAGCAAAAAATAATAAATAAGAAAATAGAGGGAATATATAGGAAATTTACCTCAGTATCTTGTTTTCTCCCTTGTGTGTCAGAACATCTGTTTTTTGCCTTCCAACAATTTTAAGCGTAGCTGAGGTCTGCAATTGCCAAATTTTTACAAAACAAGTTAAAAACTAACAAAAATCACAGTTAAGGAAGTAAAATATTTCCAAACTAATTTTGACCCACTATGATCTTACTGCCACGGAATGCTTCAAGTACATAATATACTGACACCTTGTTGATTTGGAGAATTGAACACATGCCAAAATCCCCTGCTGTGCAAAACCACCATTATCTATTAAGCTTGATGATCAGAGAATATGTAATTTCAATCAGCATAGTTTTGGTCATACTGCCTACAACCCCACATTTTCAATGAAGGAGCATTATATTTCTCACATACTTCCCTGAATGGGAAACAAAGCAAATTATAGTGACTTAGTTGTACTTTTGAGCGATTAAACCATTAATTAAGAACAGGAACTACTTTAAAAAAATTAACACAGCATGGAAATCTCTGCATACTCTGGAAGTATACATTCCTGGACATATTGAAACAACCCCAATTGTTACCCTTGGCATTGCATTTAACAGAATCTGAGCAGGATTAAATCAGTTGGTTCTGTTCCTTAGCTCACAGGGTTCCCTCCTCACCCAGCACTTGCTGGTTCATCCAGCTGCCTTTACTAGAACTACCTCTCAGAGGGACGGCTATGCCGTGGACAGAAAACACAGAAGGTTTAGGGCTTGTCTGGCTGCTGCGCAAACTTGGGTGTCTACTGTAAGTGATCAGACTTTTCTCAGCTCCTTTAAACAGACATCAAGAACATGTAATAAATATATGATAATGATGATATACACAAAGTATCGGCTACACCAGACCAGTGAAGACTTTTTGAAAGCCTAGAGCTGGATTTTGGGGCTACCTAAACAAAGCTCAAGGTTTGGGTTATTACATTACATTACATTAAATTACAACATTACATTTTATAGCGTGTGTGAAAACTTCTTGCACTTGTGAGGAAAAATCCCGGCACTGAAAAGAAGCATGTTTCACTGCTTATAAGACAAAGGTTTCTACTGTGCTTCCACGTATACAATGCACTAGGCACTTATTCCTGACCCAGTCATAGCAAAGTCATCTGTAACTAAAGCAGAGTCTTTTCAGAGTGCAAGCGTAAAAATGGGATAGCATCTGCACAGATTTACTTCCTTGAGAGCAAGAAAATTTTTGCCCTCAAGGAACTCTAGTACTAAAGATGATGGCTAGTATAATTTATCATCTTTCTGAGCAGATGTGATTCTGTGACACATGAGGCAAGACCTATGCTACGACTGCCTTCACTGTTTTTTTAATTCATATGAATATAGAGTGCCAGTATATATGATTATTATGCATAGCACTGTTTTTTCCTGGTACAGTTTACTCCAGGCCTATCCCAACTAAAATGAGCCATTGTTGCCCAAGCAGCTTTCCAGCCGTACCTATCCACAACTGTGAGCTTTTTCTCCAAAGAAATCCCAATCACAAGTCAGACTCTATTATGCTATATGAATGGACCAGATAAGCCACTGATTCCTTCGCAAACAACAGTCAACCATGATTAGGTTGACTGCCATGTTCAGATTAGCAATGTAAAAGGCAGATGTCTAATCTAACCTACTCTCCTAGGCTCTGCTTATAGCTCAGGAAGAGAGACAGGTAAGGCCCTGGGAAATTCATTTCATCTTGATCTAAAATAGGCATGATGGTTTGCACCTTAAACATGCTTCTCTCTCCACAGATTACAGAGGATCCAATTTACAACTACTTTAGATTGGCTGTTTAACATTCAGAGAACTTAAGATAGGGAGATTAATCTGAAGATTATTATTTTGCTCTCATATGATCATGGGGGCAAATAATTGATTACTGAAAATATAATGCACTAACTACCTTGAGCTTCAGTGGCGAAGTGTCTAACACCCCATTTAAGCAACATGCCAGGGCATACACCTCACTTCAAATAATTTTTCATGTATGTTTAAGGGGTTTTCTAGGCAGCTGAACATGGGGACTCCTCTTGCTAGCATGTTCAGTAATAAAAACATCTTTTTTTTCCTACCTTCTTCCTCCAGCAGTTCCCAGTTTCACTGTTAATGCAAAGATATTGGGCATTTCCTGGGCTCACACTTGGTTTCATGCCGGAAAGTTAGTTTAAGCAATTCTTTCAGATTTCCCAAAGCAGCAATGAACCACATAAAAGAATCAGTTGCCCACTGTGCAAACACATGGAAACACTTCTAATTACCGCCTTTCACCCCAGTTAGCTATCACAGGGATTCAGGGACAGTCATTCCTGAGTATCACACTAAGCTATTACTTTTACATTATTCAGGAATTAAGAGCTCTTCCAGAGTAAGAAGTACTAGAAATCTTTAAAGGTTCCTTTACAGGTTCCTGTAGTTTGTTGCATCAACTTTTAAGTATCACATAATTTGCAGCAATAAAATTTCACAAAACCAAGGTATCTTATCCCTTATCTTATACATTTAATCGAAATATATACTGTATTGTCATTCTGAGCTGGCTGGCTAGCTTGCTTTTAAGAGAAAAAAGGGGAAATATGAAAAAGAGGAATTGCTACTTAAGGTGGGTGTCACTACTGCTAATAATTTGATTATGTTCTTTTTAACTGAAACATTAAATGAGCATAGCAGTCTTGTGACTACCAAATGGGCAAGCAAGTATCCAAAAAAGTGCTTCAGCTTTCTCAGTTAAGGGCACTTTGACTATCCTTCGGAACAATGAAACTCCAATTGATACAAAAGCAAAATAAGTATTTAAAATAAATAAACTATAGCAATCTTTCAATTTCTAGCTCTTAAAATTTTTAAAAAGCAGCTTTTGTAATGGATTTGGTAGATGAATGCAGTGATAAAGACTTCAACCTAATGGCATTAACAGATGCCGTTGCTATATTAAGAAAGCATAATTATTTTAAAAAGTCATTGAGTCGCACAGTTTTTTTCTTACCTCTAAGATCTCTGACAGGTACATGCGCCGCTCATCATTAGCTTTGTGGTAAGCCTGCATTTAAAACAAGGGATACAGGCTACCATTTAGCAAAATATTCTGGAAGTTGAATCACACAGGAAGAAACAAATATACAGCAGAGCTTTTTTCCAGTGACATATTTTGTGGAACTATTCTATTGTTGTGTTCCACACACACTGTTTGTCAGACAACGTAATAGCTTTATAGATTAGAGGCATACAGTGATCACACACCTTTGCTTCTTGTTCCAGTCTAAGTTCATAGTCTTTTAGCTGATTCTGGAGACTTTTCTTCTCTTCTTCTAGTTGTTTAAGAACCTCCTTTAAGGAACCCTGTGGTTATAGTAAATAAGACGATGTTTTACAAATATGTCCATTCTGTGTAAAGACACCATCATCATAGTCCTTATTCTTCAAGCATTATGATGTTTGTCATTCTATTTGCTTCTTGTGCACTTTTTGTTTACGTGGTTCTGGCTGGCACACCGCAGAGACAAAAGCAATTAACCATATGCTACAATTATCAGTTATGCACTACACATTTCCACTGTCTTAAAATGATACAGATACAGTTTTCCGCACTGCAGCTCATTGATACGTTAGCAAAGTCACCTTTTGGTGACCAGCCAGAATTGCTCCCTTCTTCTAACCAAAGTTCACTCTGATGGCTCCTGTTTAGTAGGATGAAGGTTTCAGATCTCACCTGCACATCCATTTTCAAACCACTTGCTGAAAGACCTGCTGCATTGGCTGAAGAGGCACATGGGATGTCAAAGGTAACCCATAACAACCTGGCCAGAAAGCAGTATTTTGTGTGGAAACTATCTGTCTTAGGTGTGTAGCCATTTACCTTATCTACAATTGGGATGAGCTAGAGTAACAGTGGTAGAGTCCATTTTTATGCTTACTGGCACTGGCCAGTTCTTTGTTTGCTGTGTAGTGGAAGTAGAACGCACACCCAAGCAGGTCCTCCTCCATTTCTAACCCAGGAAACTGCTTCTCATAATCCCCTTCATAAATTGATCCACTGCATCCAGTAGAGACATTCTTATTAGGAGGCTCTGATAGTAGATGGCTTTTTTAATTCCTTCCCTCAGATTATTGAAGGTCAGTTTATACCTGTTTGTTCTTGTATTTAAATTATCTATAAGATAACTGCTTTTCTTCCTCCCTTGTGTTTGCCCCCAGCATGCATAGACAGAAAACAGGAACATCTTTTTTCAACATTCATTTTACTAGGATAAATAAGATCAGCTTTTTAAAATGGTCTCTCCCACAGCAGGCTCACCTTTCATCTAATCATCATAGTAGCCCCTTTTACACCAAGCTGGACCTCAACTTTCTTACGGTTGGAGAACAGAACCACACTGGAGTATGCAGTACTTCAGAAGCCATCTCACTACCTTGAACAATGTCAGTAATACTTCTTTATCTGTACTGAGAAATTTTAGGATTGCATTTTCCTTTTTCACAGGTGCATGGTGATGGCTCAGAGTCAACATGGGATCAGCTAGAAAACCCACATTCTCCTCTGCAGCTATGTACAGGTGATCAGCTCTCAAGTAATAACAGAATTTGTTTACTATTTCCTAAATATTTTGTTCTACACTACTACATTTTAATCCCATTTTTAACAATCTAGTCTTCAGTGTCATTCTTTTTCTAAACAACATCCAGGTCCCTATTACATAATATCTATATTACATAATTGGTATCAGGAGAAAGATACCATAATCTATTGCTACTTTGTGTATCAAGGTCATGCATTAAATGTTAAGATTAGTCCTAAACCTGGTCCTGGAAGAATTTTGCTTGTACTCTCCCAGTAGCCTCCTTCACTAGTCACCGCTATCATCTTCAGTTTGCCAGCTCTTTACTCCTTCAACAAATGTACTAATTTCCATTTTCTCCAAATGAATCAGTCACTTCTTGTGTGACATGGTATCTTTATCAGAGGTCACAGTGAACAAGATTACTATATTTATTGTGACAAAAACTCTATTGTCTCATCACAGAATGTCAACAGGTTTGCCCACCATGAGCCACTTTCAATAAATTCGTATTTTGGTCTGGTTTTGCAGCAATTATTCTCCTCTTTCTCTGTCTTAAAACTAAAAAAAAAAAGATTTGCTTTTCTCCAATGCACACAATGCCATCATCCACAACTTCATTAAAAGCACTTGTTATCAGATCAGTGATGTAGCAAGCCAGTTCTTTCAGAATCCTAAAGTGCGGATTACCCATTTCCCTCAATTTAAGCATATCCAGCTTCTTGAGTTTTCCTTAGTTACTGTCATTTCCTCTTCCAAGAACTTGCTGACATTAGCTATTTCTTCCTTTGTCCTGCATTTTATTATTTCTGCCTTTACTGAAAACTTAGGCAATACATATGTGTTTAATTTAAAATGAATGAATTCACGAAGACTTGATCTGACAGTTTTTAGGATTGCTTTTCTCAAATGTTCTTCTAGATTTTCAAAATCTAAACCAGCATTCCCTCATTTTTACCCAGTATTTTCTGATAAAATGTGTTAACAATCACATCCACTGAGATCTGTGCCTCGTCATTATTACTAGCACTTGTTTTTCAGTATTTACAGGTTTCACTTATGATACAATTTCTGGCAGTAATCTAATAATATTATCTCCAAATCCATCCATCCAAATTTTATATTTATATCTATATTTGACTTTATGGATGGGATTCAAGCTGAGGTGAGGATATCTACATTTGAGTGTCCATGTGCAAACTAAGCTCCTACTAAGAGTCACAGTCAATACAATCAATAATGCGCAGAGATTGATTCAGCTGGGAGCTCAACTCAGTTGCCATCTGGGATGCTCTAGAGTGTCAAAGACATTAATGTGTGGCAGATATGACACAGGTTACAGGAGACACATCCTTCTGGAGCAGCAGTGGGCTACTCTGCACTGAAACGTCTTCAAGTCCCTTTGTTTACACAACTATTCCACTGAAGATGCCCACTTAGATAAGTCTAGATACAACTCTCTATACTCAGCTGACCATATAATTAGATCTGAACTGCCTGTAGTAGGAATTAAAGATCTAGCCAAGAGGCAGACATCTACATGTAGAAAAGATTGATGTCCTAGTATTTGTGAGTCATATTGTTTCAATATAGATTTCAATATTATTTCCCAGTATTATTGTGATTAAAATTTGTCTTCCTTTCCATTCTCAGGATGAATTAATCCAAAGAGATGATGAAGAACAAACAATATTAATGTAAAAGTTGCTCACATCTGCTACATACCACATCTACCTCTGTTTTGATCTTTCCTGCCAAGTGCATACCTTTAATACTTGTTATCCCATCATGTTTTTATTATCAACGTTATTACATTTCAGGCTAGTCAGGTTCTTCCATTTTTCTACTTAGCCCCCCTGTGTAAAATGTTAGTTTCAGAATTTTTGTTTCTTTTTATTTCTAACTCAGGCATCTCCCTAGTCAGAATAGATGACTCCTTTCATGTTCTGTACTGACTACCTGACCACTGCCTTAATAATAAGTTATTTCTTCTCATGACCTTAATGCTGTGCTATGCCTTTATTTACCAAAATTTCCCAGTAAACATGGAAAGGAAGGTAATGTGACTCTCTCCAAATATTCTCTCTTTTTTTGTGTGGAATTTTTTCTCTATTTATCATGCAAACCTCAGATCCAGAAGATCCATGTGTAGTCTATTTCTCAGAGAGTTTACGAATGCTTGATAATGGTAAAAAAATCCCAAACCTAATTTAAGCCTTAAGGGATC
This sequence comes from Ibidorhyncha struthersii, assembly GCA_013398815.1. NCBI lineage: Eukaryota > Metazoa > Chordata > Aves > Charadriiformes > Charadriidae > Ibidorhyncha > Ibidorhyncha struthersii. The sequence continues at coordinate 95,118 of VZSZ01012037.1, forward strand.
AATACTGGGTCCGGTCCTGTTTAACATCTTCATTAATGATCTGGATGATGGGGCAGAATGTCCCCTCAGGAACGTTATGTTGCAAGTTTGAAGATGACACCAAACTGGGAGGAGTGGCTGATATGCCAGAGCCATGCTGCCATACAGAGGGACCTCAACAGGCTGGAGAAATGCACTGACAGGAACCTCATGAAATTGAACAAGGAGAAGTCTGAAGTCCTGAACCTGGAGAGGAACAACTCCATGAACTGATATACGCTGGAGGCTGCCCAGATGGAAAATAGCATGGTAGAAAAGGACCTGGGGGTCCTGATGGAGAAGTTGTTGAACATTAGCCAGCAATGTGCCCTTGTTGCTAAGAAGGCCAATGTTATCCTGGGCTGCCTTAGGCAAAGCATTGCCAGCAGGTTGAAGGAGGTGATCCTTCCCCTCTGCTCAGCACTGGTGAGGCTACACCTGGAGTGCTGTGTCCAGTTGTGGGCTCCCCAATACAAGCGAGACATGGACGTACTGGAGAGAGTTCAGTGAAGGGCCACAAGGATTAAGGGACTGGATCACCTCTCCTGTGAGAAAAGACTGAGAGTACTGGGACTGTTCAGCCTAGAGAAGAGAAGACTGAGGAGGGATCTTATTAATGTATATAATTACCTGGAGGAAGGGTGCAAAGAGGACAGATCCAGGCTCTTTTCAGTGGTGCTCAGTGACAGGACCAGAAGCAATGGGCACAAGTTGAAACACAGGAGGTTCTCTCTGAACATCAGGAAAAACGTTTTTACTGTGAGGGTGCCTGAGAACTGGAATAGGTTGCCCAGGGAGGTTGTGGAGTCTCCCTCCTTAGGGATATTAAAAAAACATCTAGAAGCGATCCTGGACAACTGGCTCTAGGTGTCGTTGCTTGAGCAGGAGGTTGGACAAGACAGCTTCCAGAAGTCCCTTCCAATTTCAACAATTCTGTGATTCTGTGACCTTCATTTTATTGTTGCAACTGTGCCTTCCATCTCTCAGTCAGTACCTTGGTCAGACCAGTTCAGCTTCCACTTTTTTGGGCATTCATCCAGCCTAGTACAGTCTTCTTGGGTCTGTTCCAGAGTGAACTTGAAAACGTCATTTGTCATTACATGAAAAATTACGTCATTCTTATAAGTGCATTTTCATCTCAGGTCCATAACTTAGGTCCTTGACTTTGGACATCATCAAGCTGTTCTATTTTCTGGATGTGTAAAGTGATAGTCCTGTCAATGGTTTCTGACAGGTAGCCACCAAACATATACATCCGCCTCTTACATCGCCATGCTTGAAATCTCCAGTGTTCTCCTTTCTAGCATGTGCAGATCATTGCATCTTTTATTCTTTTTCACATAATTTTCAGTACAACACATTACTTATTCTGTACATGTTACTTACTCCAAATTTTACTTCTCACAAAAACATTGTTACCAAGATTTCCCTAGGAATGCAAGATTTTGCAGGAGCATGGCAAAAGGCATAGTACTTTTAAAACATGTTGCCAAAAGAAAATAACCCCTCCCGCTGTTAAAAAAAAAAAAAAGAGATACAGAAGAGCTACATCTTTCAAGAATGATTTGCATATGACTAAACTGTTATTAACTTTAATCTGTGACAACAGACACACTGGAGACAAGAAAAAAATGGTTTTTTTTTTGTTTTTTTTTTCTAATTAGAGCAGAATTATCTTGGATGCAGATGAAATCTTTGTCCTAATAGAGAAGGCTCCGACAGTCAAAACAGTCAGCGTTGGCCAATTCAAGGAGAAAAAGTAAGCTGCAGATTTGGCTAAATTCCACTAGGGTCATGTGCTATTTCATTACAACATCAGTGTCTGTACAGAATGAAACAGGACAGATAGAGAAGGCCGCAGCACTGTCAAGCTAGGAAACTAATTTTTTTTGCCTTCTTGACCTGACTGCACATTAAGGATTATAACCATGTGACAGCATATTTTGTACAACATATTTTGTACCACCTACAACATATTTTGTACCACCACAGTAAGCTTAAATACAGTAAATACAGAAGTTCATGCTGCTCTCCAAATTTGTTCTATGTAAATCTGCAGCCCACTATTTATTTCCTCACTAGATCGTCCATCAGTGTTATGTAAGACAGCAAGACTCGGTGTTGCAGCTGTTAGTCACAACAGAGCAATTTTGTGATAGTACTCATCTAATTTCTTTGAGTTCTTTCACCTACAAAGTAAACTACTTTTAGATCTTTTTTCATTTCATCTTTTCAGAAGCGCTGTCTATTTTTTGCTGCCAGCGCAGCTGGTCCACTGCAGATGCCTGGGCATTCATTCAGCTCTGGAGCAAGGATGATAGCCAACCGCAAGCAAACAAACGGTGCACTACACTGCTTCTGATGAGCAAGCAGACCAAAATAGGTTGATAATGTGCCTAAAGTAGACAGTTACCATCCCTACAGTATCTGGCTGCTTCATAATTTGTAATGTACCTATGCTTACAATTCTCCTGTGCAATAAGAAAGTTGTATTACTCCCAAGTTACAGATTGGGAAGTGAAGCCCAAAATAAAAAAGGGACCAGAATCTAAATTGTACTTCAGGCAGAATTTAATATCCTAATGCTAACAAAGCAATCTATGCAATGTCTTACATTTTTCACATATGGTTTTGTCATATAATGTAGGTAGGCATCTGAGCTGTTGCTATTGTGGTTGCCAATAAGCACAGGCTTAATCAAGCCCCTTAGTCTGCTGCTGAAAGCCTTTATGGAGTCTCAAAGCAAAGTCTCCTGGTGGTCATCTCCCTAATAGGGCACAACCTGAGAAGCATGCTCCACCCACATTACTTGAGGAGGAAATCCTCTTCTAACAGCCTAAAAATTAACCCACAAAGAAATTACATGAGTTACATTTTACTCCTCTGCCACACTAAGAGCTTCAATTCGCATATCTCATATCCTGAGAGTGCTCTTGCCATCATACTTAACTACTGCTGAGATAATTTTTGAAGCCAGGCCGTTAATCAGTCAGAAACGCAAAATTTACATGGATGGAGAAGGAACAAGTGTGAAAGGCTGCAAGGTCATGCCTACTTCTGGAAAACAGGGAGGATTTCAGACACAATTATTGGGCATTTCTTATCAACTTCCCATTGGTTCTCCATCTCTACTATGCACTCTGTTGTGAATCCCAATGTAGCTGCCTTTCTCCCAGGCAAACTTAGGCAGCTAACTCAGCCTTCTGACTTCTGTTCCTCTGTCCACGCACCTAATTGATGATGCAGAGCTCAGTACGGCAATACTGAAGTTCTTATGGGAATCTAGTAATGCAGATGTTCCTACTACAACTAAAAGACCCCTCCAAGTCCCCAAGCACTATAAAATGCAATTTCAAAAACAGACACAAGAAAATCTTAAATGGTAAAACTTCAAAGACATTCTAGACACCCACTTTAGCCAGGACTGGTTGGAAGTTACCTCCTACCCCTATTTTCAAGGCAGTAACTGAAGAACTAGCTGAGACCTTACATATCTGAAGTCTTCAGCTGCTGCACAACAATACAAATCAAGAAGTGAGAAACACCAGCATATGAACTCAGCTAAGTCATTAAGGGGTGGATTTGCCTTTCCTGAATTCTGTGGGAATTAAGTAGAAAGAACCCTCACTGAAACAGATTCAATTCTTGATGGTTGTATGACCAGCTTAGCGCTTAAAACAGTAAAACAACACAAAAGCAAAAGCTCATAGAAAATAGTTTAAAGCATACCATAACACAGACTTGAAGCAGAGTTCTTGGAATACAGAAAAGCCTCAATACAAAGCAAGGACCAGTGAGAGCTCAAGAGAACTAGAAGAAGCCTCCCAGGTATGCAGAAATCCCCTAGAAGGAGAAATTGACAACAAAACTCCAGGATGAACCAGTAAGATAAATTCTGAAAAAGCTTTTTAGAAGTGGTTTAACTGAATATTGAAATGTTTTTTGAAGTTAGATTTATTACAGGTTCTTCTACTAAGCCTTGAATAGCTGGACAATGTATTCCTGAAAAGGAGACATAAGCTGACTAAGGGATTTAACCTGAATTTAAGATCCTTAGTTTTCAGTAAGTCGTCCATGTCAAGCCACTCTGAGCAAGCTGGTAAGCTAAAAGACACACTGAGCTTTTAAATGAATACTTTCTTTATGTATCGGAATTTTGCAGAGCTTAGCAAGATTCACTCTTAGAGAAATGATACATTAAGTCTTGTGTCCAGCAGCAACCAAAGCCCAGAGTTTCACAAAGGGAACACCAATTCTCCAGTTCTTCTTTTTTTCACACAATTTCCTTTTTATTCAACTGAAGCTACGTATTTGGCTTAACGCTTGCCAGAAAATGAACTTATACAGAATGATGCTGCAGCTGAATTTTAAGGCCACCCACAGAAGTTGCTCTCATTCTGGATTTTTCCTTGCCCTGCTACCAGTGGCAACTGAGGTGACAATTTCTATCAGTCATTTCACAACAGACAAGGTGACAAATCCATGGCATCATCAACAGGCTCAAACTTGCTTTCATAAGAGCCCAGCTCATGCAGACTATTGATCCTTATGGCAATTTGCTTCAGCTCTAATCCTCTTTAACTTTTCTCCATGAGTTAGAAGAGAAGCAATGCATCTGTCAGTTGTGTAGAAAAAAACCCAACAACACAAGAAGACTTTGCAATCCATTCTACTTGACATTTTAAATCAAATGAAGTTTTGTTTAGAAAATAAACTCCCTTGCCTCCAACACTTGGAGCTGACGTTCAGCAGCTGATTTAGCTGAATTTTTTAACATATCATTTTAAACTCATCAAAAGCAAAAAGCAATACTACATCTTTAGTTTCACTGCAACAGAATTTGATTTTATGTTGATATCAATAAACTCACTAGTCATATATTACTAAAAAAAAAAGATACATAAAAATTATTTAGCATAGCCTATTTCTACATTGAATATGCACTTGATATATATACACTAGATCCTGTAAGGGCGGACGTATAGGTGAAGAAAGGCTCCCTGTACTTGTCTCAATGCCAAGTGCCCCCTTGTGGTTAGCACCATCTCCATATTCAAAACAAGACCGAGCACTGAACTAGATGAATGCAGTGCATCCTGTTCACACCAGACATTGGCAATAGCCAGGGTGAAGAAATCAGCCTGGAGACTTGCTGGAAAGTTCAGGCTCCTTCGGTGTAATAATAGGTGTAGGACACTGCTACCCTAAGTCCTATGTCAATGGTCTCCACAGCATTGCTCATAGAGGTTATCTGCTGACTTGGGGAGGAGGAAGTTAAAATGGAGGCCTCCATTGCTGTGGTTCAGATTGACTGAACAAGTTGTTGCTGACTCTGAAATGTTTCACTTAGTATCTCTCCTGGTAGGCCTCAGAAAGGCTAGAGATTGCTTCTTTATACAGTTTCTCTGGAAAATATCCCAGGCTCCCAGTCAATTGCTAAGGAATTCTTGAGAACAGCCAGCAAATAACGTCACTTGACTGCAAGATTTTTCCCTGATTCTTTCCTTTGAAATACAAAGTGTATTCTGCCCCTGGGAATACCACAAAGTGATTTGAGTAAAATAGTCCTCTTGGTTTGTGCAAGGCCACCAGGAGGAACAACTAATGCCAACATCACAAGGAAAGGAAAAAATTTAAATCAAAAAGGTCTCTTGGAGGCATCCAAAATACTTGTCTGAGTTGCGATGAAAGGAGTAGAAAGGGGAAGTCTGTGAGGAGGCCGGATACAGCTTAGGGCAGTCAGACTGGACTAGAGAACTTTCTCCAAAACACTTCCAAGCGTCACAAAAAGATGGGATAACAGATTCCTTCTTTCCATAGAGCTACCAGTGACTTAATCCAGCAAGAGCAAAAAGGTTAACTTAACAGTGACTTGCTAGGAGAATTGTCAACATTTCCTATGCCATTATCAAGTGCTGATGTTCCCTATAGGCAGTTATCAACACCTACTGAAATACAAAGTCTTCATTGCGTGTTTTCATAAACCCAAGATTCCCCTCCTGTCATGTTGCCAACACCTTCTCCAGTTGGACACTGCCACAAGTTCTGCTCACAGCTCAAAACTGACGGCAAAAACCCTGAGGTGGTTGTGTGAGGGTCTCAGTTTTGTGGTCACTGTGCATTCAGAAAGGCAGCTTTGCAAAGCAAGTATCTGGCCCTTAATGTCACAATTTTCTCAGCTATGGTGCTGGACATTCCTGAAAATGGTGATTTATCACAGAAACCTTGGTTCCTTGGCTAATCTTAATTAGAGCGTTGCTAAGGCAATGATATCATCAGGAGTGTGCTCTTCTGAACTGATTTTGCAGTATGCTTTTCAGTATTTGCATACTAAAGCTGCTATCTAGGGATTCTTTCTTGCAGAAATGTTGAGAGAGAAAGGAATGATTTTCTTTCTGCTTATATGGGAAATTATGCTTAGCAGAGAGTATGTATTTCACCAAAACTCATTTAATGAAAAAACGCAAACGAATGCAGCATGTTTAAGAGAGGCAAATAAAACTCTTATCATGTTATACTTTAGAGAAAAGGCATTCCTTCTGTAATTATTTCTGAAGTACTGTATGACATTTGTATTATTCATTGGGACATGAAGGAAATTAATGACTAAACAGTTTTCAGTGTTAGAACTCCCTTGTGCTTGTCACTGTTTAGGTTATTTTTAATCTACCCTCAGTACACAAATATGATTTTCTAAACATTGGCTGTAAAAATTGGTCTGTTCAAGGTATTGGTTCTGCACTTACTGTCATGTGACACCTACATGACTTTTTTTTAAACAAAAAAAAGGATTATCTCAAGTCAGCATAAGGAATTCAGAATGATAACTGTATATTTAAGGTTTAAGGGTGTTTTTAAAAGCAAGGAATCATTCACCAGTACAATTCTAATTCTAAAGCAAAAATAATGCAAGCCATCTGCAACAATTATTGCAATTTATCAACACAGAAAATCCTCTGTGCTTCCTTGTTCATCACTCCAGAATTTGCATTCTTATTCTTCTCTTTCATTCAGGTTTTTATAGCTTGCTGACTGCCAGGGTTCCTGATGACTAATCTTTTTTTATTTTCCCTGTAGTGCTTGATACTGAGAAAATATTTTATGTTACCTATCTCTAAATGGGATGAATTACTCTACAGACATGTTTTTCTCCTTCCATTGACTATGGTAGGACCTTAACTGACTAGCTGAGTGAGATAAAACTCCTTACTGTCTTTGAGATATCTCCTCTGTTAAATACAGCTAAAATGGCTTAGGAAGTTACGAATTATTAGAGGTCTTTCTAATTATTCTAACTGCATAATTCTAACTTCCTTGGGAACATAGGTTAAAAAGACTTACAAATACTATTTAATTTTCTAAATATGTTTCTCAAAACAAAATCTACTGTCTACTGTTGTCATATTCTAGAAATGGCATCATCTTGCTGGAAGAATCACTTTACGATCTTTCCACAGAGCTTCATTTGCAAATGCCAGTTGAAAGCTGAATATCATGCTGTAGATTTAGCAGACACACACACGATTTTATATATACCCACTCTCAGCATTTTTACTTAGAGCAAATGTAGATTGATGACTGGCTGCAAAGCTCTTTGTTTTTCTACACCCACTCACCACATCTGCTCTTTATTCTCATCTGTGGAGAAGCTAAATATTCCCCCCTGAACAACTCTCAAAAACATAAAGAGGATTTGGATAAACCTATATGCTTAAACATCACAAAATGATCTGTGTGTTTTTTTCACCAATGTTTTATCTCCTAAAATTTAAAAGAAAAAAAAAAGCAGCTCTGCATTCTCCAAGAGTATCTGGAAATATACACTGACTTTTCTGATAGCTTCAGTGAAAAAAACAAAACAGCAAAGCCCACAAAATACATCAGTTTTCTTCCCCTCTTTCCATCTGAAAATCAAAACAAGGAAAAATGAAACATTCACTAAATCCCTAACAACTTTTTTCCCCTCTGGCTAGCAAACAGAAGAATGTATTCACTCTAAGCTGGAAGGCTGAAGGAAGGATTTAAAACTGCAGAAGAAAAACCTATGGCATGGCATGTGGGCTCCAGGCTTCCCTACATGTCCCTGAGTAAGTCTAGGATTCTCCAAAGGAGTCTTCTAGACTCCTCCTAGCAGTATGAAACTCTCAGTTGTGCTGTCATTCTTTCCTTTGAGGGAAAAGTAACCAAACCTCTCAGAACCATAGCTCATAGGTGAGGAGGCAAGGCAGTATTTAGTAGGGATTACAAATATACTGGATTGGTGCAGCCCAGCTGCTGGTAAAGGAGATTATCTTGCTGGTAATGACTCTTCGAGTGCTTGGCAAGGTGTAATTGGATTTGTTAAGACAGTACTAGCAATTGGATGGAAATAAACACTTCTGATACCGTAAGAACACATACCAGTCTGTGCTTTACAGGCTGACAGGAATAACATTGTCTGAAGCAGACACTACTGTAAATTTTCGAGATCAATGTTCTGTCTTCAAGAATTTTCTTAAAATATAATCCCAGTTGTATTTTCAAATCAACTCTGTGAAACAGGAAAGTGGAATGGGAAAGATTTTGTTCTCTTTTTAATTAACTGTTTTAAAAAAAATACCCATGGTCTCTATGATAGCACTAAAACTGGCAAGAATGTTTACTATCTGAAAGCCATGGATCAGGTCAGAAAGAGCAGTTAATTATTCACACCCTGCTTACAACAGACACTCATTCCCACTAATAGGGCATGCAGCCTCCTCTAGGCTCAGTAAACTCCCACTAATCTTCAGAATCTGAAGCACAAAAAAGTAAGATGGAAACACTTCTGTAAGCATAAACAACTGAAATAAAAATTGTCAGAGCCCTGCCTCATAATGTTCATCATTCCTGTTTATGTTACAAGGCATTATTGCATCTTTATCTGCCCTCCTTATTTCTAAAAGCGGGTAAGAAGCAGAAAACGTCTCAAAGTAAAAGATTTCAGCAGATGACAGACTAAGGAAAAAGCAGTCTTGAATCTAAAATTGTTTTCACTTCATTTACTACTTTAGAAGACTAAATGGCTAAAATATTTCCCGGTTTTTGCTTGCCATTTTCTCCTCAAGATCACAGAAAAATGTTTTATGCTTTGTTGAAACACAGGTCATGAAACATGAGTGTATTAAGAAATAAAATTTTGAAAATGAAAACAGATACTTCCTTTGGTATTGCAAAAATGGTATACTTACTGTACAATGAGGAATTTTCCTCTAACTGTACTACGCAAAATGTTACTGCAACTCTTCACTTATGTTATCACATACTGGGAGTAGTGACTGATACACTAGAGGATTTTGTTGCCATTCAGAGGGGCCTCAACAGGCTAGAGAAATAGGCATTGAGGAATCACATGAAGTTCAGTTCAGCGGAGGGAAATGCAAAGTCCTGTCCCCAGGGAGAAATAACCCCAGGCATCAGTATACGCTGAGGGCCGACCGGCTGGGAAGCAGCTTGGCAAAGAATGACCTTGGGGTCCTGGTGGACAACAAGATGACCACAAGCCAGCAATGCACTCTTGCTTCAAAGAAGCCTGGGCTGCATTAGGAAGAATGTTGCCAGCAGGTTGAGGAGGTGATCTGTTCCTTCTCTCTAGCACTGGTGAGACATCCAGAGTGCTGGGTCCAGTTCTGGGCTCCCCAGTGCAAGAAAGATACGGATTTCCTGGACCAAGTCCAGCACAGGGCTACGAAGATGATTAAGGGACTGGAGCATCTGTTGGATGAGGAGAGGCTGAGAGAGCTGGAACTGTTCATCCCAAAGAAGAGAAGGCCCAGGGGGTTCTCAGCAATGTGTATAAATACACGATGGGAGGGAATGAAGAAGAGGGAGCCAGGCTCTTCTCAGTGGTGCCCACTGATGAGATGAGAGGCAATGGGCACAAACTGAAACACACAGAATTCCATCTGATCACAAGAAAGCACTTTTCTTACTATGAGGGCAGTCAAACACTGGAACACGTTGCCCAGTGGAGTTGTGGAGTCTCCATCTGTGCAGATACTAAAAACCCAACTGGACATGATGCTGGAAAACCTGCTGTTGCTGACCGTGCTTGAGTATGAGTGGCAGACGAGAAGATCTCAAAAGGGGCCCTTCCAACCAAATGATTCCATGATTTTGTGATCAAGGTTTAACATTTTACCACTTATTCATGGAACTAGTCCAGCTACTCCATCTCATGTGCCTTACTGCAGGTCCAGTCACACAAACTTCACTCAGTCAACAGTTTCAGTACATGATTCTTCCCGACATTCAGGTCTTACGTACCTCCTACTTAATGATTTTACTCTATACTTTATAAATTTATAAGCAATTGCATATCTGAAACAATAAAAAATTAAGTAGGATGGATTGTTTTGGTTTCTAGACCAGGTTGGTGATATTTTCTGTCCTGAAAAACAGGACAAGTTCTTCGATTACACGGCGATTTTTTGTTAACCAACTAAGTGCTGCAGTACTCACCACAGGCATCTGATCAAAGCTGCGAACACTGGACAATTTATCTACAAATAAGCAGAAAATGTGACCCGTTGATATAATTTCAACATATAATCACTTATTCTAGGAAAAAAACAGTTATGAATACCCATTTCTACCTGCTGGATTGCCACGAATAAGCTCCATTTTCTCTTGAAGAATATTAATTTGCCTTTTCAGCTGTTTGTTCAATTCTACTTGTGTCTCATATCTGGTTTTCCATTCATTTCCTTAAAAAGAAATACAGGGTTATTCTGTTTCCCAGATTATTTTGTGCCACTTCAAGTAAAATTAGGACTTTTTCAAACTGTTCACGCTTTTTTCTGGAGACTGAGAAAGTCCAGTTAGTAATCCTCATAGTAAGGATTTTTGCATTCAAAAGAGCTTGAAAATACAAATCAAGGGATTTTTTCACTGGGCTAACTATGGCCAGAATATTAACCAGCTCTATGAAATCATGTTATTCATGGTTTCGTTAATAATTAAAGCTAACATGCAGCATGTAGTATTCCTTAATTTCACATTTGCAACACCACACCAATAATAGTCATGTTTGAAAAGGGAAAACTTAAATTTCTAAACAAAAATTTGCATCTCTGTATCTACCCCCAAAAAATTAATTTTCTGTATTTCCCGATCAATTAGTGAGACTCTGTTGCAATTCACTTACCTTCATCTTCAACACTGCTAAGTCTTTTTTCCAGTTCTGTTACTGTGTTTCTCAGTTCAAATATTGAGATTTCAAGCATTTGCCTGTGGTATTTAGAGAAGTCAATAAATTGGCTATTGCATTAATCTTATTATTAAAACTAAAAATAATAAATTGAATATATTTTCAGATTAAGTACCTACTGCTCTTTCCTATGTTACTACATCACCTTGCCCATGTTCTTTTAATGTTTTTTTTCTCTATGGATACTACAGTGCCTTAAAAACAACAGAAGCGTTTCTACTTTGTGAATAAAATTACTTCCATTAAAAACCAAACCCAGCACTTCCTAAAATTTAATAACTTTCTAGCAGATCATCAGAATTAAACAAATGTAGAGGACACTGGCTTTAATTTTTCACCTAAAAGAAGATACCCAAGGAATATGTTTTTTGAAACAAGAATATGCCCGAAAGATGTGCTATTTGAAATTCTGAATTAATTCTTCATTTTTGACTCACTGCTCAATGATTAATAGTTATTTTTTAAATTGTACCCATAATAAAACCAATCAAAGCATACCATGTATTATGACTATCAGAAAGGAAAGCCAGTGATTAAAGTATCATGAATGCTACAAAAAATATTGGAGCTAAAGCCACCATTTTTTTTCAGTACCTTAAATTTAATCTTGTGGGAAAATACATTTTTGCCCACTGACTTCTGTATATTGGTCAGGCAGCCAGACAACTGACAAGTACCTTGGAAACCGGACTCTTTCTGCCTTGGAAGGTATGACCAGAAGCAGAAGCTAGCAGAGGACTTCTCTGATGACAGCACAACCCACCTGCATGCATCATACAACGTGCTGAATGACTCTTACCATTTTAAAGTGGCAAGATGGTAGTTTAGTGTGCTACAACGAATCATATGATCTCAATCACACCACAGGGAAATTACTGCTAACTAAATTATTGACCTATTTATGCCAACAGCCCGGTTCTTTTTGGAGATGTCTACGGAGCAATGCTTTTGCCCATGAGATCCCAGGAAGTCAACCCACACCAGCATAGCTGCAAGAAAAACACAGCTCAACACAATGCAAGAGCAGTTTGTGGTTTTGTTGTTTAAAGTCAAGTTTGGAAGGCCACGATTTCAAAAAACAGGCCTACATTTTTGGGTGCCTGCATTTTTCAGTGCCCAAATTGAGATATTTCAAAAGAACTGAGAACACAACTCTGCAAATAAGGCCCTTTGGAAAATACTTTACAATACCAATATGATGATAGATGTCTTAAATCTTAGCCTAGTTCATTAAAACATGCAAGAGAGAAAATCATTATGCTGTCCTATTTTTTGTAGTTGTTTTTTTTTTTTAAAGGGGGGCTTCCACGTCAACACGGATCTTCTCTTTCTGAACATGTTCATAATGAGAAATGCTCTTCAAGAAATAGTTACTTAGCCTATGAGAAATCAAAGCTCTGATGATAGAGCTGATCAATAAGAAAAGGTATCACCTGTTGCACTCCTCATGCTCCCATTCAGTTGGTGACATGTCTTTTCCATAGCTTGAAACATCAGATTTCAACTGAAAGCTGCAAAAGCAAACCAATGGATCTTAAGAAACAGAAGAGGTATGCCTGGAATGGGGAGGGCTGAAGAGTGGAAATAGCAAAGAAATGTAAAGAAGAGTAATTTAAGGTAATTCAAGTAAGTTTTCTGTTCAAGAAACACACTGGAGCAGAGTGAGACAGACATCTCGAATGGTAGGGGAGAGCTGAGTCTTCCAGTCCCTCCCTGTGCCACTGCTCTTTTTGTCCTACCAACGTTAAATTAGATAATGGGGACATAGGCAAAGAAATAATGAAAGTACTGGCAACCTGCTGGAGACAAAAAGGGTACGGTGAAAACCCCAGCAAAAGACAGACTTGAAACACGAGTAAAAAAGCTCAGATGCAGGAAAATCAAAGGAAATCTGATTGCTGCTGCCTATTTGCTTCCACTCCACATGAAGAGAGGCAGATGGCTAAGAAGAAGAAAGACAAAATCTTACTACGTTGCTGGTATCATTCCAATACGAATAGGTAAGGTTTCTGTAAAGCAGATTTCTATCAGCATCTCAGTGCTTGGAAAAGAGGAAATTATGACAACAGTGAGAGGTAAAATGTGATTTTTGGAAGGAAATAACACTGCAAATTAGACATAAAGCTGTAACTACAGCTGAACTGTATCAAAATGAAATTGTTTTCCTTTTCAAAGAACTCCTAACTAGGTGCTTAGATGGATGCAGAGGGATAACACAGGAAGAATGAGGTCTTTAAATTCAGTGTTTTCAGGTTTTAATTTCTGTTATATTCCAACACTATATACAACACTTCTTACATTGGATTTTATTATTCTTTCTGCACCATCAGCAAAACTGCGAGCCAACTTCCAATTATATTTTGTCCTGATGAAAATGTGTACAGAAATGATAAATTGTCAGGTGGCAGATCGTAATTGCTACACTGACAGAAAGTCTTATTTTCATTTGGCAATTGAAACCAGTTTTTTAAAAAATCTAGTTATTATTAAATATACTCCAATACTCTAATAGTACCCAGAAAGTAGCCAGAGTGGAACCTCTCTATTTTAGTCAGTGTATATGCAATAAATTACAGTCTCTGCACTGACAGAGAAGGGATGTAGAAATAAATCACTTTGACCAACTTGGTAAATAGTTCAGCTTTTTAAAGTACCAGAGTATTTTGCATTTCTGGAGTTATTTCTAATTGTGATAGGAAGCGACGGTCAAACCATGTATCTGTTACTGTGAATTTAACACAGCTGTGTATAGCTGCCTGCCCAAACAGAGACTTGGTCTGTACTTAGAGGGACTGTGGTGTGACTTTACCTGCAGCCTCATGAGTTAAACATAATTAGACATATTCAAGGCCTATGAATCTTTCCCATATCAATGGACAATTTACAGTCATCACAGAAGAAAGCCCATAAATCCTGGAAGCTCACATTTAAGTCATCAGGGGAACTTAACTACATCCTTGCATGCTAAGCATAACAAGAAAGCTCTTCTGAAGAGAAGGAGGAAGAAGTGCAGTGCAGATAAGAAGGCTGTGATTGAAATGACAAATGAAAAAAAATGCTGAGTTTCTTTTTAAGACAGTTTACAGGTATTATTTTACTTTAAAGTGACAGCCACTTAGGATGAAAGCCATTTTCCTGCACATTTTTCTATCCAGATCTGGATATCTGGTACATGTTATCAGACAAAAGACTGCCTGAAGCCATTTTCTGTACTGGAGAGAGAAACCAGTGACACATTACAGGAGAAGCTCAAGACAATCATCTGTTCCAGGGCATCAGCTCTATAACACAGCACAGCTTTATGGATTCCTGTAGAAGACCAAATATATAGATGCCTTCAGATCCTACAAACAAAGCAGAAACAATACTGCGCAGTGTAAAAGGCACTACAGGGAAGAGCATATACAGTATTGAAAGCTACAGACTTCTGATACTTGCAGTCAGCAGTCTGCTGGGAAAATGCTGCAGCTTTCCTTGCCAGGAAAGCCACAGAAGCTGAAATCTCACAAGCTGAATTAACACACAGCTCCATGAATATTAGTAAGTAGCTGACATGCATAAATATATGGCTTTAAGACCTCTTTGTCTATATAACATAGTATTATATGATTTCTCTCTCTCTCTCAAAAACATTTGCCATGCCATTTCCCAATCAAAACCTGTACTGAATCTTGATTACAGTAATTCAGAGTCAGATTTAAGCTGACGTTCATTAAAGCCTTTGAAAGATTTCACAGTATTACGTCCACAATCATTGAGAATCAGCAGGTACTTTAGGCGCAGACCCCTTACGGACATGGATGATCCAATTTACCCTTTGAAGTAAAAATCACTTCTTCATGAGTGTTAAATGAGAGTGGTAGGTGGGCTGTTAGCAAACTGCCTAAATGGCACAATAATCAAATAAGCCAGTAAAAAGATGTCAAGGGTGAGATGGCTGTGAAGGAATGCAGACAGCTATCTGCAAGCCAGTCATCCTCAGCCTGCTTTGTACCCAATGGAGAGAAACAGGCACCTCCTAGGGTGTGAGTCATCTCAGGCTACAGCAGCCAGCCAAAGGAGGTCAGATGAATCACTTTCAAAGAGCCTTTCTGTATTTATTGCTATACATGCCACTGGCTTAGACGTAGATGTCTAACAAGCCTGGTCATTAACAAGTTAGGTTGAATAAATAACTTCTGTGAAACAGGCAAAATTGGTATTGTCTATTTGCACACCCAAGATACATGCCGGAAACAGTTGTAGAATCCACCTGAAGCAGCAAGTCTTCTACTGTCATGCTGTGTTTTCCTTTCATCAGCAAATAAGTCACCACTTCACAATGTGTCCTGGGCTTTGGGCCCAGTCTTGCAGAAGATTCTCAGAGATACTAGCTAGAACTTAAGGTATGTAAAGAATCTGGGTTTTCATTAATTAAAAAAAATAAATCAAAGCAGTGAAACAAAGCCAATGCCATCCTGCTTTTTACCTTAACACCCATAATATCAGGATTGTGTGTCAGGTAAAAGAACTGGTGCATGAAGAGGATAACATTATTACACTGACACACTACTGTTCAGGAGACTTATTAAAAGGACATTTGCTACATGTTTGTGCAAATATGTCCAAGCTCCTTTTTGTGCCATTTTGAACACAGAAGCTGCCTAGCCATTCTGACTCTGTTAATATTGGTTTCCCCCTTTCCATTAGTGAATAAACATTTTATAAAGTCCACAATTGCAGGACTAGTTTGAAGAGAATCTGCAGCCCAGACACTGAAAGAAACATTGTCCAGGGAAAAAAACAGTATGGAATAGAATGTGTGAAAATGGTATAGAACTGTAAATATTAAGGGTCTGACTTAAAGCAGCACAGGAGCTTCTAACACTTTCTAACTTTTAATTTATTAACATTCAAAAGGCAATCATGTTCTTTAACACCGGGAAAAATGTGTAACTTCCTAAGCAAACTGGGAAAATACTCAACCTAGAATCCCACCACTGTGTGGGCATCAACAATCATCAGAGCACTGAACCATTTGCTGCATAAGCAAGGGGACTAACTGGTAGCAGTAACAAGTCCTCATCTTCTCAGCAGACTGCACTAGGGAGATACTGTACCTTCCCTGTAGGTTTATGGAGATATTTACTGATAGCAGAGAAGAGTAAACTTCAGCTTTCCAGTTTTATTCAACACTGTGGAAAAAAGCATGTTTAAAGAGAGCCTCATTGTCCATTTGATTCTTCTTCCCCCCAAAAGGCATGCAGGTCTTCTCTGTGCTTTCCAATCCCAGTGTACCAGTTTTGGCTGAGATAGTTACTTCTCTTCAGCTGATATGGTGGTGTTTGGATTTGTGATTAAATCACTGTTGGTAACACAGGGATGTTTTAGCTATTCCGGAACAGCGCTTTTCACATCAAGGCCTTTCCTGCTGCTCATACCGCCCCACCGGCGAGCAGGCTGGGGGTGCACAAGGAGCTGGGAGGGGACACAGCCGGGACAGCTGACCCAAGGCATATCCCATACCGTGTCATGTCATCTTCAGCCATAAGAACTGGGGTGGGGTGGCATTTGCCAGGGCTGCCGTTGCTTCGGGATTGGCAATGGTTGGCTGGTGGTGAGCAACAGCGGGGTTTTTTTTCACATCACTCTCTTTTCTTGGGTTTGTTTCTGTTTCCTTTTTCTTTTTTCTTACTGAACTGTCTCAATCTCAACCCACAAATTTTCTCACTTTTACCCTTCCGATTCTCTCCCGGCCATGGGGAGGGGAGCGAGGGGCTGTGTAGCCTTTAGCTGCCTCCTGCGGTTAAGCCACGACCCCCAGTCCTATTTCCCGCGCCTGTCCAGTACCAGCCGCATTTTTGGCTGAAATTATTTATCCTTCTCCTTCAGGCTCCTTGTGCCAGCGTCGCCAGTCCCAACCTCGTCCCCCAGCACAGCCCCGCCAAACTGCGGAACCTCCTGGCAGCCCTTCCAGGCCTCTCCCCACCCACCGCACCAGCGGCAGCACACGCCCATAGCAACGGCCGCCATTTT
>VZSZ01012037.1:112686-136408 GCA_013398815.1 Ibidorhyncha struthersii
GTCGTTCAGTCTGCACACCACTGTAGCAGCTCTCGCCAGTCCGTGCTGGAACGGCTCCTCGTTCGTTGGGATTTTTCTTCCCTCTGTCCAGGGAAATGCCCAGCCCGTGGCTTGGGCAGCACCACACAGACATGGAAAACACGGGTGGGGTTTTTGGCCCAGTTAAAAGAGGTAACGACCACGCAGGATGAACTGTTGGTGTGCTAAGCTTTTCATGACCTGGGAAACACAAATATGTGCATATATATATATTTTTTTTAAATGCTTCTTTTGGATGGAAAGTAGCATGGTTTTAAATAAGCGCTTTGACCCACATGTGAAGGCAGCCACAGCACAGCGGGCCCTGATCTTAAAAAGAGTGCCTGTCCTGTATTTTAGCACCCTTGATAATTGTGATCTGCGCTGTGCATAAACTTCTTTGCAAGAACCTAACTTGAGATGGGACAGAAGAGCTTTGAATAATCACAAAATGAATCACAGAATCACAGAGTGGTCACGGTTTGGAAGGGACCTCTGGAGATCATCTAGTCCAACCCCCCCGCCAGAGCAGGGTCACCTACAGCAGGTTGCACAGGACAGCATCCAGGCGGATTTTGAATGTCTCCAGAGTTAGAGACTCCACAGCCTTTCTGGGCAGCCTGTTCCAGTGCTCTGCCATCCTCAAAGTAAAGAAGTTCCTGCTCGTGTTAAGATGGAACTTCTATGTTAAAGTTTGTGCCCATTACCTATTGTTCTATCACTGGGCACCACTGAAAAAAGACTGTTCCCATCCCCCTGGCACCCTTCCTTTTAAGTATTATAAGCATTGATAAGATCCCCCCTCAGTCTTCTCCAGACTGAAAAAAACAGGTGTCTCAGCCTTTCCTCATAAGAAAGATGCTCCAGTTCCCTAATCATCTTCGTAGCCCTTTGCTGGACCCTCTCCAGCAGTTCCCTGTCCTTCTTGAACCGGGGAGCCCAGAACTGGACACAATACTCCAGATGCGGCCTCACCAGGGCAGAATAGAAGGGGAGAATGACCTCCCTCAACCTGCTGGCCACACTCTTCTTGATGCACCCCAGATGCCATTGGCCCTCTTGGCCACCAGGGCACATTGCTGGCTCATGGTCATCCTGTTGTCCACCAGGACTCCCAGGTCCCTTTCCACACAGCTGCTCTCCAGGAGGTCAGCCCCTGACCTGTACTGATGCGTGGGGTTATTCCTCTCCAGGCGCAGTACACTACGCTTGCCCTTGTTGAATTTCATTAGGTTCAGTCTTAATTATCATAGAATCATAGAATGGTTTAGGTTGGAAGGGACCTTAAAGATCATCTAGTTCCACCCCCCCTGCCATGGGCAGGGACACCTCCCACTAGACCAGGTTGCTCAAAGCCCCATCCAGCCTGGCTTTGAACACCTCCAGGCATGGGGCATCCACAGCTTCTCTGGGCAACTTGTTCCAGCCCCTCACCATCCTCATAGTGAAAAATTTCAGTCATTGATCAAGTCAATGGAGTCAATTGGTCAATATATACTGGCTAGTATTTTAGTTACCTTGCAATGGTCCAGATTCACGCTTAAAAATGTGATGTTGCATTTTTCAAACAAGGAATTTCAGATTGGTTGATGGCTTTCTCAAGGTAAAGCTTTATGGGGTGGACTGAATCTAACAGTTTAATGCCGCAAGAGTGGCATCACCTCTGCTGGGCTCTCCCTCTTGCCTTCTCTGGCTGCTTCAGTGCCAGCTCTGACATTTGTGTGACTCTCCAACGAGCCAGTACAGCTCATGAAACCTAGGCGACTTACATCGGGAAAATGCTTCATGTTTCTGCTGGTTAGTGAGCTGAAATGGCTCACCAGCTGCCCAGAAAAGCACCACAGCTGAAGCAAGGGACAGCGTGAAACTGGGAGTGATTAGCGTGCTCGTAGATCAGCTGACCGTTCCATGGGACCTAGTGCTCACTGGAGAAACTTATCTGTTCACTCACTCAGGAAGGCAATGGACTGTGATTTTGCTTTACTGGTATACTATGAAAAAACAAAGGATATAGTTTCTTTGTTGCTCAGAAGTAATTCTGTTGTGTGAGCAGCAAGCCCAACGCGATAGCCCTACAGCTTGTTGGGTAACAGAGGCACTGCTTTCAAAGTTTAAAACCAGCGTTATGTTAATACATTACTTCAACGAAGCATAAATCAGCATTGCTATCCAAAGTTGGCCCTGAAATTTTGCAAATTTTAGTCCCAAGTCAGTAGTCTGTGAAACTGGGATGGGCCAATCTAACACCTTACCGATACTGCAACAGCAGGGTCACTATCCAGCAGGATCTAGCGTCTGGGGGTAGAACAGTAGGATGGAGAGTGAGAAGCTTGATCGCAAGATGAAAAAGTCATTTTAATTTCACTTTTCTGATGTATATTAGGGCAGGAGGTGATTTTTGACAGTCTCAAAGTTATAATTGATGCTATCATCTCATCAGTGAATTATCACTTGAGGTGTGGAATGAATTCAAAATTGTCTGAAATACTTTAATCAAGAAACAAATTTAGAAGTGTTGCACTGTAACTGCATTTAAATTTAGCTGCTCATTTTGCCTTCAGGATTTACTGAATGCTACATTTTTAAAATACATACTGAAGACACATTCTGTACCAAATCAATAATTTAAGTAATGACTTGGACCTAGGTTAGCATTCAGAACTAACTCAGTGTACCAAATCTTAACAGCAAAGGTATTAATCAGTAACTGTTTTTCTTGTTACCAGCTTTTGCGAAGAACTGCCTCAAGATTAACTTAACCAGCCTACTGAATACTTCTCAACTGGAGAGCACATTCAGAGAGCTCAGAAAGATCCCTGGAATCACAAGAAAGTCGGAGAACAGAGAACACACAGGGTAACTGAGGGCTGTATCCCAGCCACAGAGTACTCTCTCTGCCCCAGGAGACTTTTCTTTGACCTCCTCTCTGGGATGCTTTCAGGTCCCAGCCTCAACTCAGGGATTAATAGGTGTCCTAACTTGGTAAGCTCTCAGGAACCAGGTCACAGTGCACGTAAGGATGAGCCCAGACCACACTGGTTGGGTTGGCACAGGACAGCAGGTCTAACTGTGTGCTTCGCCAGTTGGTCTGGGAACTGGAGTGGGAGAAGAGCAAAAGTGTCTTGTGGACTGAGTGTGAATAGGTAAAACTTCAAACCATCAATAATTTTTACAATTACAGCAGTAACGTAGTGACATTTGCAACACAGAAGAGCTTTCCTCCATTCCTTTATTCCAAAAAAATCTGTTAAAATTCGATATATAGATACCTGTAAATGTACTTTAGTTGTTTTAAGGCTTTTAATGTTATTTTTGAGACTAAAATTTTTAGTAAGAAAAGTTAGGAAACTTGATCACAACACAATGTGATTTGAAAACAGAATTTTATACTTAAATATATATCTTCAGATTATGTGAAGGCAATAAACAGCTAGAGTTGCTTAAAAGCAAGGTAGACCAGTTGCTGAAGACAAACATTTGGATTATGACATAAATTAATTTTTACAAAGAAGTAGTTATTTCTGTAGCACCAGTAACTACGGTATGAGTTCTGTATCAGGAATAGTGTGGTGAGCAGGACTCAAGAAGTGATCATCCCCCTGTACTCAGCACTGGTGAGATCCCACCTCGAGTACTGTGTTCAGTTCTGGGCCCCTCACTACAAGAAAGACATTGAGGTGCTGGAGCGTGTCCAGAGAAGGGCAACGAAGGTGGTGAGGGGTCTGGGGGACAAGTCTTATGAGGAACGGCTGAGGGAACTGGGGCTGTTTAGCCTGGAGAAGAGGAGGCTGAGGGGAGACCTTATCACTCGCTACAAGTACCTGAAAGGAGGTTGTAGAGAGATGGGGACTGACCTCTTCTCCCTAGTGACAAGTGATAGGACAAGACGAAATGGGTTCAAGTTAAGCCAGGGGAGGTTTAGGTTGGATATTAGGAAAAGTTTTTTCAGTGAAAGGGTTATCCAGCGTTGGAATAGGCTGCCCAGGGAGGTGGTGGATTTGCCATCCCTGGAGGTTTTTAAAAAAAGGGTAGACGTGGTACTTGGGGATATGGTTTAGAAGTGGTTTTGTCAGGTTAGGTTAATGGTGGGACTAGATGATGTTAAAGGTCCCTTCCAACGTTAACGATTCTATGATTCTATGATGATATGACTGGCTGTGTGGACAAGGGAAAACTGGTGGTTGTTACATGTTCTGACTTTACCAAGGAATTTGATATACAGCTTCCCATAGCACCTTTATAGCCAAATTGTTTAGTTATAGATTGAGTAACTAGGAAGTAAGGTTGCTGGAAAATTGGCTGGGCCGTCAGGCCAAAAGTGTGGTGATCAGCAGTATGACTGCTTGACTCTGGGATCAATACCTGAGCCAATACCCTTAACTCTTTATTAACAACCTGGAAGACCGAGCACACTCTTAGCAAGTTTGTCGATGGTGATGAATTGATGGGAGCAGTCACCATGCAGGAGGGCAGGGCTGCCATTCAGAGCCGGGCATACAGCCTGGAGAAACAAAGCTGCTGAGAGGAACCTCATAAAATTCAACAAAAAGCAAATGTAAAGTTGACATTTGGGATGGGAAAAGCCCACGCATCAGTACAGGCTGCGGGCAGTAACTAGAATGCAACTTCACATGAAAAGACACAGGGGTCCCTGGTGAAGAAGTTAAAGAGGAGTCAGCAACACACCTTGCAGCAAAGGCAGCCAACGGCCTCCTGGGCTGCATTAGCAAGAACGTAGCCAGGAGGCTGAGGGAGGTGGTTCATCCACTCCATTCAGCACTTGTGGGACCACATGCTTAAATGCTTAGCTTTGGGCTCCCAAACAAATGCTAAAAGCTGCCAGGCTGGTCAGGGGCTGGCACACGTGGCCTATGTCCAGCCTGGAGAAGAGAAGGCATAAGGAGATCTTAGTGCTGTCAACAGCTATGTAAGAGGAGGGTGCAGAGAAGCCAGACTTTTTTCCAGTGCGCACTATGAAAGGGTAAGCAGCAATGCACCTGAGAGCATATAAAAATTTTTGGCCCAGTATAAGGGAGAAATATTTACCTTTACCAGAATCAGATTTGGCAAAGATTGCCCAGAGAGGTTGTAAAGTCTCCATCCTTGGAGATAATCAAAACATGAGCAAAATTGGTGCAGAGTACTGTGCTCCAGCTGCACTTGTTTTGAGAAGGAGGGTGGACTACAGACCTCTGTAGTCTGGGACACCTGGAGGTCCCTTCCAACCTATACCATCCCAGGGTGATCTGAATAACTGAGATGGTCAGCATGTTTTGGTGGAAGGTAGTTTTACTGGAAGGTAGTTTACCAGTTTTAAAGGATTAGAGATTCAGTTTGTCAGGGAATGTTAAGAAATAGGCTATCCTAAAGTGGGTTTAAATCAGCATTAAACAAACCAACCCCCCTTGGAATCTAGAGGAATCCATTCAAATGCAGGGGTTTAGACTTGAGGTAAGAACAGGGGTTTATACCTATGGAATGAGGAAGATGCCAGAGACAGCAGTAGCTTAGAATGACTTAGAGGTCATCGAGTTACTTTCTCAAGACAAGATTTGAGACCAATATTGTAGCAGAAAAGACTTTGAAATTAGAAATAGCAATGCATTAAAAAATCAGGTAGCAGTTCACTCAGTAAACAGGATTAGTAAGACTACTACTAGGACTGCCATACATCAAAAGATGTTCAGTGTTCAAAGGAGAAACGAAACCAAGCTGGGAACAGAAACCAAACCTAAGATAAGAGGCTTAGGGAAGTTTGTGTGTGTAGAGTATAAAAGGAAAAGCTGAGGTAAGGCAATAAGCACGCGAAGGCTGTTGTATATAGTAGAGGAAGTGGGGAGAAGCCTACGGATTTTCTGCCCAGGGCCCAAGTAGTGACAGTTGAAGCAGGGTAAGTTCAACAGCATAATACTTTCAGCAGCAAGAATTAACTAAACTTTGGAACAATGTAAAAGGGAAGATGATGGACATATCACATTAAAAACTGTAAAATGGGGTAGGCAGCATTAAAAAAAGGCTTTAATCTACTTTTCAACAAATTTGACAGACTGAGTACACACAAAGAGAACAACAGCAGGTTGAACAGGACAACAATGCTTGCGCAATACCGATGGCATTTAAATCTTTTTTTCCTCATTATGCTACAACTTGGTATCTTGAAGACTATCACTTTGGTCTTAACTGTTGTTTTAATACAACTTGTTGTTCTGATGGTTTATAGATGAAACTAAAGGGCTGAGCTACATACAAAACCAAAATGGGAGGAAGAAGGAAGATACAAATATATCCCTATTGTAGAAGCAGTTGATAACAAAAATGCTTTTGCCAGTGTGAAGTCTTTAGTAGCCTTAAACTGGTTACCCTTGCTGGCAAGCGACAGGCTGTAGTAACACAGATTGTTGTAGTGTACTTTTGATGCACCTTTTTAGTTTGAAATATTTTAAGCTCTAATTGATGAGCTCGTTTCTATTGTAGACATACCCCAATACTGTTCTTCCATTACTTCAGAGAAAGTCCTAGTCTTTCCACTAACTGATCCGTAAAGTAGCTTCACATCATAGAAAGGCCAAGCACAGATTAACCAATTTTAATTTCATCTTTATTTCCACAAATCAAAGTTACACTTCAAGTGGTTAGATCCTTTGTTTCACATTTCTCACCCTAAGTACACACCTACGGTAGCTACCATAAAATGTGCACCTATTACCATTCTAGTAGACATGCGTTGTTACTGTATTTTTTCAATCTGATGCAAATATCATTTGCTAACAACCATTTATAGTTCTTTTCTCCATTTACATGAAATGGAGATAAGTTGTAAATTGATGGTGTTCTGTTTGCTGCAGGTCCAGCCGATATTAGAATGTGTAGCAGTCTTAAAATCAATAATAAACTGTTAAATAAGTAGCAGCCTAAAAGCATCTCAAGGGTTCTACATATGGAGTTATTTCACACTGCACTGGGAACAGGATGAAAAACCTACACAGTAGTGTCTATTCTACTCCAGACACATCTCTTCATTAAAAGGGCTTGTCTTTGTACCCTTTAAAGACATACTTTGTGCAACTATGAGTTTAGTGGAATAAAGATGCTGACTGTTAGAGCTACTTGTTGAAGCAAATACATATTACCTTCCATTAGGAGGCCATGATATATACTCTGCATCTTTCTGGATTGGCTGAAAAGTACAGAATGCACAGAAGTGCCTAGTGTCCTCTATAGAATGTTTTACAGAAAAATACTTTAATTTATGCAAAATCATAAAATAAAATCCTCTCTACATCAAAAAAATCTCAATTTCAAAGAATCTTTGTATATTCCTTATGGATTCAACAGGAGAATACATTTTTCTAGAGTTGCAAATACCCTCTTCTAGAAGAAACGCGTGGTATCTTTGGTTTGGTTATATGCTGGCTGGAAAAAAATAGTTTTAAAGGGAATAAATACCTAGTTACCTGAGGTTCATCTTTCATTTCTTCTAACATGAACTTTGGATAAGATTAGCTGTTTGTTAGATGAAAGGGGAAATTCTCTATGAAACAATGAAACACAAAGCTTATTTTAGTAGTGCATATTAAATAAGACAAAGCTGTTTTAGTAAAACTAACTCTTAAGGTTAGTTAAAAAACAAAACTAGTAATCCTATTTGTTCCAGAATTAGTAATCCTATTTGTTCCATATCACCACCTTCTTTACAAATATAAAGTATTACAAAAATATTCACAATAGTATTTCTACATTAATCTATTATTCCATACTATATTTTGAAAAAGTGCTTACAGAGGCAAGTTTATTAACTGCAAACTCATATCCTTCCAGTTGTCTAAAGCCCTGAACCAGTTGCTTAAAACCCTTGTTCAATACAGAATGAGGAGTTAAGACAACTTTAATTTTTCCTTCTACAAACGCCCTCCCTACTTTTACATTTTCATGTCAAATTAAGTAACAGTTGCTTGAAAAGTACAGTGTGATTCATGTTAAATTGCAGATTAGCAATGCAGTTACTTCTAAATAGGAAGTTTCATCTGTAATGTAAGGCTTTGAGAAATATTTCATTGCTTTCATTTTTTATCCTTCTTCTCATTATCCAATACTTTATATTCATCTAACACAGCATGGCCGGTTTCCTTTGCAGTTCTCTTTACAACAGCTTTGATACCAATATTGTCAATGTTAAATGCTGTCACACCAACATTGATTGCAGAATTCATAGCGTTGTCGGTAGCATGGCCAGCATCATCCCCATACCTTAAGAAAGATAGCAGTTTTGTAAATACGTTTACTTGGTATTGTTCTCTTCACTAGAATTCTTTTGAAAGCAAAAATTACAGCATTACTAAGAACAAATAATAAGCACACAGCCTGAATGTCAAAGAATAAAATTAGAAATTACCAAGCCATTTGAGTAAGGGCTGCTCCACTATCATCCGGATTATTCTTTAAAATTACTAATATGCTTCTGCCTTTTTCCCCCCCTCAAAAACCTTCCCGTCTTTCCCCCTCCTCATCTAGTTTTGAAGAGTAGAGGGCTTATCCATAGAACCATAAGAACGGGCAGACGGGGGGAAGTTGTGTCCAATAACACCTTAACACCTAAGTACTTTTTCACCTACGTTCTTAGGTAAAAATCCTAGTACCCTCTATTCCCCCGCACTTAAGTCCTTGCAGCTAGACCCTTGCAGCTGCTAAACCTTCTCAGTCTGTACCATGGGTGGCAGCACTGAGGAGAAGGGAGGGCAAACACTGTCTCACCTTCTCACTCATTACAGAAAAAGGAACCATTATCACCTCAGGCATATTTTTTCTCAGTTAGTACCACCACTGCCAGAGTCATGCTTGGTTAGTACTTGTCCTATATCACCATTACCTGTGTCTACATGGCATACTATGTCTGCTGTAACAGCAACACACTGGCATATTAGTTCAAAGTCCCAAAAGTAGACTCACTGAGGTAGTGCACCACTCAAAGTGCTCAAGCAAATTAACCCAGTCTAACAGGTCTCCCAGGTACAAAGAATTGCTGACATGGCTATGCTCTTATGTTGGAGATAGCAAGGTCCCTACAAAAAAAAAAAAAAAAAAAAAAAAAATCCATTGTGCAGTGAAAACTTGTCTGAAGGAACCTGGAATCAAAACAGTGGCAAAAGGAAAGCTGGGCGAGGAGGGGCAGGAGAAGTTATAGAAAATCCCAAAAGGCTCAAAGCTGTCTTGAGGATTTGTTGAAAATTACCAAGAGAAAAAACCTCTGGTCTTTCCACCGGGCTGCGTGTCCAGCTTCTTTATGCTTTAGGGGGCAAGTCAGCAGCCTCGTATTAATTATTCAAGTGTGAAGAAAGGTACACATCTACACCAGTAGAGCAAGCGTACTGAAGGAGGACAACAGCCTAGTGAGAGCAGTAACTCCAGCTGTTCTGGGCAGCCAGACATTTCCCCAGGGAACGCTGTAATCAGACAAACCAGGCCAAAGGGAAACATTTCTGGCAGCAGCAGAGTCTGAGCAGTTAGTGGAGTTACTTTTCCCTGTGCTTCTTATGACCAGAGATTCTTTGAGGACCTCAAAATAATGCTATAGAGAAGCACAGACTATCAAAGAATCCAAAAATCTATTGCATTATCAGTACAGCAGCCATTGTATAAAGGCTGGAACCAAGAATGAAACTGAATAAAAAGAATTAGTGCTTTTTTGTTTTGTTTTTAATTCTCTGATAGAGTAACAGCCCTGAATCACCAACATCTGATTTGCAGATCACAGAATTAATCTCACAGCAAAAGTGCAGTATTTGTCAATTTGATTAGTTGGTTTCACTTCAAGAACATCATAAGCCAGTTTTATGTAACATCAGTAAAATAGGTAACCTCAGTTAAAGTAAGACTAGCTCATCCAATGAAGTTAGACTAAGTTTCTTAATATTTGATAATTGATTTTTGCCTGTCTCAATTGCATCATTTGTAATTTCCTTTTTTTTTTTTTTTTTTAAGAAAAAAATTTGGGATACGCTTTCCCCCAGTTCTGATCAACCTATGCATACGATGAGCATCTCTATAATTCCATCTGCAAAGGTATTGCTGCTAAGTTTTAGCTTTTAGTTGATTTAGAGACACTGTGATGATGCTCCTTTAGCTTTGTTTCCATTAAGTGGATTTCCGCCATTTACTGAAGTATTTTGAGTGTCAGAAATCTTTGTCACTGAAACAGAAACGAGTTTCCAAAAGAGAGATTATGTAGAATATTAATACATTTATATAGATAGATTCTAAAGATCAAATATCAAATATTTTCAATTGTATTGTAATTAACTGCAACATTTGATTACTTGTTTTTCACTCTTAGTGGCTGTTGACTGCTGATCTCCATATTTCCTATTTTTATATCTAAAACAAAAAAATTAATGTGAAATTGTGTGAAAAGAGTACCAGTACAATACCCCCTGACATTCCTACTGAGAACAAACATTAGCAATAAAGCATCACTGACTAGAATTTGACTATCCAGCCTCCTATTTGAAATACATCACAACACAACCCTGAATGCCAATCCATGTAATACCATATGCTGATGTTTACGTTGTTACCTTCTGCTAGTAGCCTGTATGCACTTTCAGCAATCCTTTTTAACATCTATTTTTCTACAGTTATCACCAATTCCATTTAACCTACATGCTTTTGCTTATTCTTCACTTTTTTTAAGGGGTGTACTTCATGCATTCTGTAGTTATTTCATATATTCCCTTACTGTCCACACCATCTTCCAATACATGCGCTCAACTTTGTTCTTTCCATCATCTTAGTAGTATCTTCATCCCAAATATTACTATCCTCTTCCCCCATTATCTTTTTCTAAGAACATCTGTATTTTGCAAGCCGAGGCTACCCTATTGCTATTTATGCCTTGGACTTCCTTACACAATATTCTCTTCTGTACTTCCTCACTTTAGTCAGACCTCCTGATAGTGGAAGTTCTTCCATTTTTCTTCAAATTTAGCTGAGTTTACATAAATTCAGGATCAGAGCTAAGAGGTTTAAAACAATAACTTTTTTCATAATGACATTATACTGTAGAGCAAAGAGATACATTTGAACAGCATTTGTAACATATCCCAAAGCTGTAATACTTCTGGAAGAGAGCTAAAAAAGTACTTACCACAATCATTTACTCATTTCATACTTCTGCTTACAGGAGATGCTCATTACTGTGCACTTAGCAGCTTATCATGTGCTGCATAATTAGAGCAAAGCAGGTATTTCTGTTAGCTTCCCTGCACTTCCATAAGCTTTTTTTTTGCCAGTATTCAAACACAATGACAATATGTTGTAGAAGATGAAATCAATAAAAGCATAACTTACTTGTATTTGACAGTTTTTACAGTCTCAGTTGAAACACTTTTAGCAATGCACTTTGCTGCACTTTCTAAACCTTGCCACACTGTTGAAAACCCTGTAAAAATGAACAGCTTCTTTGAGTTCATAGCATTGAAAAGTATGCAATTAAAAAAGTATAAGGATTTTTTATTACCTTGAACTCCACTTGCTGCTACCACCAGAGCACCATCAAAAGTGGATTTGCCATCTTTATCTTTCTTAAGGGATTCTGGAACTAATTTGCTGCCGTGCTTCTTCACGTGTGGAGCCAGCTCCTTTCCGACACAGCTTGCTATCGAACACACTCCCTCAACTACCATAAAAGAATAATATGCTTTATTTAGTAAAAACATAGAACATCTTTCTTTAAAAGTCCTCATTCCTAATTAAAAGTAAACTTCACTGAAATCTTAAGTGTTGCTTCTATTTAAATATGCTTATTTGAAAGACAGACTTTAATCCATGCTTAAGTACCCAACTGACAGAGAAGCAACCTTATTTTTCAGATTCTGCACAGCTTCAGTTCCTAAGAAACAAGTAAGGTTGGTCTTATGTATTTCTTGTAAAGTGCCTTTTAGCCATATATGTCACACTAACTGTTTCCATTGCTTTGTTATCCCCAACTTGCAGATAGAGAATGAGCTGTTTCTTTCCTGACTTGTCTTCTGGAGAAGTCTTTCTTATGATAATTCCAGCTCGTCAAAGTATTTTTATAACAGCCAGCACAATTTGCTTTTAAACTTGGATGAGTCACTAGCCACTAAATACAAACATTAACACAAGTAAATAACAGAATGAAGTTACTGAGAGCTGCTAGTGTTACCAAGCGCCTGTGAACACCAAACCGTTTCTGTCTGGAAGTTTATACATAGTCTAATAGACTTGTTTCAGGTATGCATATTTAAAAACATGCAGACACACATTCTGTAGTGGTACAATATGTCTGTTAGCAACCAGTGACAGTACAGCTTTTAAAATACATTGTTATCAACTTAAGAGGAGAGAGACAGACCATTTTGAATTAACTGTCTAGAACTTAGAAAACGCCAAACTTAAGACTGTACAGACTATTCTTTTAGGAAAGAAAAAGACGCCTCAAGGCCATGTAATAAGTATTAGTCCTAAAGCATGTCTCTTGCAGGAGATAACTAGACACAAACTACTGATCACTGGTTTTTATCAGGTCAGTCACTTCTCTATATAGTTCAAAGAAACCAGCTCTCATTTTACAGAATATTTAGTACTTAAAGCAAAAATATAATATACCATGAGGTGGAAATTTTTACCTAAGAATTGGCTGACTTTCACAGCTCCTCCAGTAGCCTGTTTGGCTACCTGAAGCCCCTTTGCTACAGTTGGGTTGACTTCCAAAGGTTTTTCTTCTGGTTGAATGTGTTCTCGCAGTTTAGAAGCTCCTTTGTGGATAGCTTTACCAGTATATTCTGCCCCTTTTATTAGGCCCCAGCTTACCCAAGATGCACCTTCAAGGCAAAAAATTGTTTTTCTTAGAATGTACAGTTTTACAGACTATGATTCCTACTGCTTTCCCTCGTCTGCCTTTGCAACACTGACTTTAGAAACACTCCTGATTACAGTCTGCATTCTGACCCATTCAGAGAAGAGTATAACTGAATTCCTGCAGCGATTTCTGCTCCTACACCACCCACATTTTTTCAGTTCACTTTATTTAAGTTTAATACAGCCAGCCCTCATCCAAATGTCAGCTTAATACAGATACACAGGTTTTTAGCAGATACCCAAGCCCCAACTGGGTCAAAAGTGACAGAACTGCACATCTCAATGCTATTAACATTCTGAAAATGTACAACCTAGCCCTCTAGCCTCTCTAGCAGATTGATAGTTATTACAATCAGCTGGTGGTCATTAGTATATGCCAAAGGTACTCAGAGGAAAAAAAATATTTATCTGCAGAAATTATAATAGATGCCTGCTTTAACATAACAGCTTGTACAACTGTAAAATTGTTCTATTGCAGTGGTTTGAGTCACAGGGGGTGATATCCTAACATATAGTCAAATGAGGAGCCTAACTCACTTGCACTCAACAAGATTGTTGGCAATGGATTTAAATTCTGCACTGTTGTTATAAAGCTTAAAGTATCCATTAGATGATCACAACTGGAACTGGTGAACAACAACTTCTGACCACTCAACTTATACCAGCACACGTGTTTAGGTGAAAATACTGTTTAAATGTTACTCACTGAGGTTTTTATTCAACACAATCCTCTTATTACAACAGTACCTGACAAGATTCCATGGGCAACTTTCTCACTCCATTCTGGCAACTCTTTTTGATTTTCCGCTCCTTCAGGTTGTGGTTGGATACGTACAGTCTGAGGCAAGTTAATTGCATCACTAGAGGCTTCTGAAGGCTAACAAGTGAAAGCAAACATCTGAGAATCTACTTCACAACGTATCACCAGCATTTCTGGTTTAGGTGTTTTAGATGATACAGATCCATTATCAAATAATGCTAATGTTGTGTATTCATTGGGAAAGTGTACAGAAACTCACGGGAAATTTGTGATTCAATTACTTTTGCACAGAAGTGCTATGCATTTAAAAAAGCTTATCAGACAGCTCAGCACCTTCTGTACACTTTCTTCATCCAGTTACAATGAAAAGATTTGCTTGCCAACACGGCCATAGGGTCAAGTAGCTAAGTAGGGAAAACTTAAAGTACAAGTTAACTAGCAAAAAAGGTAAGAGACTTGTCCATCTATTATTTTTATCTTCTCAGAGGGAAGTCAACTCTGTTATTCAATATGGGGACTGCAGTCTTTAGTCAGAGAACCCAGCTGCACTAAAAGAATGCAGCTGTTCTGGTTGTTTTGCTCCTCATCCTTTCCTCCTAAATTCAAAAATAAAGGAGATTATTCATTCTGTGAGCTGTTGATGCTTTTGCAGACTGGCACAGCCAAGGAACACATCAAGCTGTGCGTGACACTGCTCCCCATTTAAAGTTGGGTGGATAGGTTCTGTGCGATTTCATGTCAAACACTAGTTTCTGGAGTTGATGTTAATCACTCAAACATAGCAACCACCACCACAGTCTGGTTAGTGTTCCTAAAAATTGTAATTTTACCCAGTTCAGAGACAAACTTTAATTACAGAAAGCAAAAAAAAAAAGTAATAGGTTTAGGTTCTTCATAAGATTCTATTTTTAGGACTTTTCCAATGTAAGAGTAAAAAAACCCCAAACATTTCAATGATTGAAAACACTGCTAGTTGATGAGGGATAGAAAGAAACACCTTTTTTTTTTTTTTTAGTTTAGAAGTCTAAATGAAAGCATTCATAGATGAAACCTATAAGTAGAATAGAATACACAATACAGAATCATATTTGATATGACATGGAATTCTTAGATTCCCTTGAAATGTTTACTGGAAATAAAAGCAGGGTATTGCACAAAGATGACTGTTGCAGCAAAACAAAATCAAACCAACGTGAACAGAAAAGAGTAGATTAAGACTTAGAAAGTTGCTAACTAAAAGGTGAACAATGTATCACTGACATGTACTATATCATCAATTACTGCTTGACAGCAGTGTGAAATCTCATGTTCAAGAAATGTCTTTAACATGCGACCAAAACACTTTGGGGGCTGGGTAGGAGAAATAACCTTAATGCACAGCTATAGCTAAAAACCAACCAAACAAAAAAACCAATAAAACCCCCAAAGTATGTTCCAGATATAATTTAGTTACACTGCAGTTTGGGTCACTATGTAGAAAAACAGTCAGTGAGACTTCTAAGGACTATACTACAGAGCAGAAATGGATTCTCTAAAACAGGTGACTCTACTATAATTAGATTAAATATAGCTGTTAATTAGGTACTCATGAGTACTATATAAAACAAGACACATTAAATGTCCATCAGACTAGGCTTTGAAATATTTGTGCTATATCACAGTTTTTAAAACTCCAGAAATCTGCTGATTTGCAAAACGTGGTAGCCTGCAGTAACTGAATCAGCTCTTAACAAAACAAACAAACAAACAAAAAACCCCACAGGGCACAGCATACATTACTGCTGTCAGTCGAGTCTGGAATCTCAAGAGTTCTAACATGTATTTCAGTGACAATTTTATTTTTTTTTCCCCCCACACTATAAAATTTTGGAATCACTGTCCTGGAATTTACCTGGACTTTGTGGCCAGACATCTGTTTAAATTTATCTTCAAAATGTGCTCTCTTAGTTGCTGGGAGCTCTGAAGATAACCCTACTCTCTCTTGGAATCCTGGCACCTGTGACGTTGCATCAGGGAACATTAACAAAAACAGGGAATTTTAGGACAATAAGGAACTAATGCGATATCCAATCTGAACTACTTCTATGCAGGAAGGATGACAGAATTTTATCTAGTAAGTCCTGCATGGAAACATCACATAATTCTGTAGTACTTTTCCCTTTAAAGTAAAAATTAGTGGCTCCCTGTGATAGTGAAATTCCCTGCTGAATTCAACAGGATTTATACCATACCAGAACTCTGCCCACGTGGCATGCTGCAAACTGGTCCTTCATCATCACTGAATTCAAATATTGGTGATTCAACAAGATTCTATCTTCATGAAAAGATACAATCTTGCTATGAGCTTGTAAGTCGCTATTGATTACCGTTCTTCCCGAAATGGTGCTCCAGTGCTCTTACAGTAACATTTTTCACCTTGTTTCCAGTCACTGTATCTCATTGCACCTTTGTTAGACTATGTGGGTTTTTTTCTATTTTCTCTCTGTCAATATCTTACTGCAACAAGGCACCAGATTTATCTATTTTGAGATCTCATTTGCAGGCAGATTTTTGATGTACACATTTTCACAGGCCTTCTCTGAAGCTGCTTAACATTTCTGAACACATTTGGGCACAATATTCCAAGAATGGTTATCATCAAAACTACACAGAAAGTATGTGAGTGTGTGTGCACGCACACAGGAAAAAAGGTGCTTTCTCCTGAACACAAAATTTCATTTTGGGTCCTATATTATCTTTTGGAAAAGTAGAGAAAATATGCAAAATTGTCTCCAACTCCTGTGTTTACAATTTAGTATTTTAAAATTTCTGTCCTCCCATCTCACAGGGCCTACGGTTTCATTACTAGGTTGCTTAATCTTGACTACTTTATTTATTTCTCACTGGGGTGCTTACAAAGCAAGACACAGAACTTTGCAGTTTTACACAACTAACTGTAAATGGGAGAACACATTGATCATTTACACCTTTCCTTACTGGCTTAAAACAGGCAGCCCAGAAACTTACCTGAATTCGCAGGTCAGACATCTGTTTTAAGAGATCCTCAAAGAGCTCTCTGTCAGCTGCTGGAAGTTCTGAAGACAGCACTACTCCCACGTAAGACCCTGGTATCTGGGACATCGTGTCAGGGAACATGTAGACTCCAGTATTGCAGCACAGAACAGGAGACTGGTTACACATTAGAGGATACAACCAGTCACAAACCTAGAAAAAGATAATTACATAAAGGAATTAAAGGATCCTTTTAAAAAGAAAGACAGGCAGAATGTACTGATAAGCACCACAAACTTGATTTTCCATAAACTTTAGTAAGAAAAATAAAAAAGCCTTATGCCATCTTAAAGAAAAAAAAAAACCAAACCAAACAACACTCCAAAAGCAAAAAGCCCACATGACTGTGGAAATATCATTCTTGCTTAGTTCTGACAGTCTAATACAGAAAAAAAACTAATTTTCACAGGACTATAATTCAGGCTGGTAGCCTCTTAACTGAAGTCTAGTCTTGATGCCCGGCTGTAGAAGCAGATGGAAAGCACTGCCAAACAAGTCAGGATTCACAGCGCTTGTAACTTCCTGCAGACCTAAGGAAAGGTTTGTATGATAGGATAAAGAGAACGTGTGGCTGTTGCTGGCTGACTGTTGAAAACCGCTAACACAGCTGGAGGTGAACCAACAGACCCAAAACCAGCCAGCAGTTTTTGTTTGTTCCTCCAAGTTTCCCCTTCGCTGATGAGACTTCGAACAGCAGATCTTAACAGCAACAAGGAGATCCAAAGTCAGAAAACAAACCAGAAACAAAATGTACATTACAGAACATGCCCACATGAAGCAAGCATGGACTGAAAAAATCCAAATAATGCATCTTTTTTAATTGTAGTTTAGGGTCTGGATTAACATGGCCCCACGTTATGCAAATTATCAGTTGTCCTAACTGCAATACCTTATCACTAGTTGAGACTGAAGTGGATAGCGCACAACCCCGTTTTACACTGACAGGTAACAATAGGTGAATCAACATGTCTTCTCTATTAGTTAATTTTATGAAATGAAAAGATACATTAAGTTAAATCCTTTAGAAAACAGAATTCACCAGAATAGTCGGCACTTGACAACCTTGGAAAGACACAGAGGTGATTTTTGCAGAAAAATTCATAGAAGTGTATATTTGCAGAAAACCGTTTTTCCAACAGCTATAACACCCTTCATATTATCACACAGAGATTTAGGCTCAGAAGAGCAAGAGACTAATAAGATTGCCTTTTAAAGTTTTATGACACTTTTTGTAATTTAATTAAAGGAGAAAATTATTTTCCTGTTACCTGAAGAAATGCAGGTGGGCGATTCTGGGCCGTCTCACTATCTGTATCCAAGAACTTCACAATGCGTAGATATCCAGGATATGAAGGAGCACTAACCTGCCCATCAGGAGTCACAAAGAATATCTGTACTCCTTGGGGAATCAAGATCAGCTCATCTGCATCCACTCCCAGGTTTTCAAGGGGAGGTGGCTGAGCACACTTACTGTAGTAGTCTTCACCCACAGAAGAAAACTCCCCAGAGTCTGTGCCATAAGACACGGTAAAATGGCCATTGGTAGCTTGAGGAGTATAGGCAGGAGGTGCTTCATTTGGCAGACAAAGAGGTTTTGCAGATGATGGACTCATAGCTGGAATTTGGCCCTGGATCACAGTTGCAACACTTCCATCTGCTGCAGGTGGCTGACTTGGTACAAGCAGAGAAGTAGGGGCTGGGGGTCTTTCTGGCTTTTCTTTGGAAGGAATGGATGGGTACAACTTGGGCACCCCAGCAGGGGCACCCATCGCAGCCAGACTTGCTTGTACAGGTGAGGTGTTTTCTTCTAGAATGCCGAGTCGAGCGTGAACGTTTTGGAGGGTCTCCCTCATCTTCTGTTGCATTTGCCTAGCAGACTCCCACTGGGACCCTACACAAGCAGGACCCTGCGATGGAATGCTAACTCCTCGGATCAAGTGATCAAGCCCTTGCTTATAATAACTTCTTGCCTCTTCCTTGTGTCCCAGTTCATCTGTATTCAGTCCTTTATTGATAAAAATAAAGGCATTCCTGTACTCTTCATTAATAGCTTTAATATTTGCATCTTCTTGCATAACTGGATCCTGCAGCTGTTCCATTACTGAAAATTGGAATAAAAATTATTATGAGTATTCATAAATGAAGCCAAACAATGTTTACCTTGGAATGAAATGCCTTCCGATTAGTTTTTAATGACGACCATAATGCACGTATTAGCAGAAAGCTAGCTAGTTGCTTAGTACAGTGTCTGGTATGTTATGGTTATCTCCTAACAACCTCCAGATTTAGAATACGTGATTCCAAGACAGCAAGGCATTTATAGTCATCACATCTAGTTACACCACAGACATGTGTAAGTTAAACATCATAAGAATATGGACACACCTGATATTAAACTTTCCATCTTAAGAAGTATTAGTATCAGTAAAAAAATAATTCAAAAATCTAACTTTACTTTTGATATTTTTCAAAAGAAATCTCTAAGGTATTAAAAAATTCAGTTAACATTTTGTCTAAATAAAGGCTGAACTTAGAAACTCAGTACATTTTCATCTAAATAACTTAAGGGAAAGCACTCAACAGATTTAAATAAATCTAATATCAACACACAGAATTGGGAAGACACACTTTGAATGGTTAAAACTGTGCTTTATGAAATGAAAACAGAGAATTACTTATTTCCTTTACAGTGTTTATAAAGTGAGAAAGACAACTGGTGTTTTCCCTTCCTTGCTCCCTGGGTGACAAAAACTTGGAAGTACTAACATGTACAAAAGGTTGCAGGTTCTATGACTATTTTAGAATGCATTCCTCAAACTGCCTCATGTGTATTTCAACAAATCAAATAAATCTATTGGATTCTTTTCTGCTCTTGAACTCTAAAATGCGTAAAATCACTGTTTTAACTGAATGGAGGTCTTCAGTCTTGGCCAAATGCAGCAAATACAAATCATTCTTGGACTAAGATAGTGTGTACAACACACAGTGCAAAAAATTCCAGTGAGATTTTTTCCTGACAGTGTTGAGAGGCATTATCAATTCAGAAAAATCAGGCTATTATACTAGAAGAAAATAATGATCTTGGACAACAAAAATGGGATACTATATAAAAATGAAAGAGCATGCATATTTAAGAAAAACAATGATTTTCTGATGTAAGCTGTATGCTAGAAAAATCTAGAGACATCTGTAAATCACAGTGATAGCAAGCTACAGAAAACATGGGGGTAAGTAAAATCCAAAATGAAAAAATAAAAATACTTGCCACTGTACTACACAGCATTGGTGAGACCTCACACAATGCTGAGCCACATTCAAGAACGCTGCACCAGAACAGAAGGAGGTCTGCAGGTTACTGATTTTTTCTGGTGAATCAAGTACTTTACTTTAACCTAGAAAGAGGTAAATTTGGCTTACCAAGCCAATAAACCAAAGGCTAAGAGATTGGATTAGTTTCTATAAATACTGTGGATGAAAAGAAGAAAGTAAATCAGGAAACAAGAAAAGAACTACTGAAATCCAAACTTTTAATAAAATCCTGAAATAGTATCTACATTTAAGTTTATTTAATGTCCCTTCTTGTTTTAGTCTGACTATCAATGAAATAAAAAAAAAATATATGTATAATCTGGAAAATATCCTTCCTCTACTCCGACAAAAACAGAAACTTAAGAACTGCAAGTCATGAAAAGATTTTAAAGAGGCAAAGATGGAATGCTGTGCTCTACTCCCACATTCTTTACGATCAAAATGCAGATAACACTTATGTGATGGATGCATCTGCAGTCACATGACAGAAGTGCCATGTAATCTGGAACGCATCTGTATTTTTATGATACGATTGAATCCAATTTCATGCAAAAGACAAGATGTGTAATTTCAGTCCAATGACAGAAATGTAGCTAGGAATATGACAGGGACGGCTTGAGAAGGCAGCCCATGAGGAGCGGATCCACAGTGACTCAAGCCACCATGCTTGCTGCTCAGTACCCATCACATAGCAGAAAAAACGATTCTTGGGCTGGAGATTTTTCATGTTGATTACAGTGACTTGTTGTCAATAGGCTCAACATCATCAATTTAAGCTGAAGAACAACACTGGCATAAGAATAACTGTATATTTAATAACCACCAAGTACATTAAGTTTAGAAGTTATAAGCATGCTTCTGGCCAGCACAACAGCAAGCAATTATAATGAAAGTAATTGGAGAGAACTCTAGCAAGTTTGCGAATATATAGCTGGATCCTTACCTTAAAGATTATACTTAACCATGTCAAATATTTTATGATCTAGACCTTAACCATTTAAGACATGCATAGTCAAAATATTTGCTCGCAAAATAACCTAGGGACATCACCTTGTGTCAACACTTGTATTTACTAATGAAAAATCAATTTTTCCTTTTAAGAAGGGTATGAAGGTGAAAAACAATTTAACAGTAAAGAACTCTGATTTAAAAATTATTGTAGGTTTCCAAAACACAGAAAATGTTTAGAAGACTGAGAACGACTGCCGAATTTAACCTACCATCAGTTTACTTCTTTATAAGCAAAATTTAGTTTTGACATTTTTAGTGCCTGTGAATCCAGTTCTGTAAAAATTCCCTTCTTAAGGCTTTAAGTAAACAATTCATTTGTGTGAACACAATTGCAGTACCATAGCACACTTTGCCCCATGTTCTCTGATTTGTTTTTGCTGGGGTAGACTAAGGCAAAAACATTTTACAGATTTTAAGTAATTATTTTGCTAGTGATTGTTAGTATATAACAAGAGACATCAAGTAAAATCCTAAATTCATAGCTACATTTCAACTTAATAGTGAATTAATTTGCTATTCATTGTACGCTCATCATACTGTCAGCACCACTGTTCTTGCTAAGCTCGGTCTATTAACACTAAAAAAGGTCTGTAAGAAAATGGAGATGTCAGCATGATCAGTGTATACACGGCAGTAGTGCACGGCCGTGCATGGCAGAGATACAAAAGCTGGCTCAGCAATTCAGAAGAGTGGGAGTGTTGCAACTCATCTCTGATTGAAACATCCCAAGTTTGCAGTTATGTACAGTGTAGTTACCAGCAAACTACGCATTTGGGTGGCAAAGCACTTGGGAATGGAAGAAAGAATTCTCAGTAGATTTTTAAATTTAACACAAGGTAACTAAAAGTCAGCCTGAAGAGCGGCATTTAATTCATTCTTATTAATTTCTTAAAATTAATACAAGATAATGGGTGGCATAAAGTAAATAAGCCAACTGGATTGCTCCCTCACAACACAAGAAGAAATATTCTCTGAAACAGAAGTAGCAATCTGATCTTACACATGGAAGATCCTCAGTCATTATTATTTTCAGGGTATGACCTTAATATAGCATTTAAGTGTCCTGCATGCTTTAGGATTTATCTGTAATCTATTTCTGTACAATGCAGTCTTATTTCCTCTGTTTTAAAGCAGAATGGATGGAAAAGTGTATATTATTAAATATGAGAATCAGACAAACCAACCCTTGGTCCTACAGCCAGCACAGCACAGACTGGCCCAGATCTGTACTACTTAGTACTAAACAAGATTTAGAGGAACTTGTCTTGGAGAAAGCTTGTCCAAAACAGAGCTAAGAAAAGAGCTAACAGGCAGTGTAGATAATCACAGATCAATCCAGTGCTTGAGCTCATTCCTTGGTCCTTTTTCATTTATCAGTACAGATATACTCTGTGGTATTAAGTGACTTGACCAGGGGAGGCTACAGTGCAACAAGGAAACTTGAGTTCAATTTGATATTGTAAGCCAACATCTCAAATATCTGGCTGACCATGCTTCCTCTGAAGCAGCAAACCACACTTCATTAAAAAATAATGTATATATATAAAAAAAAGCAGCTCAATGATGGATCTTACTGCCAGAAGGTAAACACGAAGCCTAAAGCTTATTAAGAGGATTAAATATCCTGACTGACAGAGATAGGACACTCTTTCCAACTCACTATTTTTGAAGTCTAGGGGGCGTAGGGGAGGAAAAAGCAAAACCAAAACAAACTCCTTAATCTAAGAGACCTTCCTACACGACAACTATTTTTCTATCAACCACTGATTTCAGAGATGAAGAGGATGAACAAGAACTACCATGCGGACAGAATTGTTTAAGCCTTATTTCTGTAGGGAAAGAGCAATTAAGAAAGTACTAGTAACTTCCAAGATTTTAGAGAACAAACAGAATTAAAACAAATGTTATAAAGGATTTAAACTAACACAGGACAGGTACTAAGCGATAAATTTATCAGTTTTACTTTCAGTTTATTTAAATTAGGTTGTTTAAAGTAGCCCTTAAATTTTTCATTAAGTGGTAGCCTTCTGCTAGTTTTTAAGCATCTTCTGACCTTTCAACCTACACCATCTTCTCAGGCCGGTATCCCAGCACCTACCTTCAGCCAGACAGTGTGTCTAATTTTCCTCCTCTCAGTACCACTGCTGTCTCGAGCCTTTTTTTGCCCAAATAAATGCACTTCCTTCCTGACTCCCTGGTCTTATACTTCCATCGCATGCTCTCAACACAGAACTTTTAGGCTTTGAGTGCCTACTTGGCACTTCTCTGAAAAGGAAAGCGAAAAACAAGTAGGGCAGATAATTCCCTTCACGATGCAGCCGTGCTGCCGAGCACTTTT
Source organism: Ibidorhyncha struthersii (assembly GCA_013398815.1). Lineage (NCBI taxonomy): Eukaryota > Metazoa > Chordata > Aves > Charadriiformes > Charadriidae > Ibidorhyncha > Ibidorhyncha struthersii. The sequence continues at coordinate 136,050 of VZSZ01012037.1, forward strand.
CACAGCACTTTTACGTTTTTCACAGTATCCAAGGTCAAAGACATCACCACTATCTACCATTCTGTGGCCAAAGATTCTAACAACATCACGGAAAATTTGGCGTTACGTAAGATTGCTATTTAATACTTTTTCACTAGCTGTGTGCCTGCCAGTTCCCGATCGCTGCCACCAGATTTTTTCCATATTCAAACAACTCAAGCCCGAACTGTCTGGACGCGAATCTTTTAAAAACCAGACAAAATACATAGGGCAGTTTTCCACAGTATTTTGACAAATAACCTCTCGGTTCCATAAGGAGACACTCAAAAAGTTATTTATTATCATGGCTAATTTAATCTGGCCTAATCACACCCCTCCCC
>VZSZ01012037.1:136884-177376 GCA_013398815.1 Ibidorhyncha struthersii
CGCGAGGGAAAGCCGTGCCGTAGGGGACAGGGGCGCGCTGGGGGCGCTCTGAGTAGGTACGGCAGTTTGGGTCTGTGAGAGTTTAGTTAATAAACAGTGTTTCATCAATATGGAAGGACATGGACGTGTTGCAGCGGGTCCAGAGGAGGGCCACGAAGATGATCAGAGGGCTGGAGCACCTCTGCTGTGAGGACAGGCTGAGAGAGATGGGGTTGTTCAGCCTGGAGAAGAGAAGGCTCTGGGGACACCTTATATCGGCCTTCCAATACCGAAAGGGGGTCTACAGGAAAGGTGGGGAGAGACGCTTTATCAGGGAGTGTAGTGGTAGGATGAGGGGGAATGTTTTTAAACTGGAAGAGGGTAGATTTAGTCCAGATATTAGGAAGAAATTCTTTATTGTCAGGGTGGTGACAGATTGCCCAGGGAAGCTGTGGATGCCCCATCCCTGGAAGCATTCAAGGCCAGGCTGGATGGGGCTTTGAGCAACCTGGACTAGTGGGAGGTGTCCCTGCCCATGGTAGGGGGGTTGGAACTAGGTGATCTTTAAGGTCCCTTCCAACCTAAACCATTCTATGATTCTATGACCTATTGATTGTGAACCGTGTCTTCCCCCGACCTGATCTCCTGTCAGGAGAAAGCAGGACACAGTCTCCTGGAGTCACCCCACCCCAGGCCCTGTCAGTGGATGAGCAGCAGCCCGGGGGGGGTGAAACAGGCAGTACTCGGCACCCCAGCACAGGCTTCGTGGCTGGCGCTGGCAAAAATGCCAGGGTACCTTGCTCTAACCAGAGCTTCTACTTAGGTAATTGAAATCAATATTCAAAAATGGAAAAAAAATGAGGCTTAAAGCTATCATTCTGAAGCTTAAACATGTCCCTTTTTATGTCACTGGAAATTTCATTTTGGCTGTTACTTTAAATGCGACAAAATGACTGACTGCTCTGCTCAGTTTGCAGAGGTGGCTGTCTCAAGGTGAGGCTTGTTTCCAGCTCCGGGGAAGGTGGAGCTGGCTGCCTCCCCAGGTCCTGGCTTCTTAGCTATATTTGTGCACTGGTGTTGGGAAAAAAACAAAAGAAAAGTGGTCTCACTAAATTTCCAGCACCTGCCTTAGAACACGAAGACACCAAAACTCTCAGTGAAACAGCTGTTAGGATTTCTGAATATAATCTGGAAGTATATTATTTATTTGCAACTTTCATAATCAATACTAAAAATGTGCAGTTTGATTTTCACACAGAATTTCAGACCATGTTAAGTCTGAACATGGTCATGGTTAATTAGCCCTTTTGAGGCTAATTAACTTGCTCACTCGGGTACTGTGATTTGTCTATGTCTGTGCTGATCGTGAATCAACTTTGCCACACTCAGGACCACAGACCATAAGAAATTCATAGTAGACATTGTGTTTAGTTGGTGGCAGCCCTGTACAGCACAGTCCTGGAAGATGGGTTTGCCTCGTAGCCTCATTTACCTCTGGAGTATCTCTGGAAATTCATCGCACATTGTAGTTTCCAGCACAAAATTTGTCTAGGAACTCTGTGTTCCCAACTTCTCACATGCCCGCTCTTCACTCCTTTCCCTACAGACAGGAAACAGAGAACAACCTGGAGAAGAGCCAAGCCATCCACAGATCAGGGAGAGTTCCTGTCTTCAAACAGCGATGAGGTTGACATTTGTACATGAAGTCATGTGCAGATGGATGAGTGTGGCATACATGGTTTGGGCTGGTGGAGAGGGCCCTAAACATTGGTTTAGACTAATAATAGGTTGGGCTCAGGTAACCGGATAACACTGAATTATGTTACGTGGATATATGCAAGATTTACAAGGAACTAACAAAACAGTTTTATGAAGAAAAGTCAATATAAGGATTTTTTTTTATTTATTTTTTTTATCATGTGGGTGGTCAGACAGTGGTCTGCCCAGGGAGGCTGTGCAACCACCATCCCTGGGGTGTCCAGAACCAAACTGGACAAGATCCTGAGCAACTTGGTGTAGCTTCAGAGCTGGCTATGCTTTCAGCAGAGGGTTGGACTTGATGACCTTCAGAGATCACGTCCAGCCTAATTTTTTTCTGTGATTCTATGAAATAAATGCCAGTCTCATCCTTAAATAGATAAAACCCCCAAACCCAAAACAATCAAATCAGTGGCCTTAAGTGGATTCCTAGAGAAGAGTAGGAACAACATACAGTTCTTCATCTCTGAGTTCTGCTGCTTGAGTTTGATTCCTTCTTTAATATGTTGTTTAATCAGAGTATAGAAATACATTAAACCAGCTGACAGACTGGTGAAATATAGGTCAATCTTGAGAAGATGTAAGTGATGATAGATTGGGTTTTTTGTTTCTGTAAGAGCAGAAGCTGCAAGTAGTTTCTATAGATCACTTGAGATGGTACCTCCTAAAGAGAAAATATTTACATCATTTATATCAGTCAGTAGTGTTCAGCATTTTCTGGAAACAGGCCTAAATAATCCCTTTTACCAACATTGTTTTGTGGAAGTAGGCCTTGCTAGGCCTAGAAGTTGGTGAAGGACACAGCAGCGTCACAAGCAAGGGAGGGAGGAGCTGAACAGATGTATGCTGAGGCTGCCCAGCTGTATGCTCTGAGCTATCAGCAACACACAGGCACGTCTGCAGTGGCAACATTTCCCTCCCTGCAGATGCTGCTGTGGGTAGGAATAACCCCATGCACCAGTACAGCTTAGAGGCTGACCTGCTGGAAGGCAGCTCTACAGAGAGGAACATGGGAGTCCTGGGGACAACAAGTTGACCGTAAGCCAGCAATGTGCCCTTGTGACCAAGAAGGCCAATGGTCTCCTAGGGTGCATTAAAAAGAGTGTGGCCAGCAGGTCGAGGGAGGTTATCCTCCCCCTCTACTCTGCCCTGGTGAGGCCGCATCTGGAGTACTGTGTCCAGTTCTGGCCTCCCCAATTCCAGAAAGACAAGGAACTACTGTAGAGAGTCCAGGGGATGGCTACAATGATGATCAGGGGACTGGAGCACCTCTCTTACGAGGAAAGGCTGAGAGACCTGGGTCTGTTTAGCCTGGAGAAGAGATGACTGAGAGAGGATCTCATCAATGCTTATAAATATCTGAAGGACGGGTGTCAAGCAGATGGGGCCAGACAGACTCTTTTCACTGGTGCCCAGCGACGGGACAAGAGGCAATGGGCACAAACTGGAACACAGGAAATTCTGTCTCAACATGAGGAAAAACTTCTTTACTTTGAGGGTGACAGGGCACTGGAACAGGCAGCTCAGAGAGGTGAACTCTCCTTCTCTGGAGAGATTCAAAGCCCACCTGGATGCAGTCCTGAGTAATGTGCTCTAGGCAATCCTGCTTTAGCAGGGGAGTTGGTCTAGATGATCTCTAGAGGTCCTTTCCAACTCTGAAAATTCCGCGATTCATGAGGAAAAACTTCCTTACTTTGAGGGTGACAGAGCACTGGAACGGGCTGCCCAGACAGGTGGTCTCTCCTTCTCTGGAGCGACTCAAAGCCTGCCTGGATGTGTTCCTGTGCAACCTGCTCTAGGTGAACCTGCTTTGGAGGGGAGGTTGGACTAGATGATCTCCAAAGGCCCCTTCCAACCCCTACCATTCTGCGATTCTGTGTGATTCTGTATCAGACCCCCTCACAGGGCAGCTTGTGTCTGCTGTGAATTTATATAAGCCCTAGTACTTTTGCTTTATGTCAGATTTCACATCGGTAGAGGGTTGAACCTCTCTCGCTATACCTTCCCTCCTGTAGCTGTAGAAATAAACTGCTTCTGCCTGACCTGAATCTGCATTTCATAAATTTCGTTGACTTACACCAAATGCCAGTACGATGAAACCTGGTTACACATCTGATGGGAAGGATGCTGTGTAGACAGAGTGCTTTTAGTCATAAGTCTCAAAAACACTGGTGGAAGCACAGTAAATCACGTTGTGTGGGTACATCTGAATATATAACTATTCTACAGCTTGTAACAATAGTAAAAACTTTTGTGGTAGATGACTAGATGATCTTATCTGTGATGATTGCCTTTTTTCCGCCTTCAAACCCCACAATCATTTGCAGATAAACTGTCCTCAAGCCATGTGAAGAAATGGCAGTAACAGCTGTCTGACAAAGGTAATACTGTAGCTTTCTCAAATTATGCCAGCTACTGACCTCGGAGCGAACTGGCACTTTGTTAAGGTACGAGAACACGTCTTCAGCATATACGGACAAGGTTGGTAGGCTTGAACTGCAAGCAGGAGTAATGCACTTAACAACCTAGGCAGCAGATGAGCATGAAACATCTGGAAAGGGTAGGTGGCTCCCGAGAAGATCTCGTCTGGCATGCCTGCTCCCAAAGGGCTGTTAACAGTATGGCTCTGGGAAGGAGGAGGCTCTACCAATTCAAAGATATAGATACAGGTCCAGATATCATCTGTGCATTGCGTTTGGCCGCTTGCCAGGCTGCAGCCATCTTGAGCAAGGTATTTGCCCGCCCTTGGCTGTGAGCAGTTATTTGCTTGTGTGTAATCTTTAAATGCTATCTCCGTGATCTGCCGTCTTCTTATGTTGAATAGGGGTACCCACAGAGTAAGAACAGGAAACCTAGACCATTTTATGGGACCCCAGATTTAACATTTCCTACCTTCAGAGATGCTAAAAGCATGGTCCTCAGGTCACGCTTAAGGGGAATTTTTCTGGAAAGGGGTCAAAGGGCTCTTGGAGAGTCTGCTCCGGCAGGATGTGCTGCAATGGAGATAGGAATGTGCGAACTACGGAGACAGATGATGGACCAACTTAAGTTGACTGGGAGTTCAGTTTGTTAATTCAGCAGCACATAAAGTAAGTTGACAAAAATGGTCAGAAGAGAATACTACCAGGGAAATACCTGGCTTTGTAAAGACTAGTGGTATCAAAGCTATTCTCTTGGGTGGTTTATAGCTAAACGCATCCCTGCTGGGGCAGATCACAGTAAAGCTGCGCACCACAGAACTCAAGTTAGTCACACATGTGGTTTGCAATATTGAAATGCTGCTTGTTCAGTTCACAGGAAAAATATATTCAAATGGTGATGCAGTATTCCATCACGCCCCTTTGTGGCACTTGGAATAGTGGCTACTTTATTAGCCAGCAGCTATGTGTTTTCCAGAATAATTTGACATACTGTCAGACTGCAGAAAACAGCAGAGATGTTGAAATATATTTCTTTTTCTGTTAGCACCAAAGGTGCAAAGTATGCTGCTGTCAAAAAAAAAAAAGAAACCAAGGACTTTGCACTTCCCAAGTCCAGGATTGAAATTTTACACAATTAGTAAATAATCTTGAATTATGCAATTTATCCTGAATTGTTTTTTTTTTGTTTTGTTTTGGGGGTTTGTTTTTTTTTGGGGGGGGGGGGGGGTTGAGATAGAAAGGCCTGTTTGCCTGAAGAACTGTGATAGNTCTCACGCTGTATCCATAATTAAACATTTCTTTTATTATTGCTCCTGATGTTTGGGAGAAACATATGTCTGCATGCTGATTTCACTTCACCATAAATTAATTTCTCTGGGAACATGAAAGATAGCTTCTTGTTTGTCTTGTGGCTTTTTGTGGCTCACATCACCATATAGTGATGCACTAGTATGTCAAACTGAAAAATAATGTATAGCCCTAGTGATATCAAGCATTGCTTTTTCTATTGTTTTTCAGTGGCTGAGAGCAGCTTGGCATTTGTGATAAATTGAGTTAGTTATTTGATTGCGTGTAGTCTCTTCATCTTTTAATAAGAAGCTGTAACTCTCATTGAGCTCTCCGTGTGTGTGTGCGAGCATGCGTGTGTGTGCAAAAGCACATATACCCAAACTTCCAAGTGTGCTATTCCAAAAATATTAGCAGAATCAGGGCCTTGTGATATACTGTATGTAAGAGCAACTATCATCAAGATTTTACTACAGAGGACGTAGGAGAACATCTGTTCTCCTAATGATTTAGGTGAAGCAGCCCGGGGCCCAGCATGTGGCAGTTCTGTCCTTTCTTCCTATAGGCTCAGCTCTTCATGATTTGAAATTCAGGCTATCTGTTAATCTCCTGTTGCTAGAGTTGGGATGGGTCTGAGGGCTGTTATTCTGTAAGTAACAACACATTTTCTTGCATCTTCCTTTGATCAGTCTGGTATTGGTCAGATTCTGGATGAGACAATTCTGTGAACTGGCCCTGTGCAGGGATATATGTGATACTGTGTGTCTCATTCGGTAAGGATATATGAAATACTAGCTAAGAGACATCTGCTTGTGTAGATTTCCTGTCCTTTTATGTTTAAGGTATGTCTGCCTTTGGATAGATTTTGCTTTCTAGTTAGTCCTGCTGTGTGTGTGCTAGCTTACGTAGACTCTTTCTTCCTTAGGTGGGAAGTGGATAGCTTTCCCAACAGCTTTGTCCTTAGAATGAGACTGTGTGTTTGTCTTGGTGGCATATCTGTCATGTAATTGCATCAGTTTTCCCCACCTAGGGAAGAAAGTTGAAGGAGTCACATGTGTCAATTTGTTTTGAAGTACAGGCTCCTCAAATTGATGGGCAGGAGCGCAACCAGAATGATTCTATTTATCCACTGAGTAATCCCCAAAAAGTCTGGCTCTGTACGTAATGCTCTGGATGAAATGTGGAAATAGGCAGTGGAAATCACTTCTTCTAGTTCCCAAGTCTAGGTGCTGAGACCATCCACGGCCCTCTCAATATCAGGACAAGTTCTGTGTATGTGTCTTCAGTCTCTTGGTCTTCTGGTTACCCAGAGAGGTGTTGAGGAGGATACTTGGTGGATCAACATCTTGAGCATGCAATGATAGGCATTTGAAAGTACCTCCATATGGCCAATGGCAGAACTCAACCAGTACAGTTCGAATACTGAGTGTTCAGCTGACACTATATAAACAGTTTCCAAACAATTGATGGATCAAATATAGTAATAAAGATATTTGTTAGACAAAGTGTTTGTGGAAATCCTGATCTTTGGTAGGTAAATCTTAAACTGGCAAGAGGATCTAGACTTCCATTTACTAATGTGTGGTTTTAACTTTATTAGTTACCCCATCCAACTAAAGGCATGTATAAACCTTTGAAAAATGAGATCCTGCATTTGTGAAAATCAGTCATTCACAAGGAATAGCTTGTTCACCATCAGATGCAATAATTTGAACCTTCAACTTGTTGTTCTTAACTTTTCAGTTTGCTGTCAAAATAGTATTTTATATAATATTAATTTAATAATAATATGTGCCTACCTCTTTTTGAATAAACACAAATGCAATTTGGACTTTTGTATCTTAATTCTGTTCTATTCCAAACCAAAACTGAAAAAGCTTGTGTCTAGCAGAACTGGACTGAAGATATACTGTTGCTGCATAGCTAGATGGCAGTATTCACATTGCTTTGAGAAAAAACAGGGTTATTCGAAAGATTTTCAGAAAAATCTCAGTGCTCCGTAACAGTTAAATGACATGGTCTGATTTTGAAATGTGCTGCATAAGACTGTCTGAATACCTAATACATCTGAAAATCTGTCCACTTCGTTTATCTGTCTAAATTGGAGATGAATACTTTGGCCCTAGAGGTAATGAGTATGTAATGTAGTATTTCCCTGTTGATCATCTTATCTGATTATGTGTCTACATCTTTCAAAACAGGCTAATATAATATTATAAATTATTGTTTTTATTTGAGAATTTTATAAATAAAATGCAGTAATAAAATAAAATAAAATAAAATAAAATAAAATAAAAACAAAAACATTATTTTTACATACATACTCCATTCCCTTAAAATTTGAGGAAATATTAATGGAAAAGTTGAATCTTTGCCATTGACTCAGCGGGCCTTGAATCATACTTTAAATTATCTTTCACTGTTTTTCTTCAGTAGAAAACCTCCCAAACCTCATTTGTTTGATTACAAAAGCAAGTAAACGGGGCACAGTCAAATGCACAAGCTATTGAACATGTCTATAATAATAGACTAGTCTGTAAACACAGTGAACAGGGAAATAGGTTCCAGCTTCAAATCTCAAGAAGTTACTTTACACAGCATTAGAGGGAAACATATGTTTATGACGGGATCATGACATGCTACGACCAGCTTGCTTTGATTATATAGGACTTTTCTTCCTTTCAGGTGCATAACAAAATACTTACTCAACAAAGTGTTTCTGAGAGTCCAACGAGCTTCTATCTATCCCATCAAGCCTTACCTATCTTAATCAGGCATGATCCCACCACCTCTTGCCTTGCCCTGTAAGGGGACAACGACACCTTTCAGAAGGTTACCCCATTTTTCTCCCTGTTCATTGAAGATACTTATTTTTCTAGTCCAGGCTATCATGCACATTGGCAGAAGCCTTCCTGTCCCGAATGTGTCAGCCCACGTGAAGGTGAGCCTGGGAAGACCCGAGACAGGGGAGCTTGGGCTCCGCTGGCTCACACAGCCTGAGGCTCACACAGAGCTTCTACTATGAGCAAAGTTATGGGCTGGCTCCACCTTGTCCTCTCAGCTTTCTGGAGGATGACCCATACCCTGAGGCTCACTTGCTAAAAAGCCTGCTTTGCAATTATATGCAAACTTGGGTGCCTGATGCTTTTATGAGAAACAGAGTTTGCCTGCACTCAGCTGAAGACCAGAGTGAGCTGCAAGGAGCTGAGTGGCAAAAAAAGCACAGAGTGAGACCTGGAAGATACAGGTATGGGTAAGGAGGAGACAAGTGGGTTGGGGCAACTATTTCTATGCAGCACAGGCAATATTTTGTAAATCAAAAAGAGACAATAATCTGGGCTAAGTAGTGTTGCTTTATGGTATATTTGGTCTTGGATGTAAGATGCTGTGTAGATGGCCAGCGACAACTCCGCATTTGAAGGAGCATCTTGGAAGGTGTTAGAAGAGCTCAGTACTCTGGAGGTTTCTTCTGTACTTTATTGTGTGCTGCCTCTTCTCAATGAACAGAGTTGTGAATTCTTTACTTACTCTCATTTGCATGTTTATTTCAGTTGATTGGAGGCTAACAAATGTGACACCTATCTACAAGAAGGGCCACAAGGAGTATCTGGGGAACTATAAGCCTGTCAGTCTGACCTGGGTGCTGGGAAGGTTATGGAGCAGATCACACTGAGTGCCGTCACATGGCACATGCAAGACAACCAGGTGATCAGGTCCAGTCAGCATGGGTTTATGAAAGGCAGGTCCTGCTTGACAAACCTCATGTCCTTCTGTGACAAGGTGACCCACTTAGCAGACAAGGGAAAGGCTGTAGATGTTGTCTACCTAGACTTTAATAAAGCCCAAAAGGGATCTGGAGAGGCTGGATTGATGGGCAAAGGCCAATGGTATGAGCTTCTACAAGGCCAAGTGCCAGGTTCTGCACTTGGGTCACAACAACCCCATGCAGTGCTACAGGCTTGGGGTGAAGTGGCTGGAAAGCTGCCCGGCAGAAAAGGACCTGGAGGTGTTGGTCGACAGCCAGCTGAATATGAGCCGGCAGTGTGCCCAGGTAGCCAAGAAGGCCAACAGCATCCTGACTTTTATAAGGAACAGTGTGGCCAGCTGGACTAGGGGAGTGATTGTTCCCTTGTACTTGGCACTGGTGAGCCCATACCTCGAGTACTGTGCTCAGTTTTTGGCCCCTGACTACAGGAGGGACGTGAGGTTCTGGAGTGTGTTCAGAGAAGAGCAATGAAGCTGGTGAGGTGTCTGGAGCACAAATCTTATAAGGAGCAGCTGAGGGAAGTGGGGCTGTTTAGCCTGGAGAAAAGGAGGCTGAGGGGAGACCTTATCACTCTCTGCAAATACCTGAAAGGAGGTGTAGCGAGGTGGGGATCGGTCTCTATTCCCAAGTAGTAAGTGATAGGATGACAAGAAACAGTGTAAAGTTGCATCAGGGGAGGTTTAGATTGGATATTAGGGAAAATTTCTTCACTGAAGGGTTGTCAAGCATTGGAACAGGCTGCCCAGGGAAGTGGTTGAGTCACCGTCCCTGGAGATATTTAAAAGATGTGTAGATGTAGTGCTGAGGGACATGGTTTAGTGGTGAACTTGGCAGCACTAGGTTAACAGTTGGACTCGATGATCTTAAAGGGCTTTTCCAACCTAAATGATTCTATGATTCTATGACTCTGTTTTCACTAATTTCACTGCTAACTTCTTAAAAATTGTCTCTAAATGCATGCAAAGTTATGTATTCATTTACCAGTGAGATGGTATTTCCTTGAATCCCCCTGTCCATGATGTTCCTGTGCTGAAGGTTGCATAGAGAACTACAAGGAAGCTCCTGTGCTGGAAGGACTTGCCTTCTCAGTAGGAGGCTAAAGGCAGTAGGAGATATGGACGAGAAGTCCAAGAAAGCCACAGGACTGTTCAGAGCCACATTCAACCTTAAACTGAAGTAAATTAAAGAGTAAATTAGGGTGTTCTGATGTCTTCTAAAAATCAGCTCTACTACACACTTTTAAAGGGTCCATGGGGACAGGATGGATGTGGGCTACACGTCAGACAGGCTGGTTCCCTGGCAGGGGGAGAGAAGAGGGAGAGCTAACTGGAGTGGCTTTCCTCAGGTGCTACCCACCACCTCAACTGTGACACTAGTCATAGGATTGTGCTGACCAGGTCTGGAGGCCGAAGGAGACCCTGGCATTGCCAGGGTGGTGTAGGCGTATCGTCTTGTCTGGTAAACTGTTTGCAGTGGCCTCAGCATTAGAACAGGGCTGAGTTTAGCTCTGCTATCACAGTTCAATTATTTGTGAATTTCAGCTCACCGTCCTTGGAGGTACCATTGAGAGAACCTTTTCTGCTGCTCTCTGTACTTTCTTATCTTCAGTTTATAGACTAAACTGCAGAAAGCAGAGCAGGCTAACTATGTAGTATGCAGAGGCGTGAGCCTGAAATCAAATATTCCTGCAGTGAAAATCAGGTCTTACTCAAGGTCTGCCTATAGACTGCAGACTATAGGATGGTACAGAGATCCTTAAACCTATTTTCAGAATTTCTGCATAACACTGAAAGTTATACTATGGACATACCTATCTGAAAACATAATAATTAAAGCATGATTTTATAACAAAAGTGCATCATTGTATTTTTGTTCAGTGATTCTGGTCTTACATCCCCATTCTGACTGCCTTGCTTGCTAACCCATACACTAAAAACTTTCAGAATTTTCTTTATTTATATAAATTAAATCCCTGTGCTTTTTGGTTTGTAGGAATGTTTTTTATATTTATCAGCTCAGTGGAGGAAATCTGCCATCAGAAGCTGAAATGAAGCTCCAAAGTTTCTGCAGATGCGTAATATCAGCCAAAGGTCAGTAGTTCATAATCAAAAGCTGTATGATATGGAACAAAGGTCAATAGTTTATTAAATCTCATAATCAGAAGCTATAAAAGTTGGATGAAAAAGTCACCTGAAAGTTCACAGCTCTCTTATCAATACTTAGATAGGAGCTCAGTGTGAAGCCTTGGCCTTGAATATACAGGTAAGCATGCTAGGTAATACGTTATTTATCAATATAATTGAATTTACTTTAAAATTTGCCAAAACAGAGAGAAAAATGAGACTATGATGATACAGACACCTAAGAACATCCTTAATGTTATGGACTGACTGGCTGTAAATGGACCTACACGTGTGTGATTTTGTCCAAGTGTCTAGAGAATTTGTGACCCGTTAACCACCCTGTGCTTATGCTAATTCCTCTTCCCAAGGTTAGAAGGCTGCATCCTTTACTCAGAGACAGCTCATGGTTATTCCAGCTTGGCAGTGACAACACTTAAGTACCTGAAGCATATATAAAAATTGAACTTTAAACAAAAGCTTCTTCCTTGTTGTCTTTATGTAGTTCCCTAGGTAAATTATACAGTACAAGTGTTGGCATGTTGTTCCAACATTGTGTAAATAAATTACAGTAAAATTACTGTTTTCTTCATTCAGTCTTGGGTGAAGGAGACATATGTATAAATTTAGTGAACATGAAACTCTCCTGAAATGATTTTTTTTTTCCTAGAATTTATATTATACTTCAAAATTATTGTAATTGAAATACTTGATATCTTTCCTTTTTCTGCAGGGATTACAAGGAAAACTCTTCTGGGGCTAATTTAACACAAACAAGTCCCAATAACTAGTGCTGAGAACTTTAACCTTCTGGACAAAGTGTCTGTATGATATTAAAATGCAAGTAACAAGCTTATATCCCAAGGATTATGCTTTTATGAGAAATTGTTCATACCTTTTATTCCCTCAGTGCCTGAGACATTATTATATTCCAGTGCAATTATTTTATTACCCTCAAATATTATTTATTAAAAAATTTAAGAAAACATAATATGCAGCATAATTAAATCTAGATTTTTATGTACATAGGTCTCAATATCTGCTGTTAGGGAATTAACCTGGTTTGAAGTCTATACTTGTAGAACCAAAATACCTTTTCGTTTTCCCTCTTGCAAATCAAATGAACTAATATTCATTTCACCCTTCAAAAGCTCAGAAATTCATGCTGTCTGCATACTAATGGAGTGCAGAGAGGCTGAGGGTGTAATTACCTTAACAGTCAAATCATCCTGGTTTATAAAACAACAAGCCAACCCATGAAGAACTGTTTCTTTTTCTTTGATTTGGCAGGTTTTGAACGCCACTGATGCAGTTCATGGTAGGTCTGCATCATAGTCACACCTGCAGACCTGATGGGATGATGAACTGCAGCTTGGAGGTGGGGAACTTATTAAAACGTTCTTGCTGCCAGAGAAAATGGGGCACCGCCGGCACCCTAAGGATCTAAAATACACCCTCTAAACTATTTCTCGGGCATATAGTAGTTAGTAGTTCATTTATTTTGTTAGCGTCAGCCAACAATAAGCAGTAGGACAGGGATCACCGTTTTCTGCTGAGAACAGTGGCTCTCCAAACTAAGGTGCCGTGAGAAAGTTACACTTCTGGGCATAAGGAAGCACAAGCATTTGGAGGATGGTGGCTTGCATCGTCCAGGGAAATAACATCTCCACGCAGTATCAGCTGTAACAGTGAAAGCTAAATTAGCTTTCCTCACAATATGCCATGTTTCATCTTGGACTGGTCAAATGATTACTTTGTTCTAATTTAAAGAAAACACATATTTGAAGATATTAATTCTCTCTGACTTGTTTTTACTTGTAAAATGCTTTAAATTCAATAAATAGTCAATACATATTTACTCAAGCGGAACTTGTTCCACTGTTCATGTCTGCTGCATAAATTTTATGAGTATTTTCAAAAGCTGCCTGAGTAAAACTATAGGTATTCAAGAGCAGAATGTTCTTCTGGCTTTAAGGATTGGTAGTTAAGTGACTTATACAGTTTTCTTACTTTGTTTGAAGACTTAAAAAAAGTAATTCCTGTATACATTTTTATCTGGTAGGTATGAAAACAGTGAGTGTATAAAAAATGCTTTTGGACTGAAATTAAGGTGCCAAATTTAAGCTAAATTTGAGTTAATCCCTATTGAACTGAATTCTGTGTTAACAGGATTATACATATCAGAGGTGAGACAGCTTCCAGTTCTTTGTCTGCTCTAGTTTAGAATACTTAAAGTAAGAGGGCTTATATCACTTCTGAAACATAACACTCTCATTTTCTTGTATTAGACCTTTCTGCCTCAGCTTCTGCACTTACACTAAGAGCAGCATTCTCCAGTGTTGTCAAATATTGCCCTATCTTTAATGTTCCCTTGCGGAAAAGATTATAGTGAAAAAGATCTAGAAAGAGTTTAAAATCAATAAAAATAAAAAAAAAGAAAGCTCATGTAAAACAACAACTATGGCATATACTGTATTTCCAGAAATGCATGCAGGGAATGCTTCCTCCTAAAACCATTCTTGCCTCTTACAACCTTGCTGAAAGTAATTCTGCTCACTTGTCGGCCAGCCCTGTATAATAGCATCTGATGTCAAGACCCATGATCCTAAATATTAGTCTATTTAAATACACTCAGATACCAGCGTATTAAGATATAACACAGCAGTGACACTAACGTGAACCAAACTTTGAGAGGCTGATGGACAAAGAGAAGAGGCTAACCTGAACAAGCTGGCAGGCTGGTATCACATATAAGGAGGAAATAAAAGTCAATGTATGATTGAAGCAGTACAATATAGATATGGAAAACTGAAATGTTCAGTGATAGCCAGGATATTGTACTTCCTGGGCGAGGAAACAGCAATTCTGTGCGTATGTAAACGCTCTGGAGGGGAGAAGAACCCATTCCAACCTAGTGCTTACGTACTCTTTCTAACTATAAAGCAGGAAAACTTTCCAGACTTGATGGGGTAATAGGAAGGTTTATATTATTAAGAGCAGTGGGCCAACAAGTGTTTGTTGTCAGTCTTGGTCAATCTAAAGTACCTCAGATAACCATTTGGTGTAATTAAATCAAATTAGTCAATTATGCTGGAAATACCCACATCAAAACAAAGATGATGCAGGAGATCCTTGGACTAATTCTGTCATTAATTGCACAAAAAACCCTAGATAATTAACTTTTTATAATGTACTGTTTAAGCTTTAACTCAGAATCGATAGTTTTACTTTGTGGACACATTCTTGAAATAAGCATTTTACTTAGAAAACACAGTGTAGATGTCATAGGGCCTTATGAATAAAGCGTTTGTTAGGAGAATTATTGAATGCTGTCCTCAGAATCAGTAAGATCATCCCACCACTTTCCCTCTGTTACAGGTGCTTACTGTTGTAAAGGCTGTTGCCACGTGTGTTCTTGAAGTGCAAAGCATGGTGCGGGGGTTACTCCCACCAGCTGCTGGCCCGTGCAGATTATCCACCTTGCGCAATGACCGCTTTCTGAGGAGCAGCAATAGCGGCTGGAGCTGGCGAGGGCCAGGAGCTCTTAATCTGGAAACGGAAAAGGGCATATGTCAGTGGCCTCATTCACATTTTGTCATTTGATTTCTGTACAACCTGGGAAGTGTCTTACTGTGACACAGGTACAGTAACCAACTTTGCTGTGAAGCACTTGAAAACCATTTCAGTCTTGAGATAGCTAGAGGGAGGTGTGCAGAGCCATCAGGCTGTATTCTCATACTGACACCGGGAAAGTGTCCTCTGCACATGAAGGCTCTTGTGTGGGAACCCAAAACAGAAGAGAATGAGGCTTCCCAGTCTTCCAGAAACCTGAAAGGGTGAGGGTATCCCCAGCTGCAGAAGCTGAATCCACGTCTCGCGTGCTGTTGCTTTTTTTTGGCCGGTGTTCTGGTCATGCCTTCTCACTCCTTTAGGGCTGAAACTGGCACAGGCTACTGCCTCCAGCGCATCATAATCACAAAGTAGTTGCAAAGAAGTGCACCAGCATGCACAATATTAAATAAAAACACCAATTTCTTCAGTTTCCCTGTAGAATAACTATGCCCTAAGGAATCAATAATTTGACTCCGTCTGTTTTTCTGTATATATGTTAGCAGCTATGTTGATCTGGGGCTGTAGCCTTTTAAAGCACATTTTTTGCTGCTCTTTTAAAACATCAGCTTTTCTAAAACTACCAGATGAGAATATCCTCATGGTCAAGAATTTGGGAGGAACGAAATGTCTCTAGGTTTGCTGGCTGCCCACAGCTGTAACACAGGTGGCCTGTGACCGAGAAGCTGCTGCCTGTCTGCCCCCGTCTCTTCTGCCTGCCTCCCCGGGGCACAGCTGCTGCGGGACCTGAGAGCTTGGAGAAAGTCCAGGAGCAGTGGGCAAGTTCATCAGGCACTCCAGTACTCCTCTGTCTTTGCAGAGAGTCTCTGCATTTCTTGCACGAGCGACAGTAAGTGCCAATTAATTTGGAAACCTGCAGGAAGGCAGTACGTCTGTCGCAACTGTGGTACATCTGCAGCGATGATGCGCCGGTGATGTGGAGTGCCGGCCATGCTGAGAGCAGCTGGCGTGTTAGCAGTGATGCTGGCAGGTGTGAGAGCGCTGGGTGGCACAAGGGGTGGCGGGGGAGCCCCAGCCGGGCAGATGGGGATGGGGACAGCGCAGCCCAGCTTGGTGTGTAAGGGCACACGGGATCGGGGGATTTGGTGTGTAAGGGCACACGGGATCTCTGCATCTGGGATCCGGGCGCAGCTCCGTGCTGTGGGAGCTCCCCCAGCAGCAGTTGCTTGAAAACTTAACAAACTCCATCTGGCTTCACCCCTGCCAAGAGCCACAAGCAAAGTCCTTGCATTTCCCAGCCTCCTCCCGTGGTACATCCCACTACACCCGGAGGCAGCTGCCTACGCTGACCCTCCTGCAGTTTTGAGTCCGTGTGAGCAGTAAGTCCTGTGCATCAGCCGGAGAAGCTGACTTTTCACAGCTTATCCTTTATCTTTGCTTTAGAATCGCTGTGGGCTCTTCCTCAGAAATGGCTGAGTTTCTGCGATTCCTTTGTCTGGTGTATGCAATTAATTAAAATCTCTGTATGAAAAGCTCTTCTGAATGAAATGTCCTATATAAATACATTATTATCATTGCCAAAAATGATTTTGAAACCCTGCTTAGCTCTATCTTGGTTTTCCCAGTTTGATTCCTTTAGAAAAATGCATAATAATAACAATGAATAATGTGACGATACCATCTTTTTCTATTGCTTTAGTTTTCTAGATGTGTCAGTATTATCTTTCTCAGCAGTCATCATTGCACTGAGTGGATATAAACTCTTATTAGGAAACTGCATTACAGCTTAAATTGCACATAGCAATCACCTTGAATTTCCTTGTCTGTCCTTCAAGCAAATTCTAAGCCAGAAAACCATTAGTAATACCTTCGTACTCCTGGTGTACAACACCTTTACAAACAATTCAAGTGTTAATAAATCAAATTCATTCCAAGAAATAGTGTCCTGTGTTCCTGGAAATGAAACCAAGTCCTATCACTTTACTGTTTTCTAATTAAAGCTGGACAAACACTCAGTTTATGATTTGGAGAGAGCAAGTAAAGAGACAATATGCATTACTCATCCACTCTTCACTTCTGAGACTAGTATCAGCTGGAAGCTGCATATAAATATTCTAGATTGCTCAATAAACAAATGTCAATAGATGCATAGAGGAGGCGGCTCTTGATAAACAATCTTTTATGAAAGACTTCCTAGAGAAGCTGTTACCAGTGGAAGAGAGTGGCCTCCCGTGGATTTGTTTTTGGTATGAGTTTCTACAAGTTGATGTGTACACTAGTCCTAATTAGCATGACTACACATCAGCTTGAAACTCTCCTGGTAGCTAATATCAGCAGTGCTACAACTAGCTGTGGAACTGAAGGAACGTGTGGTGGTCACTGTTGTACTACACTATTGGAATTACAAAGATGTTGCAGTCTCTTAGTAAAAGACACTGCAGGTTAGAAGACCAGGTATTTTGGATTTTAAAGCAGTAAGGCTAAAATCAATACAGAGCTTTGGGTGCATTAGCAATTTCTTGGAAATAGACTAAGCAAAAACATTTTTTTGAAATCTACCTATAGATTTTTAAAAAATCTAGGTATAGATCTCTGCACCACAGAAGGTGCCTAGCGAATAAAGACCAAAGGGCACTGGAGAAAAACATTCTTGTAATCTTTTTACTGCTTTTCTCCTCACCTTACCTGGAGTCATTAGGCACAGAGGGATGTGCCGTGGGCACCCCACCAGCTTTTCCTACCTACGGAGCCCAGCAGCGGCTCGCTGTTTGCTTTTCTTCTTCAGCTACGTCTCTCAGCTTTTCTTTGAATCTATAAATCCTGTGGTTTGTCTTTTATTGCTCCCCAGAGGGAGATAACAAGAATAAACCCCTTTGTTCCAACAGTGATAAAAGCGTGAGAGGGAGAGATGGAATCCTCCATCTCCCTTCAAATTAACAAAAGTCGGTCTGAGAGAATGCCGTGTGTGAGAGACTGCAGATTAAGGGGGCGTGTTGGGACAACGTAGGGAGCGAACGTGATGCCAGGACGGTTTGCTTCATCCTCCTGGCAAGCCAGCAGCAAAAGATTTGCAGGAGAAAATTACTGTCCGCAAGGATTCATATAGATTTCTATACAGAACATCTGTCTCTTGGTGGGAAGGGAAGCAGTGACAAATTGTTCAGGATCATGGGTAGCCAAAAGATCCTGACCTTGCAAACTGCGTATCAGAATCTCGTGCAGGTTTTGGGAGCAGTTTCACAGAATCACAGAATCACAGAATAGTCAGGGTTGGAAGGGACCTCTGCAGATCATCTAGTCCACCCCCCCCGCCAGAGCAGGGGCACCTACAACAGGTTGCACAGGACAGCGTCCAGGCGGGTTTTGAATGTCTCCAGAGTGGGAGACTCCACAACCTCTCTGGGCAGCCTGTTCCAGTGCTCCACCACCCTCAAAGTAAAGAAGTTCCTCCTCATGTTAAGATGGAACTTCCTATGTTCAAGCTTGTGCCCATTACCCCTCGTCCTATCAATGGGCACCACTGAAAAAAGACTGCTCCCATCCCCCTGGCATCAGTATAAAAGCAAATGTAATGAGCATTACTAAATTTNCCAGGGCAGAGTAGAGGGGGAGGATGACCTCCCTCGACCTGCTGGCCACACTCCTTTTGATGCACCCCAGGATGCCATTGGCCCTCTTGGCCGCCAGGGCACATTGCTGGCTCATGGTCATCCTGTCGTCCACCAGGACTCCCAGGTCCCTTTCCACAGAGCTGCTCTCCAGGAGGTCGGCCCCCAACCTGTACTGATGCATGGGGTTATTCCTCCCCAGATGCAGTACCCTACATTTACCCTTGTTGAATTTCATTAAGTTCCTCTCTGCCCAACTCTCCAGCCTCTCCAGCAGTTTGCAGGTAGCAGTTCTCCCAGGGTCCCAGCACTTGATTTTTGCAGGATGAGGTTACACTGGGTAAGTTGGTGACAGCATCCTTAGCAGCACTTGCTGGTTTGCTTTTTACTACCACGGAGAATTCAAAGAATCCCCTCAGCACTCTCTGCCCCCTGGGGGGACCCATCTCCTGCCTGAGGACTGTTCTTTGCCCATGAAATAATACAGGTCGAGTGAAAGGGTGACCACTAGTGTTCTAGACAGCTCTTTGAGCACAGAAGTCTCAACTTTTGCTAAAAGTAGCATTTTCACAAAGAGATGTTCAACATACTGAAATCAAAGTGAGTTTAGAGCCCTTGGTGCTCCAGATCATTAGAGTGAAGTTCCTTCTCAAGAAAGGTATTTTTCCCTCTACTCAAAAAATTATATGACTACATTAGCCAATGTCATAGTCTACTTACACTTTAATTTTTCTCCTTGAAGACATTTTTACAAAGGTCTGCCCTGGCCACTGCACTGGAGCTGAGGTGGTGAGGAGCAGCCTGTATGGTGATTAGAGCACAGAAAGGGTCAGGGTTCACGTCCTCCTAGTCAAGGAGACATCTGACATGAAGTCTCCCCCATCTTAGCTTGGGACACTTACTACCTCAGCATTGTTACCACCAGCACTAATGATTTTGTGAATGTAGGCTGCCATTTCCCATGCTTTTCAATGGTCCTAAAACAAGTCCTCAGGCAAAAACATTTCCTTTGTTACAGAATAAAATAAATGTAAATCCCTGAAAGTACTTATTTTACCTCAGTATCCCCTTTTCCTCGGGTTGGTTTGGGGGTTTTGGGGTGTTTTTTTGGGTTAGGCACATGAGAAGAAAACATACTGGCACAATCCTGCTCTGTACTACCAGGCAGCAGATTCAAACCTTGGAGTTTTATTACCGTGAGAGTAGGGGACTGGAGCTCACTGATAGCCTCCCTCCAGGCCGCAGGGCTCCCCCCCAGCGGGACTCTGGCAATACGTTCAGATGAATGCCAGGCATATCGGTTAATAGGGTTATTGCTACAAAAGGTGATTTTTGTTCCCTCAAAAGTCATGCATTTTCCTTTCTCAGAGTCCATGCACATTCTTTTCCACATCATTTCAAAGTACATTCTATTCAAAACCATTGTCAAAAGTATACGGAAGCAAAATTATCTTTCCTTAAATATAGCATATCTTATTTTTCCTCTGATCTTACTTTGCAGTGGTTTTCTACAGATAATGCTGTACATGGCACAGTGTATGTTGGCAGTATTATTGAAAAGCCAAAAGCGCAGGGGAAGAAAAAATATGACGTTTATCTCATTATCTTTAGGAGCTTCCAGATAAAATTGTAAATGAGTGTTTTCATAAAGCTTTCCAGTTCTCACCAGCCAGTACTAATTAAAGCTTTGTATAAATTTGCACATCTTGTCACAAGCACAGAGAAAGCATGGGAAAATTAAAAATGCAAGCTTTGCTGACATGCATGTGACCTTTTAATTTTGCATAGTTTTGCTATCTTTGTTTTGAACAAGAATTTTGCAGGGGAAATTAATGCTGTCCTCTTAAGAGAGCTCTCATATATGTGTGTGTATTACTGTACTGCAGTACCCGTAGCTGGAATACACAATTCACACACGGAGGTGAGCCAATACAGACACACAGAGACATCAGAGACATTCAGCCTCTTCCCCAGAGCCTTGCAATACAATTTAGAGTAAGTTGCAAGTGTGAGGAATGGCGATTGTTTGGAAGAATGAGGGAAGAAGATGGGATAATACACAAACCATTGTAGATTTAGCTTTAAGCCCTTCTTTTAATTTTCTGTGCAGCGTTCACCTAACTGGGCGGGTATTTCTGGCTGCCTCTGATATCAGAGCGGAGCAGGAGCCTGCTCTGATGGGATGTGCACAGACAGATTTTTTCAGTGGGACATTTCTCCCCTCTCAAGGCCACTTAGTGTTTCCAGAGTGGCCCCAAAAAAGCTTGTCTTCCTGAAAGCCAGGCTGCCTTCTTAAATCAGGGCAGCGCGGGGGTGTAATGGTTGCCCAGAGACGTCGTTGAGGCCCCATCCCTGGAGGTGTTCAAGGCCAGGCTGGATGGGGCCTTGATCAACCTGGTCTAGTGGGAGGTGTTCCTGCCCATGGCAGGGGGGGTTGGAACTAGATGATCTTCAAGGTCCCTTCCAACCTAAACCATTCTATGATTCTATCATTATTTGAGGTATATTTGAGGGTTGCCTCTGACTCAGAGAGCCGATATACTCTGCACTGCAAAACCTTGCAAGAGGTGAGTTGATATTCTCATTAAAGTAACCGTGAATCCTTTCAGAACGTCAATGGCCTTCAATAAACTCAATTTGTTGTTTGACCTGTTTTCTTCAGAGGGGCCGCTGGAGAGCACAGAGGAAAGGTTTGACATATGGTACCCGCACTGGCACGTTGGGACACATCACAGGCATATGTCTTTTAGCTCTACAGAGAATACAACTTGTACAAAACATTATTAAAATGTTATCTGAGGTACTACATAGCAAATCAATTAATAATTAGTAATCCACTAGTAATGAGCAATTTTTACAGTTTATATAGAGTGCTGTGCTGAACTTAGATGAAAGGTTGTTTCAGGGGGGTTATAGAAACCATAGATTTTATATGCGTATGTGTGTGCTTGATTTCTCACTGCCTTGGACTTTGTATAATTGCATGCATATGGAAAATTGCTGGAAAGCTCTGTTATATCACACTGGTAGCAATACACAGTTTGGAGAGTTACAGATGACCACATGGCTGGAGAATCAGACCCTTTTCAGTGAAGACAGTGGTCCAAAACCTAACTTTGACAGTAAGAGATAGCTAGGAATAGCTTTGTAGCAATTCATTAAATAACAGTGCATTTATTCTATACAGCACTTACTGTAGTGGCTTCTGAATGTGTCATTTTAGCAATCTTTTTTGTTACCAAGTCTCAACAGATCATGCAAAAAGCTGAATTGTGACTTGGCAGTCACAACATTAGTCTGCTGCACATTTAAACAGACTGTTGAAAGAGAATTTTTTAACAGCTAAAATCCAAGCACCTGGCAAACAGAATGTTTTGCAAGGAGATTGGTTTATTTCACTTGACAGTTTTATTAAACTTTAATCACTTTCTCAATGCATGCATTGTCTAGTACCCGCTGTTCCTATGGCCTAAATCAGGGACTTTTAAAAAAGATGAATACTTATTTCTGTGATTCTCAAGCACAGTGTAGTTCTGCTGTCTTTCATTATTAACTATAAACCAGAGACAGAAATTGGTGAGATAAAACGAGGCAATAAAACAAAATTAAAGTGCTGTCAACACTAGATTTGTCAGGAATTTAATGAGCTTTGCAATAAAGGGTGCTGATTATAGGTAATATTTCACAATGCCATTCATCACTCAACAAAATAATATACTTCTAGGAGACAACTGTAACTGTGTTCTGAAATGACGGAGGTACTTACAGATGAGATTGATGGGTGCTGTGAGCAGGTGCCATTGCCACTATGCTCCAATTAAAGGCTGTGTTCATTGTATGAGGTTAAAGTCATCTCTTACCCAGTATTTGCTTTATAGATAGCAATAATGACAGTAACAGAATACCCAACTCAGCTCGAACTGACTCCTGCTAGCCATTCCTATGGCTTTATGCAAATCCCATGTTTTCCCCATTTCCCTCTGATCTCCTCATCCCCAATGCTGGAGGAATGTGTTCGGCACGCGCGTCTGAGGCATGTTAAGAGTCAGTAGCCAAAGGCTTATGATAGGGCTACTGCCCAGTCTGGCTACTGTGGACCACGTGCCCGTTAGCAGCCAGGCTTCCAGGGGAAGGCCTTTACGGCAAGCAAGCACTATGCAATGTTTACATTTCTGGCATAAGGACCATAGTGAGACACTTTAATTGCTCTGTCACTGCCCCAGGTACCTGGGAAACTTGCCCTCTGGTTGTTTTCTAGGAAAGTGAAACACCTGAAGAATTTACTAAAGAACTTAAAGGCAGATTTTCCAGCTGGGTCAGGTCTTTCATTTACATTCAATCCTTTTTTCTCAACTGTAAATGTAGTTGTTTCCACAGATCACTTTCACTTCATACTTGTGCAGATGAGAAAACGAGGGCAGTCAGATCTGCTAGGTGTCACCCTCTGCTTATTTGCATTGGTGTAAAAGTTAAGGTAGTTGCTAAACCTGTAAAAACAACAGAGGAATGAGGATTTATCAGCACAATGACTCTCACCCGGTGGGTGTGCGCGGTAATATCAGAAGTGTCTTGCCTGATGGGGAATCTGCTTGGAAACTGATCCTTTGTGTCCACAAAGAGCTGCGTAGAAATGACAGTATGAGTAGTGAAGCAGCTGACTTCAGTGTGGACACAGGTACTTAGATGTCCAAAAGCTGGAAAGTGTTTCAATTGCACATGCACCTTTATGCTACTTGTTATTTTTGGCTGCAATCACACGAAAAAAAATTATCTTATTAGCAGAGGTTGAGAAGATTACATCAAAGGTAATCAAAAAGCCAGTTTTAGAGCTGAAAGCTATGATGTGTCAGTCCAAGTCCTGAAAATCCTCATTGAGTCTGGTAGTCTGACTCACACAACTGCTTCCTCCTTATCAGAACCCTCTTCGTCTGAAGAAGGAGTACCGAAAAGTCTGAGAAAATCTGATCTCATATTACCTGGAGCTGGCTCAGTACAGCACTAAGATGCAATACATTAGTATTTCTGAAGCTCAGAAAGAAATCACTTATATGCACTAAGATTTTAATTGGCATGCGGATAAACAGTATTCAGTCTTCCTCAAATATGCAGCCATTACTTTATTTTAACCACATGTTGTCACTGATCCATTCGATATCAAGGCATCAGGACATCAAGAATGACAGTGAGGCTATGGTAGACATTCTGGGTAATCTAATGTGGAGAGAAAAAAAAGCAAACCCACAGTTAGCTGTCACCATTATCAATGGCTTACTCCTTACAGTGCAGACAGCACTGAACGCAGCATTGACGTTGAGTTGTTTAGCACTGGGTGGTCCAGGGCAAGCCAGGGAGCTCTAAATCTGGGGCAATTTCTGGTATCCTTGTAAATGTCAGCCAAGACATATGTAGTATCATTTTGCTCTTTGATGCATGCCAAATCACTTTTGGATTGAGATTTGTAAAAGTGATTTTCATTCCTTTTGGGGCACTCTGGAAGATGCTGTCAAGGTTGTGAAAAAGGCTCACTAGCTCTTTAATACGTCCTGACCCAGTAAATGCTGGAGTGAATGGAAAACTTATTTGTCTCCAGTCATGGTTAGATGAAGATACAAATCTCATGGGATTCATTATAAAATCCAAACTGGTGCAGCCCAGTTCAACACCCAGTAGCCTGGAAGCTGACTCTGATCAATAGCTGGGGAGGTTTTGGACGGTCATTTCCCTTTGGATATTCATAGTCTGCAGGCATGATCTTCTCTTTGGTCATCTTCTTATTTCACAGGGTTGAGATCCAAGCTCAGTGCCCACCACTGCACACGCAACATGGCACACCTTCAGTCCAGTACCTGCGTCACCCCACGCTCCTCAGGACCAAGAGGGGAACCACCCACCAGCGGCCACGTTCCTTGGTAACTTCTTATTCTCAGACCACAGTTATTCAGGACGTTATGTCATTTGTTTCAGCCTGTTTTTATTGACTGGGTAAATAACTCCCTTGATTACAGCAGTTACAGTTTTTCCTGTGGTTGCGTTTGACAACAAGCTGTTCACCCGTCTTTAACTGGGCTGTTAATTAGGAGGTCTATGTTTCCCTTCTTGTCAAAAGCAACTAAGCTCCCTGCCACTAGAATTCCTTCTCCTTTCTCCTAGGGCAAGAGAACAGCGATTGTTTGCTTGGTTATGCTTCAAGTCTTCTGTATGCATTTAATAAAATGTTTAATTAATACTTTGAGAGGTTGGGTTGGTTTTTTTTTTCTGTGGCTGAGCACATCTTAAGCACAATTTTTTAATGGTAGTAAACAAAAATAAAGGATACTTAATTGCGCTCCCAGCACAACTCTGACATTTTGCATAATGATGCAGTAGCATTGGGTGGCTGAATGTGACTTCTAAACGAAGTCAGTACAGTATTTGTAACAAGAAACATGACTTCATTAACTAATCAAGCGTTAGATGGAAAAATGTGCCCAAACACTGCCAAATCTTTGGCCGTCTTAAAATCTAGGGATAGTGGACCTTCTAGGAACAGAGGGCAAGCCATTAGTGTCCATTTCCTAGATTTTAGAAGTAAGCAGCAATAGTCTTTGACCTGTAAAAATGCATAAAGAGCACAAAAAGCTTGAACTGACTCCAGCTGAAGCCAAAGAAAAAAACAAGACGTGTCAATATAAGCAGAAATGAGCCCAAAACATCCACACATGGGAAACTGATAACAGTATTATTTCTAAATACAGAGCATGTATTAGTTATTGCTGTCAGAGATCACAGACTGAGAGTTTAGTTTCAGATTTTGAAAAAAAATAGACATTAATATGCTTTTAGATGCAAAATAATCGCAAGAGATTGTATTCATCTCCCATAACTTGTTGAGACAGTCTCCATCTATAGCCAAAGGGGCGAGAAAGGCACCTCCTGAGGCTGACTCAGCTTTTCAGTCTTTGGGCCCTGGTTTAAAATGAGACGTGCCCTTCTCTTGCAAGAGAACATAAATTTCAAATTTGTCTTCAAGACAAGATAAATTTTCAAGCAAGACATACTCTACTTTCTGTATCTGGACTACAAGAAAATTTTCTCTGATTTATATGCCACTGATCACTATCGCAACTGGGAGTCTGGAATGCAATGAGGATGCAGCATTTTCTGTATTCACACAACGTGCACATGAAAGGAATCTTGTATTTTTCTGAATAATAGAGTGTTGGTCCTTGCCTGAGGTAGGCTGTTCAACTAGAGGAACAACAGGTCTGCTGGGAAGACTGTCATTATATACCTATCCACACATTCTTATTCTTACCTATTTTCATATTCTTGTAAGAGCTTTACACTGCATTTTAAAACCTCAGCATGACTTTCTGAAAGAAGTCATATTTATGTAGCCATTGAATGAAAAATGTGTTTATTGGCTCTGAAGAAACATACTATTCCCTACTATGAAATTCCCTGTTTAATACTTACAAATCCTTTACCGCTTCGTTTGTACTATGGCATTTCCATATAGTTTGGTTTGAAGGCATCCAACTGTTTTCAACTTTTGAGATTCCCTTGTGTACCAAGAAACTACATAGGTAGGTTCATTACAGTGCCTTAGGACAGAAATCACAAGATGCTTTTAAAAACTTGAGGCTGGGAGAGGGCGAAAGATGCCATATCAATGCAGCCTTCAACATCTATTGCGGAGATACAAGGAACGGCAACTCTATCACATTCAAAGTATGGGTTAGGTAAAGTGACAAGGAGGTGGACTGAAAACTGGCTGAAATGTCAGGCTGAAAGGACTGTAGTCAGTGGCACAGTATCCAGATGCAGGCAAGTCACTACCACTGTACCCCAGGGGTCAATACTGGGGACGATCCTGTTTAACATCTTCATTAATAACCTGGATAATGGGAAAGAGTGCAACCTTAGCAAGTTTGCACAGGACAAAACTGGGAGGCATGACTGATACACCGTATGTGTGTGCTGCCCATCAGAGGGACCTCTGCAGCCTGGAGAAATGGGCTGACAGAAACCACAGGCAGTTCAGCAAGGGGAAATACCAAATCCTGCACCTGGGGAGGGACAAGCCCAAGCACCAGCATACGCTGGGGGCTGACCAGCTGGGAAGCAGCTTGGCAGAGAATGACCTTGGGATCCTGGTGGACAACAAGATGACCACAAGCCAGCAATGCACTGGTGCCCACTGATGAGATGAGAGGCAATGGGCACAAACTGAAACATAAAATTCCATCTCGTCACAAGAAAGCACTTTTCCTACTGTGAGGGTGGTCAAACACTGGAACGCATACCGAGAGCAGTTGTGGAGTCTCCATCTGCAGAGATACTCAAACCCAACTGGGCACGATGCTGGGCAACCTGCTGTAGCCGACCCTGCTTGAGCAAGGGGACTGGACTAGAAGATCTCAAATGCCCCCTTCCAACCTGAATGATTTCGTGACTTTGTGAAGCATGAAACTTGAAAATTCTGTTATTGCTAACTTACTGTAACTGCCGTTGCCTGCTGCTGCAGACTGAATGGCTGTTTGCTCTGTCTTCATAAAAGGGTTCCAGAAGTTTGGTTAAAACTAGTCCAAATACGTTTATTGTTGGTTTTCCTCCCCCCTCCCCCCCGCCAAATCGTATTACTTCAGTGCAAATTCCTATAAATGTTTCTCCATATATTTCATTTGGGAATATTTTCATTTCAGAAGACTTTGAAACTCCTTCATATTTGACTTTATACATTTTCATTTATTATTTTTAAGTGTTTCGTGATAAATCAGGAATGGTGGTGCTACAGCACAGATGGATTTTTTTATTCTTAAAATTAGTAAAAGCCGTTAATACATTTTACAGATTGAAACATCTTATATTTTTTTAAGACTAATCTCTCATGTAGTTTCATTGCAGTACACAGGGAATCTAGATAAGGTATTCTGTCCAACCACAAAGGAGTAATTTATCTTCATGATTCTAGAGTAAAATTAAAATAACAAGAATATTTCCTCTAAATATGTGCAGTATGTTTGTTTGTGGTGGTGCACATTGTGTACTACAATAGGTATTTTAATAAATAAGTGAACATTAAAAATATTTTAAATTATATTCTCAAATTTTAAAAAGTAATTTTGCATATGAGTTTTTCTGTGCAAATCCCATTTCATGGGAAACTAAAATGTGTCTTCAGGCAAGGAAGACATTTCAAAAAGTCGTGATTTCCAGCAAATGAGGAATTCTGTTTCAGCTCTTTAAATATCTCCAGATTAGGGGTGTTTTACTAATCTATTTCATAGGCAGCGACTGAGAAAGAGCATCACATAAAAAGAGGAGGACCTGATCCCCTGGATGTTGTGCTGACATAAACCAGAGTAGAAAGTCTCCCAAAGTCAAAGGAGAGTTTCTTGTGTCATGCCAGTAAATGTGACAGAAGAATCAGGTGTAGAGGTAACCGGTTGGTTATTTAAATACTAATTAACCTTTCCAAGACTTGAATACATCACTCTTTCACAGGAATGCAGCAGAGGAGAAGTCTTTCAGGGCATTGCCAGCCAGAAAATGAGAAGCCTCATTTTCCCCCAAAGGGGACTGTTTGCACACATTAAAGATGCTCAGCAGCACCCGGGATCTGCTCCAGATTGTCTCTGGTGAAAGAGCGTATTCTGGGACTACCGAATAACCATGCTGGCATTGTGTGCTAGGGAAGGACCCCTGAGAAGGAGAATGGCCATACAGTTCTTGAGCGTGACTGCTGAACAGAGGAGCTGGGGCTGATCTGCTGTGACAGACACCGGGTCATTTGCAGGCAGAGACATAATTACCATTGTCCCAGAAGGATACTGAGATTAAATGGACAACAAGGAGACAGTAATTACAGAAGGGGAAAGCAGTGACTCAGGAAGTGATCATCCCCCTGTACTCGGCACTGGTGAGACCCCACCTCGAGTACTGTGTTCAGTTCTGGGCCCCTCACTACAAGACACTGAGGCGCTGGAGCGTGTCCAGAAAAGGGCAACGAAGCTGGTGAGGGGTCTGGGGGACAAGTCTTATGAGGAACGGCTGAGGGAACTGGGGCTGTTTAGCCTGGAGGAGGCTGAGGGGAGACCTTATCGCTCTCTACAACTACTTGAAAGGAGGTTGTAGAGAGATGGGGACTGACCTCTTCTCCCTAGTGACAAGTGATAGGACAAGACGAAATGGGTTCAAGTTAAGCCAGGGGAGGTTTAGGTTGGATATTAGGAAAAACTTTTTCAGTGAAAGGGTTATCCAACATTGGAATAGGCTGCCCAGGGAGGTGGTGGATTTGCCATCCCTGGAGGTTTTTAAAAAAAGGGTAGACGTGGTACTTGGGGATATGGTTTAGAAGTGTTTTTTGTCAGGTTAGGTTAATGGTTGGACTCGATGATCTTAAAGGTCCCTTCCAACCTTAACAATTCTATGATTCTATGATTTATGTCCTGTTTTGGTATATCTGGCTCCAAAGGCTTCCTTACTTGCCCTAAAACAGTGGGATCCCAAGTCTCCATCACCCATTGTGTTGAGATCAATGCAAGAATCAGGTATAGAGCTGTCAGCAGTGCACAACTATATGCTGGAAAAGGACCACTGGGAATATTCTTAGTGGTCTTAAAGGGTATCATGCATTGCTGTCCAAAAATGAGATCTGAAACGCTAAAAAGCTGGTAAAAAGCTAAATGCTCTCTACTCTCTTGGTACTAAGCAAGTAGAAAAAATAAAAGAAAAAAGTCTGAATACATATGCTAGACATTAAAAAGAAATCTAAATTCAATAAATGAAACAGAGTTCTCGAAGTACTGTCTCTGATAGTATATTCTATTTCAAGAAAGACATTTATTTCTGGCTATCTTATCAGTACCACAGTAGTAGTCTGTAAGCTAGAGATAAACAGAAATTACTTTTTTTTTTTTTCTGACTAACAAATGAATACTTACAGGCCTGGGCTGTTTTGCAGATAAAGACTCTTCTAAAATAGCTATAGTTCCTTCACTTCTCAGATGCCTATCTCTTTTTAGGAAGGTATCAGAGGCAAAGTTTTCCCTGGCTTTAGAGACAACCTATGGATGCTTATTACCACCTGAGAATAGGACACAGTTAGCTTCTGGGGTAGAAAGCAGGAAATGATGAAAACAGGGAGAAGGCAGCATCTGGAGGACAGGACAACGTGACACCAATCTCTTGACTTGCCAGACTAAAAAGGGAGGAAAGAGTTTGCAGTTTGCTTCCTGTGCTTTCTGAGGAAAGAGCTGCTTCCAGTGTAGGGAATTAGGTAAATATAAGCACGCAAGTGAAATCTTATGGGGTCATCTAGTCACTGATGCTATAGGTCAAATATAGCTTTACAGGAACTAATTTTCAGGTAAGAGTTGTTTTGATCTTAGAGGCCAAAAGTCTCTTAGATTGTCTCATGGAGCTTTCTGTCAATTAGAGTACCAAAAAATTTTCCCCCCGTTACTCTAGTATACAGTCTGGTAGCATGTATATCTTTTAGATAATGTGTATTTTAAGTAAAGGCTTACTGAAAACATTGAAAACCACCCGTTTTTTCCCCTGGGGGTTTGCTGTAATGGGTAATCAATCTCATTGTTACAAACATTTGCTTTATGTCCAATTGGAATCTGACTGGTTTCAGGTACCTGTCATTGAGTCCTATTATCTCAGTGTCTGCTAGAATAAATGGGGCTTTCAGGCTTGGTATTGTCTTCCCATGGGAGTCCTGATGCAATCCTGTCCTCTTTCGGTCTTCTGCTTAGTAAGATGTTGAGATATTTAAAACTCTTCCTGTAAGACTTTTTTTTATAAAAATCTCCACATCTTTTTATTTATTTATTCTTTTCTGCATCCCTTGCTACATTTTCAACACCTTTTTTATATGCAGACATTGTTTTTATCTGTTAAAATAATCATTTGTGTTTTCTACTTTATGGATCTCATGAGTTCCTATTCTCCACCACATTGAATTTGGGAATTCAAACTCTGATCAAAAAGCTTTCCAAGATGCAGTCAAGATGAATGTTAACAAGCCAAAGAGCACAGAAGACTACATGAACAGAGCTTTTTAGATTTTAAACAATGTAAAAGAGGTGTGCTGATTTTTCCAGTCCTCTATTTCCTCCTTCTAATTACCCATCTCCACTGCTTATATACAGATTTGCTCTTTATTTAGTAATTGGATTATCCTGTTGTTTGGATTTCTTTTATTCACACTGTTGGGGTTTCTTTTATTCACACTAGATTTTTAATATCTCTCCCTCCCACAAGGTCATTTTTCCAGCTATGCATTGTATTTTCATGAGAGGTATACACTTGCAATTACAGGTGCTTTATAAATCATCATCACTGTGAATCACAGACATAAATAAACAAGGCTGATGAAAGACCTTTTACTGCTATCAGTTATAACATAAAACGGGTTACACAGACAAGCTGTGACCTGTGAGATCAGATTGGTATCTAGAGTTTTAATCTCTGTTCTTGGCTGCAGTAGAGCAAAATGGCTGTCATTTATCACTAGCAAAGTGTGCAGTAAGCAATAAGAATGTGTGAGCTCAGCTACATTAAACAGTAGCTGCTGTATATGTACATAAGCAGTGCTGTATCATACATCTGCTACAAACTTTTAATAGCAATATGCTTAATTACGAACACAGATTCATTATAGATTACTTGAAACAGCAGAATTCGGATAATTGCAATGGGAATGTGTAATTACAATGAGCAAGCATCGTGAACTAGTTTACTCAGATAATCAAGAGCCAACTAAAATTACATTGTGGAGAAACCACACAGTATTCAAAATAAATTGCATAAACCAAATAAAAAAGGCAGGGCAGCTCTCCAAGTTATGGCTACTTCTGTTTCTTCTTTCAATACACTTTCCTGGCCATAAGGCTAATAATCCTGGTACACAGTTTGTGATGAACAGTGCCTTGGTGCAAGCAGCCATATATTTGTATTTTTCTTTAGTCTGAGAATGGCAAGACTGCAGCGCTCCATGTAGGATGAGTACAGTACAGCCTGTTTGCTTCACAGGTTATAAAATCCACACTAGTGGCCTGATGTCTAAGGAGCTCGTCTAACAGTTCTGATGAATCTTATCACTGACGTCTAGGGCAAATAGGGGAAAGAGTGCCAGGGACACAAAACCACTGGGTAATGGCTCTATTAAGCCATCTTCTGTCTAAGAACATATCTCTCCCTTCACCCGTGCATGGTGGCATGAAGTCATGTACTTAATATGTAAGGCATAAAGTTCAGAGGACAACCTCTCTTCCAGTTTAGAGAAAACCATTGCGAGACTCCAGCAATGCCAAATCTTGCAGTTGCTTGTCGTGATTCATTCTGATAAATAGCTGTCATTCTGATCATTCCCTCCAAAAACAAAACATGTGTTGCTTTTGTTCAGAGAATATTTGTGCCTTTAACAGATATTTTCAATTTAATTTGAAATAAATACTTGTAATATCAAAAAGTTATATTACTGAAAGGAAAGATATGAAAGTTTTGGTGTTTGATTTATTTCTATTGTAAGTCAAAAAGGACATTCCATATCAAACTTGGTTGGGGCAATCCCAAACACACATACAGGCTCAGCAGAGAATGGATTGAGAGCAGCCCTGAGGAGGAGGACTTGGGGATGCTGACTGATGAGAAGCTCACCATGAGCCGGCAATGCGTGATTGCAGCCCAGCAAGCCAACCATATCCTGGGCTGCATCAGAAGTGTGGCCAGCAGGTCAAGGGAGGTGATTCTGCTCCTCTACTCTGCTCTGGTGAGATCCCACCTGGAGTACTGCATCCAGCTCTGGGGCCCCCAACATAAGAAGGACATAGACCTGTTGGGGTGGGTCCAGACGAGGGCCATGAAGATGATCAGAGGGCTGGAGCACCTCTCCTATGAGGAAAGGCTGAGAGAGGTTGTTTAGCCTGGAAAAGAGAAGGCTCTGGGGAGACCTTATAGCAGCCTTCCAGTACTTAAATGGGGCCTACAGGAGAGTTGGGGAAGGACTTTTTACTAGGGCATGTAGTGATAGATGAGGTGTAATGGCTTCAAACTGGAAGAGGGTAGATTTAAATTAGATATTAGGAAGAAATTTTTCACTCTGAGGGTGGTGAGGCACTGGGACAGGTTGCCCAGAGAAGCTGTGGAAGCTCCATCCCTGGAGGTGTTCAAGGCCAGGCTGGATGGGGCTTTGAGCAACCTGGTCTAGTGGGAGATGTCCCTGCCCATGGCAGGGGGGTTGGAACTTGATGATCTTCAAGGTCCTTTCCAACCTAAACCATTCTATGATTCTATGAAACTGCTATTCTATTAAGAAAATTATTAAAATGACTTCAGACAATTATAGTGACCAGTTTTGCTCACATCCTTTAGCTGTTACAAAGTTTTACAGTATGAATTTTAGCATGTGAAAAGTCCCAAACAGGTCATCACCCTGTCAACATCCAACAGACAGCATTTACACCAGCACTTCAGAACTCTGCTGAGCTGAGGCCTTCATGAATAGGCTTTGTCTTCACAACACTATAGATGTTGATCATTGCACCCACTTTTCAAAACAACAAAGATAAAAGACTGTTTTCCAGGATTAGTGTTGCTATAATTTTTGCCTCAATTCTGTTACAGGTAGTTGGTCTCCAACTAGTCATGCATACGAAACTCAACTGCTTTATATGCATACAAGCCACTCCATTTGAATTACTAACATGAACAAGTATAACTGATAACAACAAATCATAAATAACTGCTCTTTTAGTGTCCAGATGCTGCACTCTGAGAACTTGTCTGTGATTTGTAACTCGAGAAACAGAGCCCAGGAGTCAGCTTCCGTAGGATCATCAAGTCAAAACATTAATTTCTTTTAAAACTTTTCAACTGTCAGCTTCTGAGTAAAAATTAAGAGCAGCTGTCAAAACCAGCTGAGTAAAGATGCTGTAAATATAGGGACCATAAATTAGGGGCCTGATTGAAAAAAGATATGCTAGGGGCAGATTAGGGGGCATTTTAGCATCCACTTCAGGAATACCTGGCAGAAGGCCCTAGCAGTGGAGTTAGTTATTGAAGAGAGTGATGTGAACAATCCAGAAATGTCTATTTCTGAGTTACGCAGAACCATTTCAAGGTCTTGTCAAAGTTACGGATGTTTTCTTGTGTTGTGCTGAAATGAAAAGCCGGGTTGAGATATTAATGTTCTGTGAAGGACACTCATTCAAAACGTGCACAGCGCTGAAGTATGCTATCTTCAGCTGCTTTATGATACAGAGAAGCTTGTAAGGGAATAAAATAAGGACAGCCAAAATGTTTGATTTTAAGCTCGATATTTTCCCTTCATATACGGCACTAAAGGGTATAATTTATATTCTATGATTATTTTGATACTGAAAAACCTCATTTTCTTGTCCTGGGTGAAATGGGAGTAACTGAAGAGGTGTCGGGCAACCTACATGGTCACAAAGCTAGCAGGAGCAGCCCTCGACTGCTGTGGAGAAGCACCGCCAAAGCTGGAAATATTTGGAGCTGTATTTGTCACCTACCACACCACCTGATTCAGAAACATCTTTGGGGTCAGCTTCAGGCTATTCTGCTGATACCCTGTAGTGGAAGGCACTGGGGCTAGTGTTCCTTATGATACCAGTAAGACAGGCACTCAGACTCCATAAGCTATTGTTTAAAATATCATTTTCTGGAGCTACCACGAGAAAGAGAAAAAATACAGATAATCTTGCATCCCTTCAGGCGCTGGGAACCCCGAGCTGTGCAGCGTCAGACAGACCTCTGCTCAGGGCATGTGGTACAGATCCCACCCTTAGAAAGGTTCACTGACATTTTGGTTTCGAGTCCTCTTGTAGAATTTTCTTAGACAAAAAAATACGGTATTCGTCACTTCTACCATCAAACAACCGTATGTTCACATGAGAAACTGCTGCTCCACTGTAAGATAAAGACAAGGCCACGCAGGTGGTGTAATCGACAACACCAAGTGGGAGCCGCCTGTGGGCTCCTCTGTTGCCATCACCCAGCTGAGTTTGTGCTGTGACCCAGCACGGGCCTGAAGGACAAGCTGTACATGCAGCTCTGCGCAGCACAGCACCGGCCGGTACCTACTCAGGTTCAATTACGTGGATCACTGAATCTTTGATGCACGATAGTCTTCTGGTTGGGATCGTTACAACCCCAAGGGGGAAAATCTTGCACCTGCTGGAGGCTTTAGGCTTTGCTTCCCTGCTGTGGGCATCAAGTGGTGCTCTATGCCAGCTCAGGAGCTTCCACTGCTCCTTGAGGTGAGTTCTGCCAACTGTCAGACATGAGACATGGTGGCAGAGGATCGTTCCTGGAGGGTTCCTTTATTATCTAGCATGAGGGCAATGGGATTTGCAGGCAGGCTGTGCTCCAAGGTCAGGGGACCTATGGAGATAATAAGGATGTGGAGTGCATCAGGCTTCTCCCAGCATCAACCACACCATGAACAACGCATCTGCAAGCACAGAAGTGAGTATTCTCCTCCTGTAAAGGGGACAAGGTGCTTACAGCTCTCTGGGATGTAGCATACGTTGCTGCTTCCCTTCTTTCTTTACATAAACACCCTAGGACTTTCACAGATTATTTCCATTTTCTATAGCAAGTGGAGGATAAGTATGTGCACAATACAGCCAAACATGCAGTCTTACCTTGCACAGCATTTGCCAAGAAGACAGATTGTGTACTGTAACTCTGAAGACATTCAACATCTGGGGAACAGAAATCTGCTTCTGAGGGCTGCTCTGGGATCATCACAGTTCTTACACCAGCCTCAGATGGTTGTCTCTGGGCTGTTCTGCAGGATGGATTGTCAAGAACACTCTACTTACTAAGGTCCTATATTTATTGTCCTCCTTCATGCCCCTGGCTCCATGTCTATGTAAGAATTACTCTGCACCCACTTTACATTCAATATATATGCTATGGTGGCACACAGTATCGTAAGAATCAGAAATTGTCCCATAGTAACAAAAATTGTCCCACGGAACAAAATTAGCCTCTTGATTGATCCTTCAAGAAATACGAACCTCTTGCACTGATTGGTGATTTAGCTTGAGGAAAATCACTCAGTTCGCTTTCCAGATAAATTTCAGCTCTCAGATTTGATAATCTGCTATCATACACATAATGAGTAAGAGTTATTAGTTTAGGCCTCTATTTAGAAAGAAAGCTTTAACTCTAAGCCTTGGAGTTAATTGAACTTATAAAGTCAGTATATTTAAAAATATGCAAACGTTTGTATTACAGCAGAGCCCTGATACACACAGAGAAAATGTAAATTTGCACAATGTAAAATTGTATGTATGTGGCGGTTTGATCGTTTTCTTTTTTATAACTGAAAGGTTTAGTGAATGAAACCTAGTGGAACTTGCTTAATAGAGAACACTGGCAAAGTTACGAGCGCAAAGTGCAGCCAGGGAACTATTTGCAACCCTGAGAATCATAGCCATATGAAAGAAGAGAGGTCACGTTCTTCACTGCTTTGCTACTGTATGACTGTACAACAAGGTCCTGCTGGGACCTTGCAGGTCACTGAGTCCAGGCACCGCTCTCGCTGTCGAAGAGATTTCATAATCCTTTTTATAAACTTTCTGACCTCAAAGACTGCTCCCGCAGCACATTTTCCAGGGTGTTATGCAGCTGTGCATTAAATTTGCTATGCATTGGGACTTCCAGGGTTGCTCTGCAATAAGCTGACCTCGGAAGAGTGTGTGGCACAGGAGGACCTGCTGTGTGATTGCTCAGTACATTGGTCTCAAAAAACTTGACGAATATTGAATGTGATGTGGCCAATGTCATAATAACTCTGTGTAACCTGCCTGAATGGGTTTTCCTATATGAATATTGCGTTGTAATTCAACACGAGACTTAGAGAAACAAGACTGGGAAGCTGCAACACTCTTACATTAACCGCTTCCCATCTTATACACATGTATTTCTAAGACAGTGGCTATTTTATTACCAGTGAAGATGCTACTTCCAGGCTGCAAGCCAAATAGGTATTTAGGCCAAGCTGAAAACCTAGGGATCAAACCGCACTAGGGACCAAACATACTTCAGAGCGTGAAGAGAGAAGGGGACAGCTAACAGTGGCCTGATTTGCGGACAGATGGGAGCTTCTGAAGCAGCTGTGTCCTTCTCAAGCTCAAGAGGAAGAAATATGCAGAAAAATATCTTGGGTCAAAATATGGCACGATTTCCTTTCAAAAGGCAGTTTTGCCCCTGTATGTTTGTAATTAAATCATGAGTCAATTATGTGGTTTCAAGCCACAGGGGTAAAGGATGCTCCCTATTAAGGGCAACATGACCAAGATCCCAGGAAGGGGTGGTGGTGGTGGTGATGGTAGCTCAGAAACTCTCAATTGAATGAGGAGGGAAAAAACTTCATCTCTCCTCCTGCTCCCAGGCACAGTACCAAGCACTTGCATTTGTACAGACAACGTTTCTCTCTCCTGTAAACAAATCTGGCAAGAAGGTTGATATAAAAAGGAAATTTAAAAATAAAATCCAGCGCTTCGATCTCTGAAGAAGTCCTGCCCTCTGTGGCGCTTCTGGGAGCTCCTGCATGGGGGCAGGACTGGAGGTCAGGCAAGGCACAGTGCCCATGGATGCCATGCCCTGGATCGTGAACTGAAGCCTGTCCGGAGCGTGCTGTGTAAAAGCTGGGACTTAACAGTGGTCCCTAGAGAGGAAAGCAGGAGTCCGTGCTTGGTCCCATGGCATGGCAGAAGAGAAGATCCTTTAATTGAAAAAGGTGCCAAATCCAGAAATTTCAGCATTCAAAGAAAAAACTGCAAAAAGGAGAAAAAGCTAAGGAGCTAGGAAAGATTCACGAGGCGGAGATGAGTCCTAACCAGCCCTTTAGTACTATCTTCTCCAGAGCCGCAGAGGAAGCATCCTCGCCAAGTCAGGAACTGCTCTTGACTTCTCTGTCTTCCTAGAAATTGTAAGACAGTAATTACTGCAAGAAGCCCTAAGGAGTCCACTCAGGAAGGCTTCAGTTTCCTCTCAAGCACACACAGGGAAGCTCAGAAGTAAATGATTAATGGCCCAAAGCTTTATTTGATCTGCTGCTACAATTAAGTAGTGGCTGGCAAAGCTCACCGGCCTCCCTCAGGTACTAATCCATATTGGGCTGTTTCAAAGAGTTCCTGGGAAACTGGAGCTTAGATAACCTCATTAAAAGCTATTTGAGAGGTGTTTCAGTTACATTAATATACTATATGACTACTGAGGACATCCATATGCTGCTCATAGATAAAAATACGAATAAGTCATCAGTTGTGTAGCTGAGTTCTTCAGTTATGTCTAAGTGGTATAAGGATACGATGAGTATTTGGATGTAAAGGATATTCACTGACTGAAGATGAATTCAGTAAATAACTTCCATCCATGTATTCGGCTAGGAGTGACACGCGATCTTTGTATGAATGTGAGTTACCTGTTAGAGCTGTAACTACCAAGTTCTGACATTTGTTGTGCCAAATACATTATGGAGAGACTGAGCAGTTAGAAAGATACGTTTGAGCAGAGGTAAGTTTATTTTTATAAGCTACAGACAGTTTTCACAAACAGCATTTACCTATCTGAAAATATGTACTTGCATGATGTTCCATATGATGTCAGTATCATACCCAGATGTTTTTACTGAAAATAAAAAAAATCAGCTCTGGCGCTGCCAAAGGAAGATCCCTTGAAAGAACAGATGATATTTTTGATGCTGACAAAGAATAGGGTAACATTTTAAAAATTACCCCAAAAATAAACAGCTTTTAAAATTATTCAGGCATGGAGTGCTAGGTTTATTAAGACAAGGGATGGCACCACCCTCACTGCCTTCCTGATGCTGGTACCTCCCTCTCGTAATTTCTTTGGGGCTGGACCTACTGTCTAGAAACTGAGCTCAGAGAACTGACCTCGCTGGTAAGAATGCTGTGTTGTTGTTGCAGCTGTGTTACTTTTCAGGTGGACTAGGTCCTTGGTTTGTCTCACGACCACAGAAAACCGTGTGCCAGCAGAAGGGTGGCAGCAGCAGTGAGTGGCTGGGAGCAGGGCAGTCCTTGTCCGCGGCAGGCGAGGCCATGCTGAATGCGAACGGGCGTACAACCAGGGTGACAGGGACATAAATGTCTTTGGGGATCTGAGCCCGAGAACCATCATCTCATTGATGTCCTGAGGGAATGAGTTTCCTAAGTCATTCCCTTATTTTTTATATTTTAACAATTTATTCTTGAATATAAAACTTCCATTCTTCTGAAAGACTGAAATCAGAGACTGAAATCGGAGTTCTGATACTCCTAAATTAGAAAAACATTGCTAAATTGTAATCTAAAGGAAGAAAATTCTTACTTTGATGGAAAAAAATCCCATTTTTTTCTTCCTTTATTGCTAAAAAGTGTGAGACTGGGCTTTTTTTTCTGTCATAAAATATACAAATTTCAAAAGCCTTTTGTTTAAAAATGTTATTAAAACAGGACATTTTCATTAAAATGTGGAATATTCACACATTTAGAAATAATTTTGATTAACATCCACCTTCTTAGACTGCTATAGATTCTACAAATATTGTAGCACAGGA
This sequence comes from Ibidorhyncha struthersii, assembly GCA_013398815.1. Taxonomy (NCBI): domain Eukaryota; kingdom Metazoa; phylum Chordata; class Aves; order Charadriiformes; family Charadriidae; genus Ibidorhyncha; species Ibidorhyncha struthersii. The sequence continues at coordinate 175,980 of VZSZ01012037.1, forward strand.
TTTTTTTCAGTACTTTTTAGTAATCCCACCGAAACAATAGGATAAAAAGTATTTAAAGTCCCACTTAAGCTGATACTTAATTTCAAAGGCTGGCACCTAGACTGATTTTTTCCAGGAACAGAAACTTTGCATAAAAATGTTTAAAGAAGTGTCCCCAAGTGAAGCCTGCCTTGTGCAAACCTGGAGTTTAGAAGTGACATGAAAGAAGGAGAAGAACACAGAAGTACGGCGTATCCTTCTGTCCCCCTGACCTGCATTTGCCCATTCCTCTCCTTGTTACAGCTCCACTGTGACAACTACGTGCTTACAGCCTTGCTGCTGCAAGGACATGGAGATCCTCCTGTCGAAAAGGAAAAGTAGTGTTACATGGCCAGTAGATCAAACACGGGTGACACTTGAGATATACCACTTACCTCCTACAGTAAATTATTTTGGGGTGGGGAGTCAATTAAAAAATAAACATAAGGAAAGCGGGAAGAAAAAAATACAGTCTGGATGACAAGAACTGCAAAACTAAATCTGGCATAAGACCCTGCCTGTCCAAATTTTGAATCATAGCTCCTACATTTCAATCACACTGGAGAGCATCTCAAGGAGTACCACAACTGCCCAAGGCAGAGACGCTTTTGACTGTAGTTTCTTTAACTTGTTCTTACAGATCTGCAAAAAGGGAAATCCCCAAATAGTCCATGCTGTCTCTTCTGGAGCACCGCAGTCCTGACATCTAACCTAAATCTCATGCTGAAGTTTAAGCTGTTACGCTACTTGCTCTTCTGTCTTCACTATGGACTTTCAGAGGGATCATGTGCTATATCCCTGTTTATTCACGCTAGGACAGCCATGAGCATGGTCACTCATGCTCAGCCTGAGGTTCGCTATAACCTCCTGGTTCTTCTTTATGGAGCTGCTACCCGTCTGGCTGTTCCCCGTCCTGCATTTCTGCAGCTGATGGCTCTCTCTGACCTTGCACTTGTGCTTCAGGAGCATCCAACATTTCCAGAACGTTTTTCCAGTTTGTCAATTTCTGAACTCTAATCTTGTTCCCCAGCATAGCCTCAGCCCTTCCCAGCATCACCGAATTTAGTAAGCGTGCTCTCTGTGTCGTTATCCATGCCACTGGTGAAAATCTTTGATGGCACCGGACAAACCGCTGTTAATTCCTCTTATAAAGCTCGGCATTTCCACCGTTGACGGCTGAGAACTGCTCTTGCGTAGAGCTGTGCAATCAGTTCTGCCGTTGACCCCGGCTTAGACTTTATCAAAGTGTCACGGGAGTCAAATCCACGCTTAAATCAACTAAAATCGCCTTTTTCTTGTTTTTCCTTTATCACAGAGGGAAGTCAAGTTCTTCCCACCTCAGCTGTTCCCATAGAGCTGCTGTCGTCGCTTACACATCC
>VZSZ01012037.1:178195-292087 GCA_013398815.1 Ibidorhyncha struthersii
TGAGCGTGAGTTTCCCGAGAAACCCTGCTAGTAACCGCTTAGTCCTCATCTACTGACGCTCCCCCGTGGAAACGCTTTGAGCAAGTAATCCCTCCGAGAAGGAAGGGGGACTCGGTGAGACTTCGTTTGGGCACTTACCCTCTAAAAGCGTAGGGGGTGGTGTAAGAAAAGCCTGTTCCCTGACGCTTACCCAAAAGTCCCACTGCTGCGTGGCTGGCCGTGCTCCCGTCAGGGTGCCAGAGCCTTCAAGAAGCTGAAGTTCACAGCAGGGTGTCTGTCTGCATTTCTGTTCCTTGGGGCCTCCTGGAGTCTGCTGGTGTGGCCGGGAAACCATTATTGTGTTGACTTACAGTCCCTAAAATAGCAGCTGTTATGAGTAAACAAACTGCGACTGCATGAAGCCCCTAACTCTGTCGGTGGCTCACTGATAGCAGATGATGTAAAGGATTGTTCCCTGGTCGTGTTGTAGTCCTAGGGGTTGTGACGTTCGAGCTCAAAAGTTCAAAATTTGGTTTGTAACTCAGCATAAAATGCACTCTTGCAGGCAAAGTCCTTTAAGGCTGTGGGAGTGCCTGAGCACTTTTTTTATTAACTTGCTGCACTATAAAGCAGCTGCTCCTTGCCAGAACTGAATGTGGAGCAGATCCTGCACTTGCCAGCCCCACCACAACTGAGCAGCACCTTCACCTCATTCCCCTTGCGGGTGGGTGGACACTGGAGATGAGACTGCTCCCCTGGTTCCTGGCTCTTTCTGTGAGGAGTCTGTTGCACCAAGACAGCAACAAGCAGTACTTCTGAAGCACCAGCTGTAGCTGCTGTTTTTTCCAGTTAACTTTTATGTTATTGGTGGCTGTTAGACAAGGAAAGTGATTTTATTTTCTAAAACAAGTGATACTTACCGTTGTTTTCTTCCTGAGTTGCCCTCCCACAGCATTGCTGTGTGCTCTGTTTCAGGGCACTACTGTTATCCGACGCTTATCTGGCTCTGAAAACACCATCCCTTCATCTGGAAAAGATGAATTAACCAACCACATGGTAAATGCTGCGTCAAAGCAAGGATTTTCCATCTACGTAGATGAACCCGAAGAGAAAGAAAACTACAGCTGTCAAGTGGCTGAGGAGCTGGAATCAAGCCTGTGTGAGCTGGATACTAGTGCAATGAAATCCAGTATTCACCTACTGCTGGATCTTAGTACAGGTAACTCCTGTTACTACGAAGGTGGTATCTATCTACAGTGCAAGTACACAAGTACAAGGGTGGTTACAAATTATGGTGCTGGTAAGCTAGTGAGTAGCTTATGTTACAATAAATAACACTTTAAGATAACCTGGTTTGCGTCTACATGAGATACAACACTTCTGTGCTAGAAATAACAGGAGAAGGTGAAGAGGCTAATTACAAAAAATATCTTGCTGGTTGCTCTCACCTGTTAGGATCTCCTATGGTAGTGGACACATCCTTCCAGTCCCAGCCCGAGGATCACATGGGAGATGCCATAACTTTGACTGTGGGAGAGTATGCGGAAGACATTCATCGGTACCTCCGAGAGGCTGAAGTGAGTGGCTTGTGACAAGCTTATACTTATTTGTTGTCTATGTGATGGGCTGCAATACTGCAAAGATGTGTGGCTGCCCCAGGATAACCTGAGGCTGCCACTGAGCAAGCAGTAAAAGCCATCTCAAGCTAGAATCACAAGCAGCTTCCAGATAGTGATTTAGAAGCTCTGCATCCCAGAAATACCCCACTGTTGAAGCATCTCTTGACTCCTTGGAATGAAGAGTTCTTGCAGATGGGAGCTGAACGCTGCAAAAATACTAAAGCAGTTGGATGTTATCTCCCTGACAGCTCTCTTGCTATAGTGGTAGTTTTTTTCTGCCTTTTGGTATCAGGGCAGTAAAGTTCAGNGAATGTGATTTGTTCAAAGTTATTTTCAGGTCCTCTGAATGGCTTGTATGTGCTTGATAGCAAAGGCTGTCTATAGTCCAGGAGGTCTTTTATTATTTTGCTACTAGCACAGAAGCTCATATCTCTTCAGTGTAGAAATACTACTTTCTAGAGATGCTGCTAACACTACTAGCACTATAATTATAGTTAGTAGCAATGAGTTAATAGTGGAACAACTTATGCTTCTTTCAGTATAAGTATAAAGAATGTTAATCAGCTCCACCATCAATGGCTTTCGTCAGGGTGAGTGTCCTGATTCTTCATCTCTCTCTCTCCAAACAGGTAAGATTCAGGCCCAAGCCCTACTACATGAGGAAGCAACCAGATATCACAACAGGAATGCGTGCCATCTTGGTAGACTGGCTGGTGGAAGTAGGGGAAGAATATAAACTCCGGACGGAGACTTTGTACTTGGCGGTGAACTTCCTGGACAGGTTTCTTTCCTGCATGTCTGTTCTCAGAGGGAAGCTGCAGCTTGTAGGAACAGCAGCAATTCTTCTGGCTTCGTAAGTGTTTATGATCTCCTGAAATCTCAGTGAGCTAAAACTTATTTTTGGACTGAGTCTTTTAGTTTAAGGACTGAAGCCTGCAGTGGTAGGTAGCTTTTCATAATATCCCAATATGAGCAACTTTGCCTACTTTGGCACTAACAAAATTAAACATTTAATGTTTGTGATATGAGGAACTGCAGTGGGAAAACCATAACAGCAGGAGCAAAACCACTACTGTGTTAGGCTGGTAGCCCATAAGGCTGTAGTAAATTCACAGTTGCAATCTCTAACTAGCCTTGAACGGCTTTAAGCAGACAAGGTACCCAACATAGCCTAGGAGTGCGTGGGGTTTTGTCTGAAGCACATTATGTTACTGAGATTTTCATTCTGAGAGCTTGCTATTAGTCCAGAGCTAACAATGTGTTTCTGTCTAGAATGATGACTTGAAGTTTCTCTAAATGTCTTTGCCCAAATTTGAAACTAAATTGTTACCTATCCTGGAGGAAGGACTAAAATAAGAGCTCTAGACAAGTCTTAGTAATATCATGTGCTTATCCTGATACTGGTCCAGCAGAAAGATTTATTTTACCATAACTTCCAAGCTGACAAATATGGCTTCTGTACTCCTTTTTCAGAAAATACGAAGAAATCTACCCACCAGGAGTGGGTGAACTTGTGTATATAACAGATGATACCTACACAAAGAGGCAGCTGCTAAAAATGGAACACCTGCTTCTCAAAGTGTTGGCTTTTGACCTAACAGCCCCAACCATCAACCAGTTCCTCCTTCAGTATTTTCAGAGGCATGGAGTCTGTATGAGGACAGAGAACTTTGCAAGGGTATGAATTTTCCTCCTTTAAGGACTGAGGGGGAGAAGTGATCCTAGAAGCAGAACTGCTTGTATTTCACCAAGTTATTTGAGCAGGCAGGTTCTGCTACTATACTGTGCTCTACCAGAAGATACTCTTTTTCTCATGCCAAGTCTTATCTGGAACTGCAACAGGCCTAAAACTGGATGTTTGTGTGCTGAGACTTCTGGATAAATGTCTTGTGGAAATTCTGTTTGATCTATCTGTCTGGTCAGACAGCCTGGTCTAGCCATTCTGCACTGACTAGGCAGCTAGGTGGTAGGAATCTGGTTGTTTTTTTCAATGGTGCCTGTGTAGCAAGTCTGTCCTGAATGGGGTGGTACTGTATATTGCTACACAACGGCACAGCCTATGCCTGCATAACTGTATAGGCAACCCTGCTTAGAAACACAGTAACCCAAGTTTATAGCAAAACATATGACCTGCCGCTTTATCTGCAAAGGGTATAGGATAATAGAGTGGCTGTACTCCAACACAGCCCAAATTCTGTTTTAGAGCTGTTTATCCCTGATCTCCAGGTGAGATCCACCTATGTGAATAAGAGCCTTGGAAGATGGGGAAAAGTGTCTTTTATTTTTACAAAACATGAATTTTCTAAGTCTATCTGTAAAATTACATCAGAGCTGATGATGGGACCAGAACTTCAGATTATGGTGTAGATTGTTTAGGCTTTGACAAGGTGTGGTCTTTCTGTCCCCACTGAAACACACTAAAGGTTCTCCTGTAAGATCAATGGCACTAGAATGCTACTTCTACCCATCAGACATGTAACTCATGTTTTTTTACATGAAACAAAGACCATTGACAATTTTCAGTGCTTGCTGTATTGGACTGACTGCAGCAGCTAGGCTCATTCTGTTTGAAGACTTGTGGGGTTTTTTTTGTTCAGTATCTTGCAGAGCTGACTCTCCTTGAAGCTGATCCTTTTCTGAAGTACCTTCCTTCGCAAACTGCTGCAGCAGCTTACTGTCTAGCAAACTATACTGTGAATGGGTCTTTCTGGGTAAGAACAACTGCATGTTAATGAGTAGCTCAAGCATTTTGTGTTATCATTAGAGCTAGCCTGAGAAGCAGAAGGAGTAGCTTTGAATTATGTTAAAAGGCTAAAATGCTAGGATGAGTTGCTATTCCTGAGCTAATGGGACTACCTGGTAAATGAATGTTAAATCAACTGGAAATATCCTGCCCCTTCTCTGAAATGGGAGGGACCTTGCTGTCTTGCTCACTTACATCAAATCTGTACCTAAGGTCTTGTCAGTCTTGAATCTCCAAAACGCCTCCAAAAACAAGTCAGGGGCTTTCTGGGAGGGAGGGGAGAACTGAATGTGTCCACTTGAGTGCAGTGATTACACTGAGTGGCTGCTTTAATGCAAGCCTTGATAGTCCTCTTGGCTGTGTTTTGGAGGAATAGCTTTAGCAGAGAGCAAAATCCAGAAGAGATGTAATGGATGCCACGTGCTCAGAGCAGAAGGAGCTTCATGTCAGATCTCCTGGCACCAAGGAAGACCTAGAGTGAAACTGGTGGTGGGATACACTTGAATCCTTTTCAAGCCTAAAGAATCTAGAGCAAGCACTGATGTAGTAAAAAATGGTTTTTGCTTCTGTAGAAAATATCTTCTAGATGAATGTTGCCTGCAATAGATTAGCACTGTTTTTTCTGCTCTGACCAGCCGGAAACACTTGCTGCGTTCACTGGGTATTCATTAAGTGAGATAGTGCCTTGCCTGACTGATCTGCACAAAGCCTGCCTTGATGCTCCCCATTGCCAACTGCAAGCGATAAAGGAGAAGTATAAGCACTTAAAGTAAGTAACCAGGAAAGCCAATGTTCTGTAACTTGGAGGTTTACAAGCACAGGGTGGCTCTGGTTTAGCAGCTTGGGCTACAGCTGCTGTAGCTGACAGACTTCTCATAGTGGTCAGCTTCTACTTCTGAAAAAAGCTTCTGTCAGCCTCCTGAGGGGAAAATGTTTCTGACTGGGAGAGTAGTTCATCCATAGGTATATGGTTGTACTGGATAAAAAATTTTCTGCAGTGTTGCAGGATGATTTTCTTCCTCAGCATATGGCACAAGACGGTGATATCTTTACATTTGTGAGCTAAACATCTTCAGTGACTGCACTTCTATTCCAGGTACCTGCAGGTGTCTCTTCTGGAACCCCCAGCAGTTCTTCCTCTACAATAGAGACTGTGGATCCTGGACTTGAAGAAGACTTCCTCCCAGTCAGCAAAGCTGGTTTAACATTTCATAGAGCACTGCAGGTCATGTGTCTGTAACCATAGTGATCAGAATGGTTTTTAGCTAGTATTTTTTTAATTAGATGCCTTTTCAAAAAAAGGATATTAGAGTATAGCTCTTAATATAACTGACAGCACTTTTAATAAATGTCTTATTACACTGTTCCTATGTGAATCTTCTGCCTCCTGTTAATATCTGTGTAACAGTGAGTGAAAAAGGTTGTGGGTGTGGTGTGTGTTTTTTTGTTTTGTTTTTTTTTTGTTGTTGTTGTTGTGGTTTTTTTTGTTTTTTTTTTTTTACAAAATCATTGTGAGCAGGGCTTTTAAGCTAGCTGGAGTGGATAAAGTGTGGCTTGAACCAACACAACCTGACATTTCCATAGACACGGGTGGCTTGCTGCAGTATCCTGTTTCTTCCTCTTCTATGAGACAAGATCATGCAGCCATGAGCAGAGCCTATTTTCTGGAACTTGTTTATCATACCACAGCAAAAGCATCCAGATGCAAGTGGGCTATGAACTCTGAACTTGTGTGTAGAAGACCTCAGTGTTGAGATGAAAGTCAAACTTGCCTTTACTGAGGTGAATAAGGGGGATTCCTCTGCAGGGAGTTGGAGAAAGGCTGTAGGTGGTGGAACTGTAGGAACACTTCAAACATTGGTGGACAGACTGCAGTAGAGAGCAATGCTAACAGCTGTGAGGAAGAAACTGGGGTGTGTGAGGCACTGGAACAGTGGAGTTGAGCTAGATGGCTGCTGTGTCATACTTGTGGTATGGAGTAGTCTTACAGCCTAGCTGTCTGAGGTGACCTCTCCTGCCACTAGAGCACTGCTGAACGTGTGCTCTGCAGTCCAGAGGAACATCACTCTTAGCAGGAAGGAGGGGGGTGATGGGACAGGGCTAACTGTCAGCTATCTTATCCTGAGCTGCTACACTGTCTTGTGGCATGCAGTTACTTGTTAGGTAGTGTTCTTAAAGAACAAACAAAACACTACTTTGAGTACCCTTAAACACAACCCCTGTCCAAGGTAGTTTAAAAAAAAAAAAAATTGGTCATATTGGTCAATGTGTAAAGAACTATATTCAATTCATCTATATGGCAAGGTAGGTCTAGGGCAACCTCTTACTGTAAGAGTTTAAAACCTTCAGTGCCTACTGCTTCCTCAGGGTAATCTTTGCAGGGCGTTGTGTTTCCCAAGGAAGAATATATTTAATACTTGACATTAATGTGCAATTCAGAAGTAGTAAGTACCAGATAACAAGCCTCTTACTTTAATTTTAAAACCTAATTATACTGGGGTGTGTGTCATGAGCTTCTTAGCTTCAGGGGTTTCACTTCTCTCTACATGTAAGACTTTCTTCCCCCTGCTTTCTCCCTGTCCAGGCTGGTGACATTGCTCCTAGCAGTGCAAACACTTGTATTCCTCCAAAATGGAGGTAGTGGTAATGGCCAATTCACTTGCCTCAAAGTAAATAACCTTTAAGGGAGGGGAGCCTTAAGTTTCAGTCTAGCCTGTGTAGTTCTTAGTCTCTTGCTTCAGGCACTTTCTAGTCAAGTAAATGAATCTGTCTTGGTAATAACTGATAATGACAGATGTGACCAGATATCTCATGCTCATGACTGTGGTATCCACTTTATAGTGGGGGGCCTAGACCCATGGATTGTCTCCATGCAATGAATTTCATGGCTTGTGGATTAATGTCTTAAAGGTGGGCCAGGAACTTCACTTATCCCTGCAGCCAACTCCATTAAAGTAGGTGGCTCAGTGCACAGGTCAGAGCCAGTGGTGCCCAGTTACCATGGGGAGTGGTGAATTTCTTGGTTGCCCTTTTCACAAGGGAATGGTGAGTCTACTGAGTCTTGCTAAATCTACCAGGCTTATGAGTACCAGCTTGTTCATGGTTTTTCAGGCTGAACATAAGGTGTACTGAAACCCCATGTTAATAAGCCTTACTCATAAGTAAGTAGAAGCTTGCTGACCTGTAATTACTATAGTGTTGAGTATTTTGCAAGCAGTAACAAATGCCTCAAGTGCAGAACTGTTTTCCCAGTGTTATAGCAGTTTGAAGGTCATGTTATGTAACAGGGAAGAAGGAGTTCTTATCTTATAAACAGTCTGTGACCACAGTCATGTCTTGTGTTCCTGAGCCAACAGATCTGGTGCATCTAACAAAGTAGGAGGTGGGCAGGTCTGAATTTACTGAATGTTTTACCAGGTTTTCCTAGAAGCCAAGCTCTCCTTCTGTTTTACTTTTTTAGAGTTTACTTAGCTGCAAGACAGTTACAACAGTTGCATTTAAGTTCCTTGAAGCTTTAATTCTCTGGTATACAAATTTGCCTGATTTTTTTTTTAAATATAATATCTGAAGATTATGATTTTTCTGCTTTCATGTTTGTTTTGTCATTATTTTGAAACTAGGCTAGTGGCTTAATTATTCTCTTAGTCCAAAGGCTAAAAAGGGGAAAATGAAAAAAGTTAAGTAGCTAAGGTGAAGAATCACATAATGCTGCTGTGTGAATGCTAATAACAAGTTCGTGCAAGATGGATTAAATTTAATTTGTGAGATGGAAGAAACTGATCTTGAAGTGGTCTCATCTGAGATCTGTGGTTAATAACGGCATTTTGAATGTTCCTGTTCTATTCTCACTTCCTTTATATTTGTCTTACTCGGAGCAAGGGAAAGACTTACTGTTCTTGTATGAGTGAGCCTTGACTCTTCCAAGGTGAAAACTGGGTGCTACCTTCTCTCTCATTCTATGTGAATCATCACACTTGACTCTGGCCTACCCTTCATGTGAGCTCTCCTCTGCAGCTGATACTTGAGAAAGATAGAAGAGGTGCTTCTGTTTGGCATATTGTGGTAATGAAGGTGAAGTAATACTGTTTATGCATCTGCATTTGAGCACTTCATCTTATTAAAACACTTAAGAGTTCTTAAAAGATGTACTGAAAATCAAGTATACAGGAATATGGATTTGTAAGGAGGCAGATAAAAGCAACCCAAAAGGAAGCTTTAAGTTTTCTTTGATGTAGCGCCTATACAGAAAAATTAAGACCTGTAAAGCTCACAGCTTTGTGTGATGTATGAAACAAACAGAACCAGACTTCTTGAAGACAGCCGTATCCTGGGAAAGAAATAAAGGCAAATCAACATTACAGACTAAACAGAGACCATCTCAATTCTTGACCATCCCACTTAGTGGCTTGTAAACCATGGGCACAAATAAGACTTTTTTTTGTTTGTTTGTTTTGTTTGTTGTTCAGGAAATACTTAAACTGTTGCAGTTTCAGAATTGTCAAGCCTGATCTTGCTCAGTTAGCTCTGCTATCAAGATCAGCCTGACTTTCAGCACTTGTATTTCAGAGGCCAAATATTGAATTCTATGCAGGTAACAGTATCTTCCACCCAGTTAAAATGTATTGGGACAATACACTAGGAATAAAACCTGTTGGTGAGACAGCAAGCTGAGTGCATCCAAGGAGCTTTGAGTGGTCATTCAGTACTTTAAATGGAGTGGGTTGGAACTGAGAAGTATTGAGGATTTTAACTTTGACCCGTGATGTTCAGTTCAAGAGCTCTTTAACATTGGTATTAGAAACAAAGAAAAAACTCCCCAATCTTATTGTAGCAGTTTCCACACTATCATGTCATGACTTGCAGGAGACACAAATGCGCTGTGGTTGCATGATCCTGATTCTTCTGTGTTATAGCTAATTTTTTTAACCAAAAACTTCTAACTTTAAACTTTGTAGCTGCCTCTGGTGTCCTGAGAAAGCTGGGGATATGTTGTGGATCTGTTGTTCCCTTCAGATTAAAATGGATAAGCAAAACTCAAAATAATACTCTATGGGAAGGTACTGACTTAACAGCTAGCATCTGTCTTTGTTTTCCTCTTCTCTGGAGTGAGTTAAGGATATCTGAGATGTAATTGGGTAATTAGGGAGAATGATTTAACTGTGGTCAGGAGAGTTAAGCTATTAATTCATGACTAAAGGGTGTCTGCCTTGCTGGGAAATCTGTCTGTGTGATTAGTCTGTGTACATACCTGCTTGTTGTCAGTTCTACAAATGACTAGAATTAGCTCTGATTGCTGAGTTTGGTACTTATTTTTGCTGGTGACCTTGAAGCAGCTTGTGGGGCTTCTCCTAAGGATGAGAAATAAGCCAGCAGCATCAGGGATTGCTTCCTGGAATTAAGCTTTTTGTCTTGCAATTTTCCTCAGCACCTGCTGTCCCGGAGCAAGATCTTATCTTCGTACACTGAAGAGCTGTGCAGACCCTGCTAGGCAGATGTGAACTGGAGGAGGTGCAGACCCATCCCATACCACTTAGAAGTTCTAGAGCCCTGTCAAGTTGAGTCTTACGAACTTTTTGTTACGTCCCCTGCTGGTTATAGTGGATGTATGTGTTTCCCCATTGCATCAGACAATTAAGAGTCTCATTGAATACTTATTTTTAACTCTTATGTTTGCTTCATAGTTTTTCTCTTGTATGGTAAGCTCAGACTTTCTCTTGGATGCTTGTTCAGATTGCATGCACTTAATACAAAAAATACAAAGTTTTGCATGATGAGATGCCCGTAATGAACATCCCTGGCAACATGTTTGTGGAGGATGTGCGCTTTATCTGATGCTCCTGCAGAGGTGTAGAGAAACATTGGCTTAGAAAGCCCATGTAATGAGTAGCTAATATAGCCAGTCCCAGCTCTTCTGTGCCCTGCTTGGGGTTTGTCAGCGCAGATGGCAGAAGTGCAAACACTGAAGAGGGTTAGCACAGACAAACTTCCAGGACAGTCTACAGAAAGATACTGAGCATATGATACAGTTAATCCTAAAGTACATGCCTATCCTCATCAAATTAACTTGAGTCCCAACTAAGCCAAGGCAAGAAAGACCAGGCAGTCCTGGCCCTAATCCTTATAAAGATGCTAAAATTATGGCTCTGTGTCCTGGACTTTTGTACAGTGCTTGTCTAGAGAGGCTATGCTGGTATTGAAAAATAATTGTGGGCTGAGCAAGGACTGGTTCCTGGCCAAATGTCTGTCTCCATTTGGCTTGTTTCCACGATGCTTAGGGCTCACTCCATTTTAAGCAGATTTGTCCTGGGGAGAGCTTGTTGGAGCAGGACAAAATAGTCAGTGTGAGCTAACAGGCTGTGTGGGTGGCTGTGTTCAGTGCTCACGCTTGCTGTCTGCACCTCTTTTGTCTAAGCAAGGTGCCCAGAGTGACGAAGTGTCCCTGTCACTAATACCAGTAAATACCTAGCTAAACCATAAGGGAGTCAGTCCTTGTCTTTCAGATATTCAGACCCTCTTTATTTGAACACAGAGGAGCATTACTGGAGCCAAGTGCTGGAAGAACAGGCTCATGATAAAGCATTGAATTCTGGCAAGGAATAGGTCTCCCTCCACCATCTGCAGCCAAGATGCCTTTTCTGTTTGTTTATTATTGTTTGTGTTTTGATGTGTAAATAACTTGAAAAATTAGGAAACAGAGCCCTAGAGCCTACAGTATTCAACAGATTAGGCATTTGGTACTAATCCATGAGCTGCTTAGAGTAGTATACTGTAAACCCTACCCCTATCTAGGCAGGAACTGGAATGTGACATGTATCTCAAAACAGGATCATCCTCCATTTGTTTTTTTGTTTTTTTTTTTTTGTCCCTCATAAGGAGGATAGAAATATCTGGCAATTAACAAAATGGATGACAAAATAGACTGCAGATGAGCAGCAGCAGCAGTGCTGTTCTCCTGTGTGATAATGGAGCGAGATGTCAAGGTGGCAGAACCAGGTTCACCCCAAATCACATTTGTATAGCACATGCTTAGGAACAGTATACCTGTCCTAGTGCTGTGGTGCGTTGTCACCTCTATTTACTGAAGAGGCACATAAAAGTATTCTCAGGTTCAGTCATACAAGAAAAGACCTTTTATTGGATTAAACCAGAAGCAGAGCGAATTGATTTATAGTGAAAATACTACAGATACTGTATTCTGATGGTTTCCAAAGAACACAACCAGAAGAGGGCACCAACGTCCTTGGTCCGTGGCTTGAGTGGAAAGTCAAGCTAAGGGGTTTCCCAAAAGGATGCTGGGTCAGAGCTCAAGAAGGCTGTTTGGACTCATTTTTACATGTTCGTGGGTAGACTAGCAACATGTGAGATCACTGCAACAATGCAGTTATGTTCAGTTATTTTTTTCATTAAATGTAACCAGGATTTGGTGAAGCTGCAATGTAAGGTTGTCAGCTGTGCTGTCTAGCTCACGCATGTGGTACTCCAGGGATACTTGAAGGAAATAAATGCAACTTTTCAGAACATCCATAGTCTTGTACTGTGAAGCTCAACTTTTTTGCACTTGTTTATCCAACATTTTCGGTTAGATCTTTTTCCTGGCTATACAAATCAGGCTATCTGATACTGGCTTAAACTTAAAACCTGTTTCAGACAGGATAAAAATATGATGGAAGACGTTAATGTTCATAACATAGGTAGGCATTCTGTTGAAGCAGGTCTGATGGAGGAGCATGTCCTTATATTGCAGGTTGGGCACATGAAGGTTTTTGTAGTATTACAGAATGTGTATGGTTTGTGCAGGAAAGAGGGCAATTCCTGCTGGATGATTCAGCTGTATTTGGAAGAAGGTGGAAAAAAAAATTAAAAATCAATGATAATTTTTATGTTAGAAGGTGTTGTTCTTACTCATTGAAAACTTCAGTATTAATTCTTGTTTCAAGGTAATCTAGCCAGATGGAACATGGTTACGTGAGACAATTATTGCCCAGTTTGTGGTGTTTAAGTGTCCTTTTTTGGATCTTAGTTATGTTTTCCTTGTTCTGTTCCAGACTTGACTTGAGTTTTACTTTTGCAACCTGCTCACCCATTCAAATCTATGTGTTTTTTTTTTTATCTGCAGCTATTTCTAAAATGTATTTGCTCGTGGCTTTAGCCTCTAAACAGGAGGTGCACTGGTAGAGTCAATGGAAAGCTTGTATTCAGAGCAGGCGTCTGAGTGCTGCTGCAGTGATCTAACATTATTCAATGCAAAACTCATCAGTAAAGCATTTTTTTGAGTCAAATGTAAATGTTCTCTCCTTGGACAGTTATGTTGCTGAGCTGTGACCAAGCCTAGGTCCCTTATTCTTTTTGAGCTTTTGTGAATATCTATACAGATGTATTTTAAGACAGTTGCTGAACCAGTTGTCATGTGCACAGAGGCATGAGCTGCCTGAGGCACTCCATGGACACTGTCTAGAAGAAAACAAATGTTCTGTTCTGACAAACAGGAGCAGCTTTCCTGATGTGTTGCTGTCTCTCAGTAAAAGACGTATGGGGGAGAGCAGACCATGTTCACATCAGGCTTGTGTATCTTCAGTAGGCACTTGAGCAGCCGTGAACAAATGCAATTTTCTGCGTATGCCTGTGCGTCTGCTAGCTGAGCATTGTACTCCTTCCTCTGTCTTTTTTCTCTTCATTCAGCGGCTGCTCACAACTTTCAAATGATGTGGAACAAGGATGTGGCTCTGCAGAGGCTCCTTTGCCAGCAGGATAATGTTGTGCAGGGCTCCTGGCCCAGCGCCAGCAAATAAATCTCCCATCATGCAGGACTGACACACTAGCGCTGACCAGAGCACACCCATTCTTGAAAGCATCTCCCTGCACCACGTCTTACACATGAAGTTGGTTCCTAATCTTTTTTAGCTAGTTAGCCTGTATCACCTGGTGAAAAGACAAGCCCAGCAGGGAGTTAACAGGCTCTGATGGCTTTATTTTTTCAGGAAGTAATCAGGACAGAAAGCTCTGCTGCAGTTTGCCAGATTATGCCTCACAAAACCGCACTTTCTGTAAATAGCTTCTTGTCTTAGTGTATGAACATTAGGCCATCATGAAACTCGCAGCACAACCACTGCCAGTGCTCCCAGACCACTGAGCTGAGCAGTATGCAAGGGAGGTACGAGTAGGTTCTGCTGTTCAATACCATTTTCTGGGCCAATTCAGAGGTTACAGTCTGGGAACTGCTGATCTCGGTAACTTCCATTTGTGTTAAAGCAAATGCTGACTGGACTTAAACTGGGAAAATCCTTTATTTTATTGTCACATGAAATCTCCAGAACTTTTCAGCTATCTTGTAAAGAGAAAATGCGTTTTTTTAAAAACAAAGCAGAAAACCTAACCCCACCAAACTTAGATTCACTAGTCTAATTACCAAGATGACTACATCATCACTACTGTACTGAATTGTCTTTAGCGAACACACCATTAATTAAAAAGTAGTTGTTTCCTTGGAGAAGAGGAACTTCTGGATGCTTTGGGATAGGGAAAGCCTCCACAGATGGTTGGTAAGTGTCTGAAAGCACAGTATTTTAGAATCTTTAGGGTTTTTACCTTTTATAGTGTGACATGAGTCTCTAAGGATGCTCAAGGAGATTCTGGGAACTTCTTTGTGCTAATTCATATTGAAGATACTGAAAAATTCAAGAATAACATTAAGTGTAATGGCATAAAATTCAATGTAACATTAAAGCTAAAAAAAATCTCATTATAGTATTAAATGTAATGAATCTATCTGCCCTTGTTGTTCTGTAAGTGACTTAGCTAAAGGATTAAGGGCTGCTACTGGATTTTTGTTTATTACCCTTTTTGAGTGCCACTATCTCAATCTAGTGAAAACTTCACTAATTATCATATTGTCTTCAAACGGGGCCTGCATTTCACCTGCCTTATGAATGACCCAAAATTAGTAGCTTCTTTCCTTTCTCTAGGAACAGGGAAAGGCTGTTATGAATACTGCATGCAACAGTAAATGTTTTAGAAATATTCAACATAGTCTAACTAGCCAATGATTACAATATTATCTATAGAGAGTTCATTTTATATCAGCTGATGAAATGTTAACCACTGCTTGTTCACCCTGTAGTCAGAATTTAAGATTGGAGCACATTTTACGAATATTTTGACTATATATGCTCTGCATCCAGGGTTGATGGTGACGATTTCTGAAAGCACATCAACAAAAGAGGTGCTGACCTGGAACCCTGTGTTGTTTGGTAAAAGGCTTGGCTCCTTGCATTTTTCTCTAAGGAAAGTTCTGTATGTTACTGCAGAGAGTCAATCAAACACATGAAGCCTCTAGTGCTCACCAGTAAGAATGTGGACCAAAATGAGTGGGTAGTCTCATTATGGCTGATCCCATTGTGCGGGTTGAATAGGAGCATGGCTTCCTCCTGTTCAGAGAGCACCTAACATGATCACTCTTTTGCTTAATTCATTAAGTCTCATTTGTATCCATTCCGTCTTTAATAAATGCTTTGTAGGGTCCTGCTGAGCAGAGTGCTTTTAATTTGTTTCATCAGTGGTTCTGCTTTCTGGACCTTTTAAGTTACTCTGTGTATGAAAAGTCTCACATTGTACTTCAGCCATAGAAGAAACCTATATATGTTGTCTGAGGCAAGTGGTATGTTAGGATAGTTATGGGCAATGGTTAACTAGAATGCCTGTTGCAATTCAGGTTTTGGCATGAAAGTGATTGGGTTTTTTTGCTCAATATAGAGTCAGAGTGGATAAAGGTCTTAGTTGACATTGCATAGATGCATAGTTGTTTTTTTTCTTTTTTAAGGTCAAAAGAGATTATCAGACTTTCTGATGGTGTTTATACCTGTTTAACCATGTTTGATAGCTACTAAATCACCCTCGATATTAGGATCTGTACATTTTTAACTCCTACATATCTGACTATAATTTCAAGTCCTTTAGCGTTTTCCTTTTCCCAACTAGGTTAAAGAGCCCTTCACTAACTGCACTTTCTTCCCATGTGAGAACGTAACCCCAATGATGAAGTTATCCCGTGGTTTTTCTCTTGTAAACAAAACAGACTGAGGTTTCTATGCTTTTCATGGTAATAAATTATTTCTAGCTCTCGTGTGTTTATAGCACACCTCTCCATCCTCTTAAAACATGGGCAGCGGAGGATGCAAATCTCGTCATGGTCTCACAAACGCAGTAGGTGTAAGCTGCGGGACTGCAAGGTGCACAGTCCCTGAGGAAAGTAACTTTCTAATGAGCATGGAGAGTAAGTGCTGGCTGCTACACGGTGCTGAAGATATGACTCTTGCTGAAGCCTCCTTCTAATGAAAGCTGATTCACCAACTATTTTTTTTTCCCAGTGTATACAAATCAAAGGTAGTCTGTCTGCCTCCTGGCAAGTTACCAAAGCCATCAGTTAGGCTGGAGTTGGCCAGATGTCTTCTACATTGAGGAGCACTGCTAATATATACTAATTGCAATTATTATGCCAGTATTAAATATCACCATCTGTCTTTATCCGAGGTCAATGCCACTAAAGGACTTTCAGCTCTTCAGGGTACTTCTTTGAATTTCAGAGGTGACGGCATGGATTTTGGTCCCTATTTTGTTTCTAGTAATGCTTACCTCAGTGGTGCCTGGATGGTCAAACATGGCTGGGAGGGACTTCTTAACTCTGCCTTTTTGTAAGTATACTGGAAGCAAGTTATTAAGGTAACGGAGGATAAACAGTTTATGTGGGTAAAAGTCTGAAGGGGGCAGGTGACTTAGTGGGGAAGGACACAGCAAAGCCCAAGGTGTACAATGGCACCTTTCCGTTGGTCTTTCCAGGCAGGATTGTGTTGAGGCCTCTCCTGTCTCGGAGGGCTGGAGGGAGGGAGGCCTGCCCTGGAAGAGGATTGAGTCAGGGATCATCTAATTAAACAGACATACTGGGTGACAGCAGCAAGGTGTTGGCAGGGGAGGCTGCAGGGCGGCCTCTGTGAGGAGGGACGGGAGCTGCCCTGTACTGGACACAGGTGGCTCCAACAGCCCCATGGCAGGGCATGGCTGAGGCCCTCAGCCAAGGTGGTGGCGCCTCTGGGATAAGCGTATTTAAGAAAAAGTGGAAAACACCAGACAGAGGAAGAAGCGTAGGGAAGAACAAGGTCCCAGAGCTGCTTTCCCTTGCATCCCATGGAAAGAATCCATGCCAGGGCAGGGAGAAGTGTGAGGAAGATGGAGTGGTGGAGAGGAGCCATGACAGACTGACTGCTGCCCCCAGCTCTGCTCAGAGCAGGAGAGGAGCATGGAGCGAAACTGAGCCTGGCAAGGTGGGGAGGAAAGCTGTTTTAAAGTTTGCCTCTTTGTTTTCCACTAACCAAATTGGTAGTCAAATATTTATTTTAATTGGTAATAAGTTACTTTTCCCCAACTCAACTGTTTTGGCCATGACTGAGGCAGCAGGGTTTGTTTAGCCAGGAAAAAGGTGGCTAAGGGGAACTCAATTGTTTTCAACTGCTCAAAGGCACCTCATTAGAAAGCCAGAATGGGATCCCTCTGAGGGGCATAGCTGAGGCTGGGAGGCAGCAGCAGCAGCAGCTTTTAGCAAGGGAGGCTCAAAATGCTCGTTTCAGCATGAGACTGGTTAAGCACTGGTGCAGGTTGCCCAGAGATACTGTGGAACCTCCATCCTTGGAGGTATCGAGAGGTGAATGGGACAAGCCTGGAGGACCTGCTCTGGCTGTAAGGTTAGCTCTGCAATGGACTGGTGGCTTCCAGAGGAGTGGTCTAACCTGGATCCTTCTATTGTCCCACAGGATGCACTGATGGAATGGGGAAACATAACTGTAGAGGGACTGGTTTTGCCATATGTTCCTGTTCAATAAGAACAGCTAAATGTTAATTAAAAAGACAGTGAAGGATGAGAAGAGCATCATTATGTGAAAAGGTGTGGAGTAGTTTCCTGAGCTACTGAGCAACAGATCTTCCCCCTTTTAGTATGTTACTATGTGTCCTTGTTTTTACATATACATGTACACATACATAAACATACACATTGAAGACAAATGGTGAAGGGTTGTATCCAGGCTGCCTCTGGTCAGTGCCTGACCTGAACACCATGACATCTAAGGCTGAGAAAATGCTGACAGTTTTGGGCACCTATTTCTGAGACCTGGAAGAAATGAGCCATGGTCACGGAGAAACAGTCCAAGTGCACGTTATCCTCAACAGTAAGCAATGTTCACAGTGTTGAGTCTTAGGATGCATAGTACTGCTTGGGATACATTCTGCAGAGCTCAGGTAAGTACAGATACCAAACAGCAGTTGTCTCACTGTAGCTTTGAATCACAGATATGTTGCTCTCCTGCCATACATGCCAGAAGTATGTAGTTCTAATTAATTGTGTCCTACATGTCAGTAATATTTTTGTTTCGTCAATGCTTATCAAAGCCATGAGAATGAAAATGTTGTTTTCTGCTTTAGAAAGAGTCTGCATCTCTATATTTTGTTTTTGCAATCAACTTTATTTGACATATATGTGCCTCCTGCAATCTGGTGTCTTGATCCTCAGAAATTTTAAGTGGGTGATACAAAATGTATTTTAATGGTAAAATTCTCTACAGCTGTAGTATGTAGAGGGATTTCTGTATTTTTCCTTCCTTTGTGTGCACCTGTGCATACAGCCTCTGACTGGTTTGAACACATTCTTGGTTATCTGTGTGCTGACACCCTCTGTTAATTTTGAGATGCTGCACAGAGCTTCAATGTGAGATCTGCCACCTGTGGCTTTCAGTTCTGTCACAGTCATCTGTCATAATTGATGACAGAAATGTTGTCATAACAGTTTTTGTAACTGTTTTCAGGCCCATTTGATCCATTGTGCCATCTGCGACTATGATGAACAGAGAAGTCACTTGGTAACTTTGACATTTGTACCCTATCAGCTGAAATAAACCCAACTCACTCCATGGCATCCAGTTATTAGAAACAATTTTGTGCTAAAGCTGAACTTGTACGTTGATTGTGAAAGGCTCCAGTTGACTGACTCAGGCCATGGGGAAAGTTTTCAGGAGTGCCTGAATGACCTAGGCTTAGGTCTTCTTGAATTTGAGACTTACGCTCTTGAATTACTTAGATATTTTGAAAAACTTACACTGAGTAAACACTATGGAAAGCATTTGGGGATTGCCACTAACTACCTATTCTTACCTGAGATTCTGAGTTTATGTGGTGCATCGGCTGCTAGCTCTGCTGAGAGCCTGGGATGGGAGGTGTGTCAGGACTAGTGGTAACGCTTTACCAGGGTTTACTGTGCAGCTTGTTCTCCTTTCAAAATGCACTTCAAAGTCTATTAACCAATTCACCCACCTCTAATTTATTTTAACTGATCACACTGTTTGTGTGGTGATAGGTGGTTTTAAACTGGCAATGTTTCTTCCATGCTGTTTAGGAAAATCTCATAAGAATTATTGTAAAATACCAACAGCAGAGATGGGGCGGTCTGGAATCTCAGTGAAGATTTGGGATTTTCAAAGCAGTGCCAGACTCAATTGCTAACACCTTCTAAGGTGGACTCATACTGCAATTTTTTGATCATCAAACACTTCACTAAACATTGTGCCATTGATTTTGATTATGGCAGCAACTTACAATAGTTTTAACATTTTGAAATGACTATGTAAACACATCTACTCAAACTTCCACAGGAACCAGGGCTGTAGAAAAGTCTCAGCAGTAACCTAATGAGAAATGTCTATTCTGTTCACTCCAGGGTTGGCAGTTCTTATTTACATATTGCCTCTACATTAGTAATTCTAGTCATAATTGACTTCCATTTCTGGAAGACTGAATATTACATAAGATGTGTTGAGCAGATCAGCGGCGGCAGTGTTCATAATCTTTTACACTTTTGTATGTTTTATGGGAAATGGCTTCAGGTCCGTATTGGTATTACCTAAGTGGAGTAGCTTCATGCATTTCTGTACAGTTTCATTTTTCCAGGGACTCTGCACAATTATTTTGCAAAATGCTATGTTTATAATTTCCTAGAAACAGATGTAGTGTTTACTGACTGACTAAGAGTAGCCTGGGAGTTACGCTTCAAACTGCTTTGAGGTAGAAAAGTAGGGTGGGGTTTTTAGAGGCACTCAGTGTTGATCTAATCTTTATTCCTATTGAAGTAGGTGGGAGTGTCAGAACTCCTAGGTCTGCTCAAAGGAATGATGTGAAGCTTTTTACAGTAAGTTTAGCCTCATTTTCTCACAGTTTCTCTGTCTACAAAAATGAAGGCAGTAATAATCCATCACAGCCATGTCAGTTAATGTCTGGTAAGAGGAACAAAAAACCTGTTAGTTTTATATAGCAGGAAAACTTGTGTACTGGTAACTCCAATTTTTCTGTTTTGGTGTTAGGAGGATCTCAGTTTCCCTCCCTTCTTTCACAAAAAAAAACAGAAGCAGGGATCAGAGTAACTGGGCAGACATCTGGGACTGGTGACATCTGGTCGGAGGAGGGATTTGGTGAAGAACAAAGGCAGCTAGTAACATGAGGTACAGAGATAAGTTGTTGTTTGGAGCTCACCAAGAATTAAGTCTTGCAGCCCACAACTTAAGGAGCTAGACGTGGTGAATGTGGGGAGAATGAGTCTGACTCACTAAATAAACTGTGTAATCCTCCCTTCATCTCTCTAGAAGCTTTTATTCAAGCACGTTAGTGCATTCAAAACTGCTTACACAATCAGAAGAGTAAAGAGGTGAAAAAAGACCAACAGAAAGTTAAACTTTCCAACTCTGGTCTTCCTGCCAGACCTACCAGGGGTAAGGCTCTTGCTGAGGAAAAAAGGAGGGTGAAAATATATTATTTCTAGTCTAACAGGACTGTCTTTCCCTGAGGCATCTCTGGATAAAAGCTGTGGGGCAGAGGCACCTGCTGTTGATGGTTTACATGCTCCAGAGCTCCTGAATTCAATTCAGTCCCTGCTAGGGCAGGTTAAGCCTCTTCAGTTTTTCATGGTAATTGTGACAAATGGGAGCCCAGGGGCTCAGCTCTTTTCCTCTGAAAATCGGGCTTTCTGTGGGGGTGGTTGATAAATGGAAGTCTTGAAGCTTAAAATGTCTGCCTTCTGCTCTTCTGTGCCTTTTTTCACCTATAAAGGTAAATATATTTCAGCCCAGTTTTCTGAAGATATTCCGAGGCTTTTTCCTGAGCAATTAACAGGTGTATACAACTTTGCAATGTAAGAATACACATTACTAATAAGAGTATGAACGTGAAAATATTTCTGTGGGTACCCAAAGGAAAGAAAAACCTCTTTGCACACCACTGAGGCTGGGAAAGAAGTGTTAAACGCATTCACCCTTTGGTGGTTGTAGCTGGACTGTTAACTATCATTAGTGGTAAGAAGATAAGTCCAGCAATGATAGATGTAATGTTGAAAGAGTCAGCCACTAACAATTTCCTCCCAGAACTGGAGGGGAAGTGAGGTTTCAGAAGACTGTAGGAGTCAAATTTAGGTATGTGGGGTTTTTGGTTTGTGTTTTNGGCCTCAGTTTTGAATCAGGAATACAACAGAGGGGAAAGTTAATAATCAAAATCAAATCACTTCTAGTCACCTAAACAATAAATAAGGTGAATGACAGCCAACACTGATGTGAGCTAATTGTATAGCAGCCTAATGCCTTCCTAGGGTGGGTGTTGTAAGTTATGGAAAAGCAAATATGTCATTATTTTCTTTTTTTTTTTTCTGTAAGGCTTTTGTCTGTGATGCTCATGTAAGAGAGAGGAAACCTGGATTTGATGAAAATGAATGGGGTTATGTATTTGGTAGGAAATTGTACTCATAGTAGTTATCTCTAGCTAGTTGTCAAAATGGATAGTGACTAATGAAAAATTATTTTCAGTAATGACTTAAATGAAGTAGAGAGC
This sequence comes from Ibidorhyncha struthersii, assembly GCA_013398815.1. Lineage (NCBI taxonomy): Eukaryota > Metazoa > Chordata > Aves > Charadriiformes > Charadriidae > Ibidorhyncha > Ibidorhyncha struthersii. Next base: position 199,445 of record VZSZ01012037.1, read on the forward strand.
ATGCTTAGAAAGTCCCAGCGGCACTAAGGTAAGAAAAGATGTGGATCCACTGGGGACAGCCTCAGTGTTTAAACAGTCCTGCTAAGCTGAAGTGGTCTGAGCAGAGGATGCACTTCTGTAAGGACAAATGCACGTTTGCATGGAGGCAGGATCAGGAAAGCTGGGGAATACAGTGGGGACAGATTGCTGGGGGAGAGCTGTGTTTCAGACAGGAGTCAGCTGAGTCAGGCTGGGAGGTGCTAACAGGAACATGGTCTGGCAGGTGTAAATGCAGTCCTTGCATGCTGCTCAGAGCAGTATGGCAGTATCTGAAAGGCTCTGGAGGAAGCATGACCGGCTGCCTGCCATGCCCAGCTGCTGCAGGAGGTCTGGCATTGATCACATTAGAGAAGGGAAGGCAGATGTAGTTCATGAGTATGGCCTTCAAATACAGGTAAGGGAGGGAATAAATCAAGGGGGCAACAAGAAGTAATAGGTTCACATTACAGCGATGGAGGTTTCAGTTATCTTAAGGAAAGCGCTATACAGCAGGACAGCCAAGCATGGAAATTGATCACCTCGGTGGTATTGCTTATGGAGGTCAAGAGCAAGTCAGGCAGGTGAGTATCTATTGAGAGCAATACAGGTATGGGTGCTGCTCCCTCAGGAATGGAAAGGGCAAGATAACTGCACAAAGAGATCCTCTTAACACAATAATATGATTTTTATGAAACAAGTATAGAAATGGTAAGGCAGAACTCATATGATGTTATGTTCTCTTCATATTTTCCCATGCTATGAGTAAAAATATGGTTCTTTACCTATCATTTCTGCCAAATCAGGATCTAGCTTGAGGGCTTGCTGACTGTCCAGTCAATTGTTTTTGCTCATGCTGGTGCTTGTTAAAACATGGTTTGGAAATGCTGCTGATGCTAGAGAAGAGAATAAAAGCCAGCTCATGTTCCCATGGCTCTGTGGACTCAGCACTGTTCTGTGTATTCATACTGTCTTTGATGCAGTTGCAAATAGCCCTGAGCAACAGAACGGCCATGAATATTAGCCATGAGGACTTGACCCTGTTGTACACCAAATACTCCAAATTAAATAAAATTATATTAATAATGAAATTGTAGTGGGTAAACATGGACATCTGAAAGAGGTTCTGCCTTAATTCTTATGGAGATTGGTAGTATAAATTGGAAACTAAAATGCTGACATGAAATTGCTGTGTTAAAAAGGCAGGTGGTTTGTCTCTGTGCACTATTTGGGTGCAGAATGGGAGCTGTCCTTCAATAAACTTAACTACATAGCACCTGGTGCCTTGTCTGTCTTTGTTGCCAGCAGCGATAACTCATCTCCCAGGCTTTTGACACATGAAATGTCCAAAAGCATCTCAGATGTGCTTTCTTGGAAGCATCAATGGAGCACACTGTTTAAAATTACTCCAGCCCCCTGTTTTTCTCTTTCTAATTTGGTTGCATTTTCTCTTCTTTTTTTTCTTTTGGAAAAGAGGAAACTGCAGGAAACGAGAAGGTAACTAAAGCTCAAGGACTTTTGATTTTGAAGGCTGTTCTGCTGAAGCCTTTCTTGTGTGGATGAAGAATGCAGAGAATGAATTCTAAATTTCTGTAGTAAAGGAAAGATGACAGACTTCTCTCCTGATCTGTTGAAATTATGATGAGTGCATCACATCCCAGGATAATTCAGTAGGAAGGTATCTCAGGAAGTCTCTAGTCCAACCTCTAGCATGAAGTGGGATCAGCCATGAGGGCAGAGCTGGCTGCTCAGAGCTTTGTTCCACCTGGTTTTGAAAACCTCTAAGGGTGGAGATAGCACAATGTCTCTGCGTAACCTATTCCACTGCTTCACTGTCCTCATGGTGAAAATGATTCTCCATGCAGCCAGCCTGAGCATCCATTGTTTCAGCTGATATTTATAGAATTATAGAATCGTTTTGGTTGGAAGAAACCTTTTAGATCATCAAGTCCAACTGTTAATGTAACACTGCTAAGTTACCATGAAACCATGTCCCTCAGCGCTACACTGCATCTCATCCTCCCATCACGTAGCACTCTGAAGAGCCCACCTTTTGATGAGGTCTTGATGACCTCCTCATAGATACCGTACAGCCCTTTTTCTTCCCCCACTTCCATTAGTAAAGTGATTTATTATTTTTTTTTTTAAGTTTTAATTGCTAATGTATTTGTCCTTGGGTGCCAGGAAAGCACCAGTATCTCAATTTTTACAGGTAGAGAACCAATCTCAGCGAAGTGAATTTATTAGATTATTTAGATGTCCTGTTGATCTGTCAGTAAGGTCTAACTCTGCTCCAGATTTAGACATAGATTTAGGTTTCTGCATCGTGGACGCCTTCATGTGAATTGACTATCTAAGCTCCCGTTGTATTCAGTGGAGGTGAAGCGAAAGCAGCCATCAGAGCTTAGAGGTCATTTGTCTCACACCTTGGTGCACTCAGCTCTCTTGTTGTCTGGAGTCCGCTAACTGTACTGAATAGATCTCCACTGGCTGTAGTGGCATTGGCTCACACGTAGCCACTTGCATTTGGTGACACAAACTTGTTCTTGGATCTAGAGCTGTATCTTGCAATAAGAAATTGGCTCAAATTGATACAGGAAGTTAGTAACAAAGCATCATTGGAACATGCATATCTCTGGTCCATGCTGAATGTCCTACATACTGGAAGAGCTGTTCTGTTTCAGAGGAACTGTGTCACTTTGTCCTGTGAATATCAGTGGACAAGGAGGTACGGTTTGTTCAAAGCAGCACTAGCAGTTTAGAGAATGGTGCACAGGTTTCTTTTCTTATGTACAAAGCTTGTTTGATGGTTCTGCAGCAGCATTTTCTATGGTTTCCAGTTCAGTGACACTGGGTCTAAACACTGTGATTTATTCTCAAGTAATTTACTTAAAACTCTGACAGCCTCCTTTTTGGACTGACATGTGGAAATGACAGTGAATTCAATATTGAGCAAAATGAATGCCTGTTACAGAGGTGAATTCAATGCACGTGAAAGTAGAGTGACAGTTGTAATTATTTGACACTTCTTTTAAGGGAAGAATAGTTGCTCTGATCACAAAAAGCTTTAGAAATGCTAATTCCTTTTGTGGTTACTGAGATGAGTATTAAATATATGAAATAAAAATAATACTGAAAGAGGTATAAAATATCTTTACTGTTCAGAGGATTTTGCTTTGTGGTATTTAGCTGTACATCGCTTGCTCTCTCTTCTCTAGCTCCTCAGGCTCCACCAGATTGCATTTCCCAGTGCTTGTCTCACATTGCCAGTTTGGTGGTACCCTAAGGAGTCTGTGTCTTTCAGGATGAGGATTTCAGTTTAACCAAGCCAGGAAGATGATAAATGATCAACTGGAAGTGAACACAGGATGATGCTGGACTTTGCAAGTGGTCAGGAAGGGTGATGACTGCTGTTCAGAAAACATCTGTTTTTTGGAATTTAGATGCTTCTTAATTACTTTTTTTTTTTTTTTTTAAAAAAGCTATAAAGAGGCATAGTGTGAGTCCTCTGTGGGTATGGGGAGGGAAGACAAAGTCTCCTCTTACATTTTTAGTATTGTGGGAAGATAAAGTTAGTGGAATTATGAAAAATGAGAAAACTTAGAAATGTAAAATTGTAATATAAAAAAAACCCAAACCCAAATAACTCCATCTCTTTGCTACTTCTAAAACACCCAGGTCTATTTCATCTATGTACAACTCTGGTTGCCCATATTCCACAAAGTTAAATGCTACAGAGGAAGAAAAGCTTAGTAGGATGGTTGGTCCTTTCTGATGAATCTACATTGCAAAAGGAAAGTAAAAACAGCTTTTCAAGTTTATCCCAGGTTGGTATTCAACTCTCCACAGATACAGCATTTATTTTTATATGAACATTAAGAAGGAAACAACTTCTTGAAGTTAAGAAGCATGAAAAGATGGAGCTCAGTAAGTTTATCCTGATTCTAGACATTGTGAAAATGATATTCTGGAACAGCCTTCCAGTAGGAGCCATGGGTCAAGAAGGAGCTTACTCCTCCTGGATGACAGCAAGGGAGCATATAATGTGATAGCACGTGACAGCACAGTGAAAGAGTGTGTTTATTTTGCTAGATAAAGAAGGCCTGGAACAAGCCCAAATTTCCCACCCTGTTAGCTTACATCTCGGTGTTGCTATGGACTATGCTAACTAGCGTTCTCAAAGGTGATGTCCAGGCATGGTTCCAAAGACAGTTTCCTTCAAGGCATTCACCCCAAAAGAGATATAAACATGACTGCACCAAGGTGGGTTCCCATGGCTCTCTGTAGTTCTCCAAGGCTATCACAGGGAGTTTTGCACTCTTAAAGGTCCTCCTATGCCACTTCCTGGGGAAGTTCAGCTGCTGCATGCTGTCTTGCTGGCTTTCATCTCCAGACCCTGTCTACACTATAAGACAATGTAGGTCTCCCAAGTCAGTGACTGCAGTCCTACCTAATGGTCTCTTGACCACCTTGGGCGAGGAGGTCATCTATTCCAGGTGATAAAAAAAATTAACATCTGGATCTGCACAATTACTAGGTCTCTGTTCCCAGCCAGTGGAAGAAGCAGTAAAAGGCCATGGAAGGCTGTACAGGGTCTCAGGGTCTAGTGGAAATGTTTAGGAGCTAGGCAACCTGAGTCCATATTTCCTTTCAGTGTATGACATAGCATCTTAATCAATTTTCCCTGCTAGAAGAATTGATTGGCACATATCGGAGTGTGTGCATACCAGTATGTAGGGAGTAGGCACTGTGGGTACTGACACTCAAGCACAAATCAGAAAGTAGACAAATGCCATCACTTAGACATTGCCAGATTCCGGAATGCTTCTCCAAATCATACGGTCTCTTTCTAAAGGTGGAAGCTTTCAAGGGGTCTTAGGGAAGCCAGTGGTACTTGCACCAGGTTCCCAAAAGACGGGCTTAATTTCTACCTTGTCACTACACCCAGCCTAGGCTGGACCAAGCATCAGTGTGAGAAAGAGGCTTCACAGAGTATCCTTGGATAAGAGACTATCACCTGCCATCGATCTTCCACTTTCTGAAAATAATTGCTAGTGGTTAGGTGTTCATTCAGGGCAGCACTGCACAAAAAACCTGAGGCACCTGACTGCTTGGTTCAGCTCAAAGAATGAGTTGTGTGACATCCATCTGACTGAATAGCTGCTATAGGTAGTCCCCAGATCAGCTGTTCACTCTGACATCTTCCTGAAACTATCTATCAAGCACTCTCAGTTAATGGATGCTTTTGCAAAAGTTGTAATCTTGCAAAAATTGTGATCTTCCTGCGGTTGTGAGCAGGAAAAGACCTACATTTATGGGATGTTCTCATTAGTAGTTTAACCAGTCCAGCAGCTGGAAGAGTGTATAACACAGAGGTAATATTCTATTCCATTTCAGAAAAATGATATCCCTAATGTCCCTATTTTACCCTTATTATCTCTAGAAAGTAATGGTTTTCCTACCCTTACATGTATGCTCTTTTAAAGTGCAACAAGCCACTGGATTTCTCTGTGGCTCAGGCAAAGACAGAGCTGGAGGGCTAGTGGCCAGCTCGTGGACAGTAAATGAGAATTGATGGAGAAGGAACAATGGGAAAGCATCTGGAAGCCCTGACTTTTCCTTTTCCTCTTCATCAGTGTTTGCAGGTGGCACTAAGTCGTAGCCTAAACCCCAGCATTTAGGAAGGGCATAGACTCACACTTCATCTATTCTCTACATAAGATGTAAAACAACAGTGTGGCCTCAAGCTTGGATTTTTCAGACCTTCTGGCCATAAGACAGTGAAGCTCTTGAGTTCTTCCATCGCTATGCTGCTGCCTTTCAGGATCGTTATCATAGCATGTGCAGCTGGGGAAGATGTGCTACTGAATTTCATTTTTGAGCAGCCTAGGTGCTGATAGTCACTGAGATTTATATAAGGTTGTGACATTTATAGCTCACTTTTTGAAAGACTGAAGCTTGTTCTAGAATATTTTACAGGTTTTCCTTGTTTTTTTTTACTATACTAAAACCATTGTTTTCTATTTACTCATTTTATCAAGCCCACTTTTTATTTCACTTGCAGAATAATGGCAACTATCTCCCACTTTCTTTTCTTTAAACAAAAGTAATAGCATATGTAGTTTAACTAGCCCAGGCATCAGGTAGCTGAAACAGATTTTTTTACTGATGTAAGGTAAAAATCAGAAAATAAACTTATTAATGACACTATGATTAATGAGCTATTTTATACTAGCTTTATATATATAATTTTATATAGGTCACACAGGAAGAGTGACCATCTTGTAGGTAACTCCTTTGGGATTGGATGGTCTGATTTCTTGGAAGGAAGGTGTGCTTTTCTTGTGATTTTGGTTTAATGCGAATTCAGATTAGGTTATTTTTAACTATAAGATTTTATTTTGTATGTTATCCTTGTATCCAGTCTTGATTTCTTATGTATGCATTTAAAACCTAACTATCTACAGCTCACTGTCCTTCTGAAGTCCTTTATTCTTCCCTTCTCCTCATCCTTGTTTTACATCAGGGAAATTTCTTTGACAGATGATTACAGATGATGATGCTATCTTGGTAGAATTTGCTGTGGTAGATAAATGTATTTTAAATTCATATATTTGTGTCTGAAATTCTATTTACATTTATTTTGAAAGTGTAAAGATTTCAATGAGGTTAGAGAGGAAGTATGGAGTTTTCAAGCAAAAATAAAATAAAAACCATGTCTACCCTTTATATACTGAGGCTCTTCCATCAGTCAGGACAGACACACTACACAATCCATTTTTATAACAATATCCTTCAGAATTATTTTGCATTTACTGCAGAATTTGATCACAGATGAAAAAGTATGAACATGCTCTTTTTGATAATCCAAAATTCTGACTACTTCATAATTATTAAAGTGTCTTTGAAGTCTGTCCATTTGTCTAGTTAATTGACCTAATATATACCGGCCAATGATTAATGTATTGGCTTTTGGATTTTACAGGAAACATCTTCTTGGATTTTAATCTGATTTGAACAGACAAGGAGCACGTTCTTAGCTGTACTCCCAGGAGGAGTGCAGTAGCGAAGTCCCCTCCATTGCCTTTTGATTACATTTAAACTCACTACTCATGCTTTAATTGAATTTTTATCAAATGACTTGAAGCTTCCAGGCAAATGAACCAAGTTAAATTTTGTGTTTATTATCTGCTAATACAAAAAGCACACAGTTATCAATTTGTATTATTTTTCTTAGGCCAATACTGTTATAATTTTTGTCAACAGAGGCAAGCATTCCTTATGAAGACCAGATCTCAGAGCCTTGAGGCTAATTTCTAGTATCTGTTAGCCACACAAGCATGCAGGCTCAGTCCTACCTTTGTGGTAAGCAGCAGTGAATTTCTGTCTTTGGAAACACTGGAGAAACAGATCATCTATGGCAAACCAGGGCCCTCTGAGAGGAAATTAATTCAAGCGGTATAGTATGATAAGCCAATCCATGCCTCCAGAGTAATATTCTGCACATCACTGATGCCTTCAGCAAGAATTTGACAAGCCAGTTTCCCAAGAGTGACTGTTAGGCACAATGTTAGGCACAAATGTTTTTCTCAGCCATGTTCCATGATCTTTCTTCCCAGTCCCTGTATATCTTTTTTTTTTTTTCTCTACCTAGTATGTCAAATATGCCAGTTGAGCTCTGGCCCTCCTGAGATTTTTATGTAGGCCAAAGATCCTCCAAAATCTAAGCTTCCATAGGAATATGCCTTTAATGCATGGTAAACCTGAACTATATATAATCAAAAAGTACAGGCCTTTTTATACATTTTTTCTTCAGTCAGTGAATATTTTCCAGTATCAAGGTAGAATTATCCAGGTGGAATTCATCTGATCTAAAACTCAAGTGTCTTGTCTAAACCAGGTGCTTGGTCTTGGACTCTCTGCAGTCAATGTAGGGAGGAAGGTAACTCCAAAAGCTGCTGTCCCCTGTGTCTCACACACATGTCTTAAGATGAGATGCATGACTCCCTCGAGGCACATGTTTCTTTATGTTGATGGTATAGGAAGCTTAACTTCCACATCTAATCTTAAACATCCACAATGATGGAGTAAGTCACCCTCATGTTGGCGATGCTTCTCTCCCTGGTGGGAATAGCAGTTTCTCTAGCTAGGCCTGTTATTTCTGTAGTCAGCCAGGCTTTTGACTGTCTTCTAAAGCTGCCAGGTGCCAGCTGGGGCAAAGGTGATGGCCTGAGACTACAAGTTCATTTCTAGTAAGCGAGGAAACACTGTAAGACAGGAATGGCTCTTGGTTATTCCCAAGGAGACCTTGGTGGGAATGAGTGACCTGAAAGTGAATGGCTCCCCAGGTGATTAGTGTCCTTATGCCCAGCCATGCCTTTGCTAAAGCTCCTGGTTCTCTAATAGTGATTAAATGTTACTCTGTTCTCAACTTTATGATTAAATGTTCCAGCTAAGAAATTAATATGCAAAAATTGAATTTACTAAAGCTCATTCCTTGGGGGGGTGTGTAATTATGCAGAAATGAACAGAATGTAACTTACGCATTTTGCATTTCCACAGAAATGCATGGACTGAGGGCCAAATCTTCGTTGTCATTCTAGCATCTGAATACTTATAAGAATCTGGTCTAAAATGTGTACATTTTTTCCCCTAAGCAAAATTTAAAAGTTTCAGTTTAGCCACTTTTAATAGAAAATTAAATTATGTTTCTTAAAAGATTAACTACATGTAGTCCTGCACACAGTATTTTTCTCTAGTTGCCAGTTAATTATTCCAACAGCATATCCCAAGGACTGTGTTCATGTGAGATAACACTTTTGTCAGGTCACTGACGATTGGTTCATGCACCACCTTTGAGGTCTGGGTTATCTCAGCATAACATGCAATCTCTAGGAATCTTACTGCTTAATTGTCATTCATTTTTTACCTATAGATCCTTTTCTTGGACATTAAGGTTTGGATTTGAAAGCCTTACATATTGTACAAATACAAAAGCACAGACTAGGGAATTCCAAGGTCAAAACATTTAGTTGTAGGTAGCACAAATGCTAGCACAAAGCCAGTTTAACAAAGCATGCACCTACAGGGTGTTTAGATCCTTAAAAGCATCCTGACTCAGTTAACCACATAGCAAACTTAGGCATACCAGTAAACATTCATTCTTGTGTTTGATAATTTATATAGATTAATCCTGCTGCTGGAAATCTGGTTTTATTGAAGTTTTACAGATTTACATTAGTGATGACCAGGCAAAGCGGCGTATATGCTTGAACTACAGCTTAATCTACAGCTTGGTTTTCAAGGTCTCTGTCACATATGGTTCTGCTACATGAAGGCACTGGAAGCTGCAGAAAATGCATCATAATACATTGTATTAATTACAAAATAATGGGTGATCGCATGATGGAACGTAAACATACCTGTTAAGAAATCATATTTCTACCTACAGTGGTATTTTTCAGCTATTGCGTGCCTAGTTATCCAGGCAGAGTGGTCTTATCCTAATTATTTTAGTAAGCTAATCATTCAGTTTAACAATTGGGATTTGGGGGCGGGGGACAGCAGTGAGCAGGAATTCACTTCCCAAAACAACATACCCCTTCTGACTTGTTCCAAACTGTGTGCAAGTTCTCCAGAGATGTCCATGGTAAGCCATCTCTGGAGCACTTACAGAGACCTGAGCAAGGCCCATTTCCCTCTCCCCAGCCCCAAGAAACTAGGAAAAAAACCCATTCCTTAACTGAAATTCAGGGAATACGCATCAGACCACAAATCCATTCTCTTTTTAGGAGCTTTACAGACCGTGCAGCAGTCTTTAATTTATTTGTGTTCTTCACACTCTTTGACCACGTTATATCAAGCTGAGAAGATTTTTTTGACTTTTGACCAACAGATGACATCTCCACAACACAAGTTTCTTCAGTTCATTCACAAAGCCTGTGAAAATCCACTCTTCCATCTGAGAGGAGTACACCACAAGCACACACAGTATCCACAAAGATATGGAGTCAGAAATCTTAAACAATTTTGGCCCTTTCTTTAGGTAATTATGCAGATTATGTATCTTTTAGAGGTATCTTAAATACATGACTTCCCGCATTGTTACTACAATAAGCTTCACTATCATTCACAACCATAACTAACATCTACCCCTTTTCCTGCACCTTTACTACCTCTATAAGTACCACTGGAGGCCATTTTTCCTCCAGTTTCATTACAGCATGCAAAGGGACCAGGAGCCTATGTTACAAAATAAAGTGAGTCTCTATTAAGCTTTTGCAGTTAGCTGCATCCTAATCTATTTTTTCCCCTTTCTTTTCAGGTCTGATTCTGCAGAAAGTACTTCCAACAAGGTGTGAAACTCTACACGGTTTAAAGCGGGGAGAAGTGCACCTTTTGCTGTCTTTGCCCTCATGTCCCATGGATAAGAAGAGAAAGGTTTTCAAGCTTTTCAGATACTCTTTACTATGGACTGAAGAAGAACTTTTCCTGTGATTTCATATATTTTGAGTGGTGTACTGGTGTAGGAAGTGTGCGTTTCTAGAACTCTGCTGGAGCTAAGGAAAATCATGTTTAATCTGACTACCAGGAACTATGAGTAGCTGAGGAAGAAAGTAATTCTGAGTTCTGGAGTATGTGCTGTAATATCAAATGCACAGTGTAATAGCAAAGAGAAGTATCGTTGCATAGGCTTCTGACAGGCAGTGGTAGTGACTTGAAAGCCAGCATCTCCCTGATAGTATCTAAGGAGAGATACTCTGAAAGCAAATCTGGTGATTCTTTGCATTTTTAGGAAAGTAATATAAAGAATTGTAAACAAGGCACAAGATTCTTCAGTCTATGGCAAAAAAAAAAAAAAAAAAAACNAGCCGCAACTTCATTTAGATTAGTGCTACATCTGAAGATTGAGGTGGAAGAATGAGTGAGGGGCTGATTGAAGGCTTTTCATTCTTCCTTTCACTTTTTTTTGGCAGCAGCAATCAAAAAAGTATTATTCCTCGTGGTTCCTATGAAATATTACACTGTGTTTCCCCTTAGGCTTGTTTTTTTGAGATAAAAAGAAAGCTCTCTATGGAGAGAGGTAGAATTTATTTATGTTGTGGACCTGTCTCGAGAACTTCAGTGACAATGAAGCAGAATTGCATCTACAAAGATTAAAATAAACCTGCAAGACAGATAGCACTTGCAGTTCCTCCAGTGATTCTTCAAACTTCTCTAACCACAACCAAAGTACACCAATATTACGATGAAGCTGCCAGTTGATCTGTTAACTAAACATCAGGAAGAAATTTAATTGTTCAGATGCCAAAAATATTTTCAACAAGATGGTCACAATGTTAAAATACCAGGGAGCCTGTGTTTTGCTCTGTCTCCCCCACATACACACCAAAAATTATCTAGAGTCAGAGTCAATGTAAAAAAGCAAAAATAGCTTACTTTTAGCTTAGTGACTGTGGGCGTTCTGAGCTTCTGAATTAAGACTAATATTCATAAAGCTCTCCTGAGGGTTAGACATGTACTAAGAAATTGAGAGGAGAAATATCCTTTTCTCTTTTCCTCTCCTCCATCAGAGAGACACAACAGTCAATTAGCCACATGTTCTCCCCTCTGTGACATGAACGCAGTTGCCTGGCTCTGTAGAGGCCTATTTTGATTAAGACTATGCCAGTTCCTCAAGTGCTTTGCACTGGATGATCACTTCTAAATGTTCATATGACATTGTAGTACCCTGATACCTCACAGAACTCTCAGAGCACTCAAGAGACTCACTTGCTTTCTGGCAGAATACTTTAACCTCTCAGGAAGTATGCGCAAGGAAGGTAAACAGATCATTTTTAACCAGTGGCATGTGGCTTCTAATAATTTCAGAAGGCAGTTACAAAAATAAGGAAAGATCAGAGACAGAAACTAGTGAATTACATCCAGACTTTGGAGATGACAGCAGGGAGCTACAAGATCATTCTAGGGAAGAAGCAAAAGAGGTATCCAAGTTACCAAAGAGGAAAGGCTCTTAAGAGTGCTCTTTAATCTTGAGACCAAAACACAGCATATCCTAGGCACATCAACAGGAGACATGAACAGAGCTGAAGGATAGAAGATGCTTTGAAATAACTAAATGTCACTATTGTGACTTGCTCCGTTAAACCGCCCTTTCTGCAAACAACCAGAGGACTCCAGTTTCCGCCTTTCACCACCGATCTTCCCATGTTGAATCTTTAACAGGATTTATTTTGTCTAAGATGTCAAGCTTACAGTCATGGATGTAAAAAAAAACAAACCACAACAACCACACCATTATTTTGCCCATGGCCTGTGGTATTGGCAGGTAAATGCTGTTCCCTTTTGCCTGTACCTGCTAATCAACAAATGGCCTGTCCCATGCCTGTCTTTGCTCAAAATCCTGCAGGCTTCTTAGTGTCATCCCTGGTTTCCCACAGAAATGAAGTCTCATATAATTTGCACGTGGAATGGCAGCCTGTGCCGTTGGCCAAGTCCAACACACATGGCTGAAGGGAGCTACCTCAGCTACAGTACGCTCTATCAGGTCTTGCTAAATAGCAGAGGGGAGAAAGTGTACGTGTCCTGACTGTGAGAAAGGCTGCAATGTTTACCTAAACAACAGAGTCCAAGAGAGAGTGTATGGGAGAGCAAGACCACGCATAAGGATACACTTCTGCTTGCTGACACTCTTGAAAAGGTTCATATCTAACGCACACTTTTTCAGTCATCAGCATGAATCAACCTAAAGACAGAAAACCAGGGGAAAACTGCATTAGTTTGGAAGCTCATCAACCGTCTCGTGTAATTGCTTCAGTGATGAGCCAGAGACAGTATTTGATATGTCTGTGTATATTACACATGTCACACTCTAAGCTAGTTAAGATATAAGAACTTTGCTTGGTATTTTATGAATCATACTATTTAAAGGTGTTAAATGCTATCAACTACTTTCTGTCATCAAAGGAACACAACACTATCTTTTGATCTTCAGAAATAACAGATCCAAGGGTAAGTAAAAGAAATGTATGTTTTAATTACTGAGACAGTAAAGCACACTTTAAAGGTTCTAGAGCTGGTAGCAATAGTTGTAAGAAGTAGAAAAAATTTGGATCTATCATCTTGCTTATATGGGTATGTCATATAAACTCAGATGAAGTCAATGAAGTTAAGGGACACAGAGCTAACGAATATGAGACAGTTATCTTAGAATCATAGAACCTTTTAGATTAGAAAAGACTCTTAAGATCATCAGTGTCAGACAGCAGGTTCTTCAGTCCTCAGAGTTAGGTTTGATGCCTTTGTCTCTAAGGAGGAAGAGTAACAATTTGAAAAATCCAAGTTATATGAAGTATAAAAATACTTTTCAACTTGTGCCCTTTCTGCTGTACAACTGAAATGGCATTCATGTAATTTTAAATTCGTTGCATTTTGAAGTATGGTTGAAATGAACTGAAACATGGAAGCACATTTTCTTCTATAGCAGTCTGGAAAATAAGCTGTTGAAGTCAGTCATTTTCTGGAGGGAAAAAAAATCCTATTATGCTGAGTTTCTTATTTGATGCCAAGCTAGTCTGCTTGGCAGAGTTAATCAAACATTGATTCTTGGACTAATTTTCACTTTACTGTGTGAATGTGTGATAGCAGAGAGAATAGTCTGTACTGATGAGGTATGCACACTGGCTTGCTCTCTCTGTCTTTGCCTTTGAAAAGCTCAGGAAGGCTTTGAACTCAAACCACGAGGGAGCTAGAAGGAATTAAGAGGCAAGTCCTGTGATCAGAGGCAGGAGACAGAACAGTTATGTGCAGTCTAGACATTTGTCATGTAAGTATTTAGTCTGGGAAAAACTCCTATGGCTTGTGTTACTTCCTGATGTGGATGCCTTTTGGGGAGCTGTGTGTGGTTAGCAGCCACGGCTTTTCCTCTTTACAGGGAGGAGGATAATTCTTCCTAAGCAACATGAATTCTTGAGATGGGGTTGTTGCAGTGGCACAGTACTCTGAGGTCTGGACAGTGCCCTTGGGCTGAAATTGTCATTATTGCTCCAAGTCAGGTACACATGGAGCCATCCAGGTATCACGTCATTGCTTGTTTCCTATGGGAAGCTGACCTGGGATACTCAGCGTCTGCAGCTTCTCAGTGAGTGTGCAACATAAGCCAAGCACTGCTTTTTGTGACATATTCTCCTGCTGTGGGTGATGCCATGTTCCTTTCTGCACAGCTATCTAAACTCTTGCTATGCTGAGTCATTATCCTTCCCTCCATCTCTTATTCCCTGAGTTACTGCAAAGCTGCATGTGCGGAATCCCATGCAGTCAAATAAACTTTATTGTATTTTTCAATATTCCCTTGTCAAGTTATGTCATCCCTTTTTATTTTCTCTCTCTTCCTCTGTCGAGGTTCATTCTTAACTTTGCACTGACTTCTTTTCAGTGCCACCAAATAAACTCATAACTGTCATGGCAAAAACTTTCTTTACAGTTTCTGCTATCTGGGACAGCCTTCTTGTAAATCTCAGCCCCATTGACTCATCATTTCATTTTTGTTGTCATATGAAAACAAATCCCTCTCCTATCTCTTTCCCTTGGTTCATCTTTCCCTTCAAGACATCGTAGCTTTTCATGCTTTAATTATTTTTTCATTTCATATCTGAGGCCTGAACCCCAATTCTAATATTCAAAAGCTTGGGCTTCTCTCCTTCCTCAGTATATTTTGGAATCAGAAGATGTTAAACCTTAACAAAGTTTTGTTAGGTGGTTTCTGACAGTAGGCTAGAAGAGACAAATTTACAAATATTTTAATAAGATATAAGAATGTAAGACCAGTGAAAATGCTCCCAAGTGTTTGTTGCGTGGTTCAGGAGGGAGTTTGTTTTAAAGAAATACATTTTCTCCTTCAGTGAAGACAGCATTTTCAGAAGCCTGTAGAGAATTAACCAATAACAAAAGTCATCACTGCTGGACATTGTCAAAGTGGAGGTGAATTGCAAACATTACTAATTAAATTAAAAGCTAAGATGAACTTTCTTCTTATTAAAAAAAAATATAAAGTGTTGCCCCTCATTAGAGTAAAGAGATGCCCTTTCTCCACCTGTCAGAGCTCATTGCCTTTGTAGGTACAGAGGCTCAAATTAAGGGTTCACTCATGTTCCTTCATTGTAAGAAAGATATGAATAAAGTGCCTTTCAGTGCCTGTGTCTCTGTAATGCTAATAATGGTAGGAATGTTCTTCCATTAGGGCATAAGGGTTTTAAATCCATAAATAACTTGAGTGAATAGAAATGATTTCCCATCCCTCAAGTGACCAAATTGATTTTTTTATAACTTACAAAGAGGGAAGGTGCCATTAATATTGAACGGGAACATGTCTGAACGGATCTCATGTGATTTCTGCAAGAAAAGGCAGCCCCTTTCTGAAGCCAGAGAACACCTGCTGTACACTTAAAACCTTTACAGCCTTTATGTGCTAAGGTTAGTGGTGAGGGCTAAAGCAGCAAAGTCAGTACACTTGGTAGATTATATAAAATGGATTTATTTTTGTAAGAAAGTCAGGGCCTCACACTGCCAATATTTTAATGAAATATCACAGATGCTTTAACAAAAAAAAAGTGATCCGTTCTGTGTCATGAAAATAGAAGCTGGTGAAATGAAGAATGAGGTGAAATGTCTTAAGCAGAAAAGTGTTTTATCACACATTCAAATGTAATACAGCGTGGCTTATTCATCCGTCTTTCTAGCAGTATGTGAGCATGACAGAAGAGGAGTACCCCAGGGAGCTGGGTTTCATGCCCTCTGTTCTTTCCATATACGCAGGCTAGCTGTAACCTTGAGATGCAGATTTTGGAGGACACTTTCAAGATCAATTTTTCCAATTCAGTTTCTCTAACCAGAGCCTTAGCTGATATTACTTGTCTGTCAAGGTTTGTTATATGGGGTCTCGCCAGCCACTGCACTGGTATGAAAGGAGCTTTAAATGAAAGCTGAGGACATGCGCTGTATTTTTATTCTGAAGCCATCTGTGTGGAAGGACAGGTAATTAATTCAGCATGAAAATTAAAAGGCATAACTGGAATCTGTTAGAGCAAGTAAACAGGCTCGATAGCAGACTGCTGCCCGGGGGAGCTCTGCAGCCTGACTCCTGGCTGTGAGACTACTGCCAGTGCAGTGCCTTCGCAGTAAAGTGCCTAGGCACCGCAGAAACCTTCTGCTTACATCAGTGGGAAGACCAGCCTGGGGTGGAAACCTGCCTGAGAGGCAAGCAAGGTCAGTATCCAGACAGTGCCAAATGTGTGGCTTCAGCTGCACTATCAGTACTGGAGCTAGTTAGTTAAGACATACCTGAAAAACACAAATTGTGGGCTGCAGCCTGCCGCTGAGAATTGCCAAATCCAGACCTGCCAGCATTGCCAAGCCTGAAAGCAGCTGGTGGCCATCCTTTGATCAATTCTGTATCACCTGTGACACAGGGCAGTTCAGACCCGCACGGCTGACCTGAGCAATGACTCTCTTGAGAATGATGGGTGCCACAGAGACATGCCTCCTGGAGAACAAAATTTCAGTTGATTTCTGCTTAGAGTCCTGAACTAGCAGCTTGCTGCCAAAAGCAACAGTACAGGCAGCTCTACATCTTTTCATTAATTCATAGCTGAGGTTGGTGAGGACAGCTTCTGCCCCTAGGTCGCCCTCCCCCTAGCCTCGAATCCTTCCATAGCCAGGACTGTGCAGGGCCAGTTCTTTCTCAGCAGTTATCAGCCTTCCCACATTGCATGGCAGTCTCTGTCATCAAATCAGTCTTTTCTTTCCATGAAGACGAAGAAAGTTCCAGAATCTAATAAGCAGCTATAAGTGAATACAACACAACAACACTGATTCACCTTCATTTGCAGATTGCCGCTTGCTAGGGTGGTTTTGTTGCTTATTTGAACTACTGTCAGCTCCTCTCCACAATCAGGCAAAATCCACACACCCCTGTTACTGGTAATGAAGTACAAAACTAGACCAGCTGACAAGGTATTTTCTAACTGAAAGGCTTTTGTGCCAGGGCATTTCTTTAATATGGAGTTGCAGAGAGTGGCGCAGAGACTTAACCATGAGTTTACTAGTGCTAAATAGCTGAAATGCCATATGAAATGTCAGGGGAGATCTTGAAGTAATTATACCCACTAAAACCCTCCAATTAAGATGTTACTTTCCACCAGAGACGATGGGCCAGATTCTGTATCCAAGGTAACTCCACAGAGCACTTTAGAGACAGGCTGAGTTTGTACTCCAGCAAAAGATAGTGCAATTGATATTAGTAATTTCCTTTTATAGCAGTAGCCTGCCAGGTACCTGGAAAGGAAGTGCCAAAGTTATTTGTGTGGTAAACTGAGGTAAGCTGAAAAAAGGCATATTTTACAGGCCAAAACCTGTTAAGGAGCATCCACCAACAACTGAGATTTCTTATACTGAACAGCAGCATCACTGCTGCAGCAGGTTTGTTGGATTCTGTGATGCCCCTTGTTGAAACTGAAATCACTGCAGTTAAACATTTAAAAAATCTGGGCCATGACCTTTTTTAACTCACTGTCACAAGGAAGATGCAAAGGAATAAAGGCTTCAGCTTTCACCTTTAGAGTACATTCAGGGTGACAGCACAAAGTGCAGATCCGCTGCAGTTTATTTCTGTACAGTACAATCCTTTAATTCTTCAATTCTCATTATACCCAATCCAGTAAATAAAAGATATATATATAACCGGATGAGAAATATGGAGGAAGGATGAGCGGAATAGCAAATTTAAACCTATACAAAAGTTATACCCACTTAATAAAACTCCACACAATGGAAGACCTTCCCAAGACACTAGTGGATAAGGTATTTTCACAGTCTTGCTGAAGTGGTTGGTATTCACAAATAATTTTGTCAATGGGACGCTGAATCACACAGGACTCAGCGTCCATAATTACAGACAGGGAAGCTCTAGATAATAAGAGGGAGAAGGTGTTGGGTGGTTACAATAAATCCGTGGATACAGGCTCTTCTATTGAGAGTTTCAAACTCTTTTAGCTACATGCAGAATTTACATCCTTGCATCCCATTGAGATTTATGGAGACCAATTATTTTCAATTCCCTCTCTGGTGGCCTTCCAGTGTCCTTAAATTTAACTGTAGAGCTCTAAAGCTATGGCCAGTTATAGCAGGGAGATTCTATTGTGTTTTCTAATGCAGGACATTAAATATGTAATTGCAGTTTAATGAACCATACACTGGAAGTAAAAGAAAAAAGTCCCCACGTACCGTACCATAATTTTATTTAATATTTGGGGCCAGATGTTAAAAATGTATAAAAAGGTGGCGCTTCCCAGAAAACTACAACTCAATTATCTGAAAAAAAATCACAAGCTCTGTCCCCCTGTCGAGTCTGTACTGTGCCCTAGGAAAGTAGCCCTGGTGAAAGGCAAGAGACAGCATTTTGGGGCAGCAGAGCACTTGGGGCCCAGAAGTGAAGTGCCGCAGGGTGCAGAGGCACAGCTGGCACCGTTTGCACTGCACCACGTTGCAGGCACCCACAGAGCTGTGGGCGCACATCTCCAGGGCATGCTTTTAACCTGACACTAGTTAGAAGCCTCTCACATTGCATGGTTGAACCTTCACCGTGACTCTCTTTGCACGCATGAGAAGTTATGTCCAGTTGCAGTTTGTGTAAGCTGACAACCCTGGTAAACATAGATGCAAGTCTTAGACTTCAATAGCAAAATGTGCTGTGAACCTCTACGGCTCCCAACAGCTATTACGGTGTGAGATGTATTTTGAAAGAGCAGTTTATCCTACTGGGCACAGAAGATAACGGTATTTCTGAGGCCTTTTTTCCCCTTATGATGTTAAAATGGATTCTAACCACATGTTAGGGTAAGCGCGGCTGACCTGTAATGTAACTTGCCCTTGTGATGAAAGGTCTGGGACCGAATAGCAGCACCTCTGTAAGGACTAACAGATATGAAAGTCAAACTGACTACCTCAATTAAAGTATTTCTGGCAGAAAATGTAAAAAAAAGGGATGCATGGTGCCTGTCTGTTTTGTAGAAAAATTTCAGTTGCCTTTTCCAGATTCAGGTTCATTTCATTTCATTTCATTTCATTTCATTTCATTTCATTTCATTTCATTTCATTTCACTTCTTACTGTTCTCCTCTACCATTACTCTCCTTTACTGTTATCTGTTATTTTTTATGTTATTTGTTTCTCTTCCTGTGAGTTTACATGTTAGAGTGATCTTGGTGTCAAGACCTAAGTTTTTGTTAAGCATGCTTTTAGTTTTTTAAAGTGATGGAAGACCCTATACTCTTCAATACTGTATGCCCTGTTTAAAAAATAAAAAGGTTCTCTTTCATTTCATGCTGGCTACTTCTAAATTTCATTCATGGGCCCAAGTACCTTTCATGTTTTTCACCTTACAGCTTCACAGAGGTGTTGTGGTTGCATAGCTAGTAGTGATGTGAAGGTCCTTGTGGATACTACTAATGTAAGGGATGAGCTATAGCGTTTCCAGGAATGTTTTTACCCAGGAATACTGCTGGGTCTTAGACTTAGTGATCTGTTTCAGACAACTACGTTGTGCAGAAGTGTTGGTAACTTGTGTCCCTTCTTCAGCTGCCAGCTGAGCTTTCACAGTGCTTTGGGGTACAGTGCCTCTGTGGAAGAAGCTCGAGTTTCTGTCAGTGTGTCCTTTCTGTTTTAGATTAAAAATACGCAATTACAATTTTGGCTCAATGTTCTGTGGTTCTCTTTTCACATGATGAATCAATAATATTAATTGAGAGAATTATGTTTTGGAGTAATTTCAAGTGTTTGGATAATTACCTTTTGTTGACATTAACACTTGCCACTTTAGTTCCTTTCTTTCACACACTCTTTCTATTGCAGAAAATCTGCAAGATGACATGTAATGTAGGAGACTTTATTCAACTTCCAAAGCACTCACTGTTTTTGTTCTATAGGAAGTCAGATGAGAACTTAAATATGTTTTTTACTTTCTCTCCAGATTTTCATACTGTCAGAATCAGTGCACCTGGCACAATCATGGCATGCTCACCCATGGCATGCTCACCCATGGCAAAATCATCCAATGATCCTCACATGGTGGGGTAGGCCAGTGGCTGATCTCAAATGCTATTTATATTGAAGAAGCCTGTAAGGCCTGGCAAAGGGATTTAACCTACCATGACATCTGTATTTGGATGCTAATCATGGTGACAGAATAAAAGTATTTAACATGTGGATTTACAAAACTGGTGCTTTACTTTTCTCTCTTTTGCCAATAGTTCCAATCAGAGTGACATTTGATCCTATGAAACTGGTTCTCTGCAATTTTTGATATGAGTACTTAGTTCTTTCTGTTCTGCCTTTTAGCATTCCTTGGCAATATATATATTTCACATTAGAAGAATTATTTGATCTATTTTTTTTTGTCCATGCAGCCTCTTCCAACAGTTTCCCTCACCTTTGAATTAGATAATTGCAAACCCTTATGCTTGATATCCACTAATCACCTACTTGAAGTATCGATCTGAAGCCTTCAAGTCTTCTAGAGTTGAGAAATGATCACCTAATGACTTGATTTCTGTGAAGACAGACAACTGGGAAACATGCCGTACTGAGAGTTTTATATAGGAAATGGCATTACCAGAGGCTTCCCCTGCCTTGCAGCTGTATCTGAAATATAAAAAACATCCTCTGTAGCCCCACCAATATACCCTTCTCCCACGGCTGTTGGCTCTGGCTTTTGGATCATCTCCCATTTAACAATTAGCAATGCTACAACACTACATTTTCCCTTTTGCAGCTTTCAGAAATTTATATGTGAGTAATCAGAAAAAAAAACCCTTGATGTTTTTATTTTCCTTTTATGTTTTTAGAAGACTTTCATTAATGTGTTGGAATCAGAAACTCCTTTTTTGTGTTCATATGCAAACCCACGTAAATAAATCAGGGAGAGACAAAAGTTCAACGCATGAACTGTCTCCCACAGAGATCCAATTAAAGCTTGCTGGGTTAGGTTTTATTCTGGAAAAGAAAAACAACCTAAGGTTTCACAGCTGAAACACAAGCATGTACTTTTCATAAAATGTATGCATATACTCAGTGCTTTACAACCTAATTGTGGTCTTGGGTTTAAATGATTCACTTGTTGCACTGAAGTCTGCATTTTTAAAGGCATTCTGAGAAAAAAATAACAACCAACAGATTCAGGCCAGGCTGGAGAATTAGAAAGCCTATCAAGAACAAATTAGCTCCAAAATTCTGCCTTGTGCCATGCATTATTAAACATTAATAAATGCCTTGGAATGTCTCACTGCTTAATTATCTGTTTTGAAAATGAATTATTAGTGAAACTGGCATTTTTAGCTTTAACTAAGTAGGATACCTTGTGTTGTGAAGACCTCTGTGTTAAATCACCCAAGAGAGTGTTTTTGCCTGTAGTTCAAATGTAAGCACCTGCCTTTCCAATTATCCAATAATTTGTTTCTGCTGTATAGTCACCCCTGGGTGCAGGACGTTATCACAGGATAGAGACAGAAGTATCAGTGCACTGGCAATTTTTAAATAAAATCCTGCCTTTCATTTCTTCCTTTGCAGCCCAGTTTTCTTTTTACACACTCACCAGTTCAGGGGAATACGGGAATTCTCCAGGTCTGATGTGTGTGATAAAAAGACAGGCCACCAGGAAATTGACGTGGCATGTTGGAACTGCTGTACTAAATTGAAGCAGTGACCTCACTGGTCCAAAAGATTTTCTGTCACAGAAATCAAGCTTTGATGGAAAAGGCCTTAACAGAGTAGTGGAGAATTAAAGACTTACCTGCTTGTATACTTTATACCCACTCTTTCCCCTCCACCAACTCACACAGTAGTTATTGTGGGCCCCCAAAAATTTGAGATTTAAGTTAAACCACTGTAATTTGTTAAACACCCTTAATGAAGTTGTGGAGTTCACAGCACCTACATCCTATCCAACTGCCTAACATTTTTATAAGATGCTATATTCTGTCCTCAGTTATACCTGTGGCAATATATTTTGTCACTAATTGTATGTTTAAAAATTATTTCTTCTGCCTTTGAGTTTCATGGATGCTCCCTCAAAAGAAAGTAAATAGGAGAACCTAGTTGACTTCTTTATATTGCATATTCTTTTACGTGTCAAACCCCTTTCTTAGCTTCCTCCTTTAAATTCACTCTTCACTTTAAATATCTTTCATCATCATTGCTAGTCTTTGAACATGTTCTAATATCTGCCAGGCCCTTTCTTCAGGTTAGGGCTGTGAGAAGTGTAGATGATGGTAAGATTGTACAATGGGATTATGGAGAGATAATGAGAAGCAGTGAGAGCAAAGGGACAAAGCACTCTGCGGTAACAAACTGGAGAGTAAAAGAGAGTGAAAGGACAAGAGTGAAGGAAAGGGAAAACACCATACAGGTAGGAAAATAATGGGGAAAGTAAATCATTAGCTACTATGTCACAACAGTACCCAGGGATACCAAGTGACTGTAGGAGGCAATACTGCCACCTCAACAGCCTCCCTGCACCCTCCCAAGGGCTCACAGGGCAAGGTTTAATTAATTTTCTGCTGGGAATGAGTCCCCATCTCACCTTTGGGAAAAGTATTGGGCAAATGGGCAAATGGTCACAGGGGGTCCCAACCAAATCACTGCTGGGTGGCAAATTAAACACTGTAACTGGAATTAGGGGACACAGCTTTGCTGTGTATGTGGGGAATATACCCTGAAGTCTATGGGGAGAGGTTGCATTGCAGTAATGTCTTTATTTTAACTGCAATGCCTTTGCCTCTTTCTGTTATGCCAGTGTTGTAAAACTAATCTGTTTATCTGTTTGGCTGTTTGGCGTGGTGTCCTGGGCAGGAGGTGGTGCACCTTTCTCCTGGCCAAGAGTTCTATACCAATGGGTCTCTTACAGCAGACTGCTGGATGCTGCCACAGCCAGCGGGCCCCAAGCACAAATGGCAGTGAGAGGTAATTGAGAGAAAGCCCAGCAGTTGTCAAGTCTATCATTAATATATTGGATGTAGTCTTTACAGAGGAGTGACTAAAAAAGGGGCTAGTCCTCAAAAAATATGTAGTGAATCTGTAGAAATCCTTGCCACAAGTTTACATGCAAGCTAAAACTTTACAGGGCGTCAAGAGGAACCGTAGAAATTTCAAGGAAAGGCAATCCACTGAGAGTTTTAAAAGATATAGAAACTTTCTCTACTTCAAGAAGATTCTGTGCCACAAAACTTGAAAGCTGAAGAACTTTAGAGGGAATATTATGTATGTTTTCCCTGTTCTTAAATTCTTTTGGTGGTGAGATGGTGTGACACAGTACAGTAACTAATATATTCTGAAATGAGCTGAAAATTTGAATTTATTACGATGTACATACAAAGGATACTTATTGTGTTACTAAAATTTAATAAGCATGGATATATGATCACAAGAACCACCAGAAATGCCAAAAGAAAATTATTTCTTGCAAAACAACCAATCCCTCTCTCATCTTTATCTTCAGGTTTCGGGAGAAACCTACACATTTTCAAGACAAGAGGCTGGAATCAAAGCGGGTATTTCTAACAGAGGAAAGGTATGGACTCAGAAGTTGTTTTACAGCACAGGAATTTTTCCACATCCCTTCTCATGCTCAGTCATTGCTATTCTGCAGAAGGAAATGACTTGTCTCTTTTGCTGTTTCACAAATGTTAACAATTTTATCATCTCTCCCCTCGCTAACATTCTCCTGTACTCAACAGGCAGCAGGCAGCATATTTATTTTAATGGTCTGCGTCTAGTGCAAACATAATTGTTAAAACCAGTACTATTGTTCCCAAACTGTTAATAATGTAAAGTCTGCTCTTCCTGCTGCAGACCTGAGGAAAGGTTCGTGTGCCTGAAAATCTGCCAGTTGTTTCAACTAAATTAGTTCTAAAGGAAAAAATTGTCTCTCTCCACAGACTTTGCACCAATTAAAAAATTCAAAACTTGGAAAAAATACAAAGGAGGGAAGAAACACGAGCCCAAAGAAAAGAGGACAGGCCAGCAGAAGTAGGGAGGTGATTGTGCCCCTGTACTCAGCACTGGTGAGGCCACACCTCGAGTATTGTGTCCAGTTTTGGGCACCTCAATACAAGAGAGATATCGAGGTGCTGGAGCGAGTGCAGAGGAGGGCAACAAAACTGGTGAAGGGCCTAGCAGACAAATCATATGAAGAGCGGTTGAAGGAGCTGGAACTGTTTAGTTTGAGGAAGAGAAGGCTGAGGGGAGACCTCATCACACTCTACAACTATTTGAAAGGACACTGTAGAGAGGTTGGTGCTGGTCTCTTCTCACAGGTAATTAATGACAGAACAAGAGGGAATGGCTTCAAGCTCCAACAGGGTAGGTTTAGACTGAACATTAGGAAAGAATTTTTCACAGAAAGGGTGGTTGGGCATTGGAATAGACTGCCCAGGGAGGTGGTTGAGTCACCATCCCTGGATGTGTTTAAGAGACGTTTAGATGTGGTGTTGGCGGATATGGTGTAGGGGAGAACTTTGTAGAGTAGGGTAGATGGTTGGACTCGATGATCCCAAGGGTCTCTTCCAACCTAGACAATTCTATGATTCTATGATTCTATGAAATCATTATGCAGCGGATGTGTTAGGTACCTATTAGTCTAAGAAAACAAAGTTAAAGACCAGTGAGAATGAGACAGATGACTTCATCCTGAGGAGTGACAGGGATTAGGTATTGTCTCCAAAACTCCCCAGACCAGGCCGGTGTTTAGAGGCCGGTATTATCAAGTGATAGGTAAAAAGGGAAAAACTGTCCCCTTCAAACACTGTTCAGTCTTTCCATGACAAAACAGGCAGCGTGGGGCAGTCCAGGTTAAGGGAGAAGCACTCTCACCTCTTCCTACTAGAAATTACAGGATTTCTAAGCCAGAGCTACTTCTGTCAAATTGCCACAATCCTGGCATGTACTATCTCTTCCAGTTTTTTGAACTGTTGTTGGGCAATGTGGTCACATACTGCCAAATTCTGTTGTCAGTACAAACAGGATGATCCGCATGCATTTGAGACTTTGCAGGCAGATGGATTAGGTTTTCTGGTTGCTGATGCTCTGGTCATGTACTTGGCAAAGAAAGAAGAGGAACAGGAGGGTGAAAGCGGTCATTTCTGGGTATTTCTTCAGAGCAAGTTCTCTTAAGAAAAGAAGACTTTCTGAACCATGTGAACCACAGAAGACATGCAAATTTTTCCCAAATGACTCAAGCAGGAAGATGCCGGAAGGGAGGGAAATTTTCTTCTGCAGCAAGTTCCCTCTATGGAGATATGATTCTGGGCTCAGCCACCTAGTTGATAATTAGTAGTGCCAGCAGGAGATGCTAGTTGATGAAGCAGCTAAACAATGAAGGCCATGGCTATGCAGATATCACTTCTGGACTTCAGAAGAATGGCATTGTGGTTCTGCTTGTTGTGCAGAGACACTGTGTGACAGGACACTGAGCTGTAGCACTGGCCAAGCACATCTCTGGCCAAGAACGGGACTCCTTTAATCTAATTTTCTCTGTCTAAGGGGTCTGTAGTTTAAACTCTTTTCCTACAATCACTATGTAGTCCCTCGAGAGAGAGGTACCTTTGCAGAGTGATTCACTCTTTATTTGTTTTTTACATCTTTCTTAAGATAGGCTGACATCCTCTTAAAGTGCCTACCTGTCTCTTTGGCTATAGAGGAAGGGAGCCCAGACAGCTGACCTAGACCAGAGAGTAGACATTAAACAAGGTGAATCCTCCTCAGTCTCTTGGCAACCAGTGATGGAAATGCTCTTTTCTCATAATTTTAGGATTATTTGTCCATCTTCTTTTCTCTCTCTGAAGGGTTTTTTTGAGAAGGCCAGGTATTTTCAAAGTCACTTTCCCCTTGCTAAAAGTTTTCTGTAGCAGAACTTGGAGTTTGGGTAGCTGGCAGCCTGCAAAGGGCAGCAGGCAGGGAGGTAAAAAGAGCATTTTTGTCTCTTGGGTTGGAGGGTAGGTCTGAAGGAGAGGAACTTTGAGGTGAGCTGACCTAAATTGTTTTGAAGGAAAACACATATGATAAGTTGTCTTAAGTTTATTGGAAAAGGCAAGGTCAATGTTTTGCAGAAACTGTTATAGTGGTAACTCATGGGCTTTCTTCTGAGGTATAAAAATAACCCAGTATGGTGCATATCACTGCATCCTGGTGTGGAAAAATCAAATTAGATGACAGGGCCATGTAAGAAAAGGAAACAGATAAAATAGGAGAAACCCGAGATTTAGAGTATTAATGTAAAACAAGAAAAGAAACAAGTGAGTATTTCCAAGTGAATTGCTTTAATTATGTAGAAAATACAAGTCTTCCCAACATAACAACCTCTGTTTGTATGTGAGTATTTGTAGTAAAGGGTTCGTGTAATAGCCTGTAACGTACTTCTCTCTGCAGAGGATATTGTACACAGACAAGAATTTGTAATGATAGAGTAACTTATCCTCTAAAAATTATGAAGGGAAACATCTAAATTTTATCTCAGGCCTTCAAAATGAGGCTCCAGCCCTCCTGCTCTCATTACATCTGAGTGTAGCCAGTGCTGTGGACCTGCATCTTCCTCCTCTTCTGTAATGAGCCTTTAACAAGTGACATTTGTTATTAGTAACACGTAAATTTGCTAGCCCAGCACCCCTTGCACCACAGTAACTGAGTACCCACTAGTGGGTTTATTATCCACCAACCATGCTATGGCTTATAATTTGTCTTTATATATTTTGCTGAGCTGAAACACAGCATACAGAAAAAAAGAGATAAAAAAAAAAAGATGTCATTCTAACTTACACAAATATATCTAATTATATTCTGAGCCATTAGCATTAAATGAATTGCTGTTTCTGCTCGGAGCTGAGAGCCAGCAAGTTTCAGAGCTGTAGCTGTGCCTACTCTATCAGGCAGTGGAAATCTGTGCAGAACACAGCAGCCATTTTTGGTGATGTTCATAGCATGTTTATGGGTAAAACAGTCTCTTTATGATGGATGTTGCTGTTAAGTATTTTAATCCAGGAAAATACTTAAAAAACAGTTTATCCACCTTCATCATCAGTTGAAGGGACCCACGAGGGCTTCTGGGATTATCACATTAGTCACATGCCCTATTGCTTTTACCTTCAGATTGGTATCTTTATTACTCATGAAACCTGCAACTTCTTGAGCACTTTCTCTGTACTGCTTGGCCTAGCCCAGAATTAATATAGCTAAGCTAAGAAGAGTTTAGTTTATGCTGAAAATTTTCAAGTCACTGATGTGTTTTGTTCTTGGTCGGCATTTTTTAACATTTTATCCCAAAATCTGTGATACCAAGTGGTATTTTTAAAGCCCCTAGGACTTGAACTCACGTAGAAATATTAAAATCTCTCCAGTTATTTTAGAAAGATAAATCAAGACTTTGTATAACCTTATGTTTTTAATACCGTGAAAATAAGCACATTTCAGATCTTGACAATATACTCATCTATGCTGTTATCTATGTCTGTGAGTTTGCTTGTTCCAGTCCTATTACAAAAAATCAAATCTGCTTAAGCTTTTAGTCAACTTCTCATGTTTTATAAGAAAGAGAATGAAATTTAAAAGCATAAATTTTTTTTAGCTCCTTTTTTCATTTAAGGAGTACTATATGCAAGACAGTACAGGACACAAATATATTGGCTTTCACTGCTTCAAATTAATTAGTGAAAAAATAACCAAGATATGATGCAGTGCATAAGAGGGGAAAGGAATAATTCACAATATCACTCAATATATATTATTTAGTTATTTAATTTACTATATTCCTTATTCTGGCGTGCAGGAGCTATCTGAAATTAATGGAATACATGAAACAGTTTAATGTCCCAAGTCTGTAAGAACTTTTTCTTTTCTCCATTCTAGTAAATGAGGAATCTGCCACTGACACCACTGCATCACACCTAAGGTTTTCTAAGACCTAGAACATGGCTTAGTCCTTGTGTGCAAGAGAAGGCCCAATGGAAAGGCAGAAGTTATTCATGGTGATGGTTGAATGGGCTTTTTCTACTTTTTCTGCTTTTTCTACTGATAAAGTCAGGGATCTGCTTCCCAGCTGAAGATGATTGTATCAGAGCATCAGCAGCAGAGCTTTAGAGATTTCAACTGAAGGAACCCATAGAGTAACCTGATGCCCTTTGGTAGAACAAGCACATAATTTCCTGAGCATTTAACCCTAGAACAGAAGTGGTTTTAGAGAAGAAAAAAGGGTAGGATTCACCTCATCAAAGCTGTGCTGTTAAAAGATTGTGCATCTGGATCACTCTCCCTAGATTGGGCTCCCTAGATGTCTACAGAGAGAAATTCATTTTGCCACCCTCTGCAGGTTCCCAACTGTCTTTCCAGTATGTGTCCACCAAATCAGACATCCAACTTTAAGGGAAAATAGGAGGTAGGGAAAATATGAGGTGGGGACAATTTCACCCCTCATTACTCTGGAATACTAGCCAAGTATCCAATTTAACAGGTCACACTTCAAGCCTGAATGTTTTGGGAATGCCCTAGAGTCCTTGGAGTTGACTCAATTAATCCTCCATCCTTGACCATCTCCTCTGCCTGCTGTGCATAACCATCAGTACTACCTGTGCTCAGTGTGTGTTTCTACAAAATGAGAACAACAATCCTGTAAAGTGCTTGGAGGTCTGAAGAAAAGAACTGACTTTTAACATATACAAGGTTATTATGACCATGTTTTAAAAAGTCAGTTTAAATCAAAGGAGTTGTCAAATGAAAATGAAAGAAGAAAATTACTGGATATTTCAATTACATACATGACCAACAGAAGGGAAACTTTCATGGACCGAATGGAAGAATTTCATCTGCAATATGAACAGCTAGTTCCAATTTCAAAGCACACTGCAAGGACATTGGATTAATTTCCCACTCCAGATGACATCAGTAACAATTTTATTAGATAGAAGCCTTTGGATGCTATCTTGATCCCTGATAATTAGTAGTAATGATAAGTATATAGTGCTTAGACATTGGCTATTCTTTTCACGGAAATCACAGCACTTCACCTTATTTTGCATGCCACAAAGTGGCTTCAGATTGAGCTCACTTGCTCTTTCTTCCCTCTCCTGTTATGCAGTACTGCAGCCCTTGGAAGTTTATGCAAAATCAACTCATCCCTGATCCTTCCAAACTCATCCCCATAAATAAGTACTTCAGAAGCATCTCCTGCAGTTGCTGCTTTTGACAAGGGAGGAAGCCTCTCCTCTTCGCTCTGGGTAACTCACCATGTCATACCAAGGCTGATCTAGGTTTTGCCTCATCTGGAACGAGTGGTGTGTTAAATATTTATAAACCACTGATCATACTGAGTCATCTGCTGTCAGTACTTGCGTGTTTTCCTTTTATTTTCAGTGAAACTGTGCAGCGATTACTTGCTCTATTTCTAGGTGCAATGCACCTACAGGGTCTGGACATAAGCTGCGTACACAAAGACAGCTCTGTGGAAGTTGGTGGAGCTCTGCTGGTTGACCCCTGCCTAATGATGCAGTCCCCTCCGCCTCCACCAGAAAAGATGCCGGTGGAGAATTTGCTTGTTGGAGTTTGGTTTAAGCTTTGGATTTGTTTGGAAAGACTTGGTAATGACTGTTAAAAGACCAGGCTGTGAACAAGGTAGCTCACAGAAGTACCTGCCTACCAAACTTTTTCTTCTATCAATATATTCCATTAGGTCTTTAAAAAAAACACAGCATCACATCTCAGATGTGATCATCACATCTCACCAAGGTGTGGGCCACCATTCCTGGTGTTGGCTAAGTAATTTCTTCCTAAGCTGCCTCAGGGCATTGCTGACTGATAAGCTCATTGTTACGCATTATTGGAAAGCCGTTGCTGTGCAGCAGCACTGCTTTTTAACTCCCTGCCTCATGGAGTAATGCGCTTTGCTTTGGGCAGTGCCAGTGAACTTCAGAAAGTAAACAAAAAGTTGAACCAAGCACCAAACTATATGCTGAGGTGGGAAAAAGGATGTAAATGTCACAGTATTGATATTTGGGGGCACAACCTGTGTATGAATGAGTATAAATTAATAACTACAATTTCTGGGATGTTTCTTGCTTTCTCTGGGACCCTTGAGGACACCATCACAATTTTGATAGAACACACATTTGACAATGCCACTACATTGTTACACTGACCAAATGCCTGAGTTTCACAGGAATAATGTTTTTTCTCACAGAATCGTGTTCTTGGGTACATTTTCAGGTCACCTCTTGGGCTTTTCCCCCAGGGAACAGAGGAGGTGTGACTGACTGCAAGCACCCCCACATGGGCTTTCATCTACTGACAGCTGTCTGGTGGCACAAACATGGTGGCACAGCCCATGGAGGTGGCTCAGGCTGTCACATGCATCCAACATAGCAGGTCTTTCCGTGGAGTAGCCAACCCCCATGGTACCTCCACTCCCCCTGGTGTCCTGTGAGCTCTCTTTGCAGCTATATCCTTCATATTATGCAGTGCCCCTGCTGGGACTGGGGGCACCATGCCCCACACATTGTAGCCATTCACCAACTCTTCTGCACCAGCGCTCCTACCAGCGCTCATGACCAGTGCTCTCAGCTGTATCTCACCTTTGCCCTCTTGGGATATGTCTGGAGACAACTTCTGAAATGGTCCCTTGTCGGAAACTTTTCTGACATTGGATGATATTTGAGTATCAGGTGCTTATATAATTATTTTGGTTGCCTATGAACATTGATAATTTAAATGAGTATTTACATTGTGGTCCCCATTTTTAAAGGTGAATTCAGTGCCAAGTTGCTGTTGACTGGGGTGGAGGAGGAGCAGGACCTGTAATAGCCATTTGAATGGCCCCTGATGATTTTCAGAGTGTTCTTTCCTGGGATGTGCTCTGGCCAAATCTGATACCATGGGGAAAGCTCCCAGATCCTGCCAAACCCTGCAGGAACTGAGGAAATTAAGCACTTACAGGACCAGGACGTTTGGCATTATTCTTGCTGAGCAGGTCATCTTCTGTAGTTTGCAAATCCCTGAATCCCTCCTCAGCCTATGGAGGGGAGCAGAGACAGCAGCATCAACCAAAAGACTGACAGCCATGATTCATACTGAAGTGTTTCCTGCTGGGGTGGATTGTAAGCACTGAAAAAATGCAGGTGGCCTCTTCAGACAAAAAGGCTTTTTCTTTTATTTTTTTCCCCCCAGTTCTGATATGTCCTTCCTGTGGATGGCACAGTTATTTTTATCTCTCCTTATTCATTAAGCTTGTTCGAGATTTATCTGTAATCTGAGATAAAAAAATCCTGTAAAAAGTGTGAGTACCCCCAAAAAAGTATAAGAACCCCATTTGTCATAAATGTATTTGTTGATCCCTCCAAGGACCTAGGACAGAACATGACTCTCCAGTCTAATTTTGTCTGTTTATTAAAGATTAGAAATACTTGTGGATCATCCTTTTTGGATCTGCTTTGGGAAGTGATTTGGACTGCAGTGGGATTTGTGTGTGTGGAGTTACACACACCTGCTTACACATCACCTTGGTTGCACACTGGAACCACCGTGGCTTAGGAAGTTAAGATTTATACCTATTTTTCTCTAAGGGATTTGAGATTGCAAAGCAGTTGAATGGAAGCAGTCTGCTGCGAACACTAAAGCCAGGCAAGTGCACCATGTGTACAGCACAAGCTCTTGCACTCTGCAGTCTGGTCCCTTTTATTTACACCAAGAGCTGCTCAGCACAGTGGAGGTTAGTAGGTGGTGTTGTCCAAGAGCTGGTTATTGAACAGCATGCAGCAGCTCAGGGCCCCATACACCAGTACATCTCTCCCATCATGCCTAGATACTTATAATACATCAGTTGCCATCTCAGTAGATGGTGCTGGAGCACCCATAGTCTGTTGTATCCCACAAAAGTGTTTAAACTCAAAACTTCTTTTCTATGTGAATTACATTAACCATTTTTTGAGGGGAGAGAAAAAAAAAAAAAGCTGAAAACCCAAAAAGTTCTAGTATGTGCAGAAACGATCACTTCAATCAGGCACCACAGGAAAAAACAGCAGTGCAAATCTCTACTTTTTGAACTGCAAGAGGGATTTTACTTATTGATGTGGATGAGACACTAAAGGGGAAATGCAGGGTATACTTTGGCAGTGTGCTACATTGCTGTTGGTAGGGAGCAGAAAGATGATGAAGGTGAGAAATCCTGTTTTTCTGGAAGGGGACTGCGGAGAACGCAGAGCCAGGATCACGGAAAGATGTTTGGGAACATGGGTCTTGTCTAATATATCTGAAAGGCACTTGAGTTAGTAACTAGGATTTGAGTCACCTGTATCAGAGATTCCCAACCCATTGCCAACCCTACTGCAAGTGACAGCTCATCTCTCTGCATTTATTGGACTGTAAAGTGAGGCAATGATACCTGACTATCTTCTAGGGCTAGAAGATACCATCTTAATAAAAAGTTCTGTGAAGTACTTTTCAATAAATAATAAGCAGTAAAGGGACAGAAAATTTGAAGTTATCAATCAGCTTGATCTTAGACAAATACATTTTCCTTGAGCAGAAAGGGAAAAATCACTTTCTCTCTCTAACTTACACTGTCTGAATGGGATTCCAGAGGGCTGCACGAGGTGAAGGTTAACCTTCCCATGTAGTAAGAATGTACTGCAGCTTTGCACAAATGAATAACTTCCTACATTCATAACATATAAGGACAAGGAGTTTTACATCATTGGATCCAACCAATTTCACAAGCCATTGCATTTGATGCAGTCGCCCATGTATGAAGACATCTTGTTTGAGTAAAGTGTGTCTTTCAGTATGGTTAGCAAGGCTGAAATTGAAAATATCAAGAAGTGGAGGATCTTGCTTCTCTCTTGGTTATCCATTTTAATGGGAAATTTTCCTGACTTTTAAACATGTGTGTATAATTTCTCATTGAAATATGTCTAGCTTCAGCTTCCAAATTTGTCTATAAACTCTTCCAAATATGCCTTTCTCCACTAGATTTAAAACTTCTTGAGTATCCAGATTTTTCTACCTTAAAGGTAATTAAGCACAGGCAGCAAGTCACCATTCTACCTGTGATACATTAAACAGTCTGATTCTGTCAAGTTTCCCACTGTATAAAGTTTTCTCTGGTCCTCAAAGGTCTTACAAAAAGCCCACATTTAGTATACATGTGTAGTTCACTCTATTGGCCCAATTTCTCAGCCAAATCCTATTCTTCCCTTTAAGGATGCTGCAAAGCAGGTTTTCTGTAAATCCATGCTAAAAAATGAGGGACAAAGAACAGAGATTTCTTTTGACACCTGCTGGTGGACAGGGAGAAAAAATGCTCTGGGCTGCTTGAAAACTCCCAGCAACAGAGTGAGTGTCAAAAAGTGAGGAAAGTTTGTGTTGTTTTTTGTAAACAATGGGCCTCATTTGCTTTTAAACATGCACAATAAAATCTTCGTTTACTATATATTTTTTAACATTTTGGTAGTGATCTGCTATTGTCCTTTCCAGGCAAAGAACAAAAAAGAGACAACAGGTTCCCTGACAAAAACTGTGGTCTGGACATGGGTGTCTGAACAAGAAAGAAGAGCCTTCCTCTCCGACAGTCTGTGGATGTTATTAGCAGAGCTCTCAGACAGTGCAAAAAAAGTTGAAAAAGAAGAAAGTTTCAGGAATTGGCATTATCTAACTTTGCAAACTGTAATGGCATATTTTTTGAAAACATTTAAAGCCGAAGCCTTACTTAGAGACCACAAATTGTAGTTTCGTAAATGTCCCTAGAATGACCAAACACTCCCTTTTGGTGATTAAAGAAAATTATTACAAAAATACTAAAACTTTGCATATTTCATGGTGAAAAACAAATCTTAGTACCAGTAAAAACATATGATCTCTCAACGTACCCTGAGCAAATAATAAAATATTCCCCTTTGATGAAGATAGGAGATATTTTAAGGTAGGAACAAGGGGACCTTCCTGGCTGATTAGACATCTACAGTGTAATCATCTACACCTGAGCTTGACAGCTTTGGTTTCCCTTGGGGCAGCAGGGAAAAGGGCACTTACAGGACATATTTCATGGGGTTTATTTTAGGTAGCTCCTTTAGGAGGAAATGAGTCACACTCTAGATGTACCTAGATGACAAGCTCAGACACAGAAAACCACATTTTCACATGTATGTGTTTAGCTCCACAAATCTTATCCTAGTCTCTATCTCCTCCACCATACGCATAGCTTGAATTACACTATTCCCTTCCTCTTCCTCCAAATCATCACTAAAATGATCTTGCACACAATCTATCAATACATGATGGTAGTTCTGGCTCTTAAAGATTTCTAGCTTGTAGATCTCTATTCCCTTGAGTGTTAACAAACGTTAACAAACGCATTCAGTGATTTGGCAGGAATAGAGACAGTTGCTTTCCTAAGCTGCAGGATTGCTTTGGATGCTGGGGAGTGAGTCACTTTGCCACCGTCCAAATTCCTTTTTGCATTAGCTGTCAGACTGGACTCTTTGGATTCACATTACAAAGTTAATCTTCAACTTTTTTGCATGATAGCCTTCATGCAGTGCTTGTCAGAGAGGCAATCTTTTTATGATGGTATCTGTCTTGAGTCATTTTAACCCCTTAGAATAAAAAATGGCATGCAACATTCAACTAGGTCACTTCATGCACTTTTAGGGATTTATAAAGAACGTGAATTTCATCAATCCCCATGGCCGTGTTACCTTATTAGTGTTACCCAAGAGTACCTGCTAATTGTGGTTATTCCTGTGGATAGCAGAGTGTGTGCAAATAACCTCTTGCTTCCTGTGAGATGATTGCTGAAGCTTAATTTTCTTACAGTGATTTTTTACTAGCTTGAAGCAGAAGGGTCTTCATGTGATACAAATAATATTATACTATAGGTTAACTCTGTAATTACTCTTTTTTCTCCCCCTTTGAAACCAAGAATTCTACGAGATTTGTTTCAGCACAGGAAGGTAGAAAAACCACAAAAAAACATCATGACACTTGTTGGACACCTGAACCTTTGGTTTTGGTAGAAAAAGGCTTATAATGGGGTTTTTTTTGGTACGTCTCTCAGCTCCTTTTCTTGATGTACCCTAATAAACATCAAACACTGCATCAGTGCTGCACTGTCATGTTTTTAACCCACACTCAGCAACCCCTGTCACTGTACTAATGGCAGAGTTGTTCTTCAGGTCCAGAATCATTCCACCAGTGGCAGAGCAGGCATGGTTTCAGCAAGACCCACCATCTGTGCAATCACCATCACCTAGCTGTGCTATTTTATTTCCACTGTCATCCATCTGTTGTTGCCAGCAAAGGGAATAGGGCCAAGTGGGAAAGGCAACTCTTATCAAACATGTCTCTGCTTTCTTCAACAGTAACACATTTCTCCCCACCTTGGGCCCACTCCTTTCTGCTCTGGCTCTGAGTTCTTTCCCTGAGTCTTTCAAGCCTTTTCTTTCTACAGTTTGGGAGCATTTTAAGTTTCTCTTCTGGCATCTTATAACTTTCCCATAAGGAAGGATCACTAATGAAGTGGTTCTTCTTGGTATCGCTCTGTGTTTTCTCCTTACTTTATGTACTTTCAGGAGTGATCACCACAGCTGTCTGATCTGTCTTTATAGGTTTTACCTAATTTTCTCGAGCATTTTGGAGAGAGCTTCAGCAGCATCTATGTCTTCCTGAAATTCTGATCTCAATAATTGCTGGAGTTATTGTTCTTTCATATGACACTAGGCACTGGTCTAGCATGTACTAGTCCCGGTATAATGTCCAACACATCAATGTGGGAATCATAGAATCATAGAATGGTTTAGGTTGGAAGGGACCTTAAAGATCATCCAGTTCCAACCCCACCTGCCACGGACAGGGACACCTCCCACTAGACCAGGTTTCTCAAAGCCCCATCCAACCTGGCCTTGAACACCTCCAGGGATGGGGCCTCCACAGCTTCTCTGGGCAACCTGTTCCAGTGCCTCACCACCCTGACAGTAAAGAATTTCTTCCTAAAATCTAATTTAAATCTACCCTCTTTCAGTTTAAAACCATTACCGCTCATCCTGTCACTACACTCCCTGATAAAAAGTCCCTCCCCATCTTTCCTGCCGGCACTCTTTAGGTACTGGAAGGCTGCTATAAGGTCTCTCCAAAAACGGTTTATTTTCCAAAACACCTACCACTTACATAACTGAAGTACACTTCAAATATGTATGTGATTGAGGAATATGTAAAATTATAAAAACTGAATTGAAATGTGATTTGCACTTGTCATGAGTATTGCTTATAGATTTTATGCTTTTTCAGAGTGGATGTCATCAGGAGTATGATTATCCTTCAGTAAGGAATAAATTGTTTCCATGCCAGACTAAGAAGACCTTTATATATGACTGTGGAACAAGACTGCATGCTTAAAATGCTGTCCTTCCATCTCCCCGTGGTCACACCTTTGAGGTATGATGCCTGTTTCTACACATATTTCCACAGATCTCCATCTTGGAAATATTTATCAATAGTAAACAAAAAATATTTCAGATTATATTAAATGTGCACTTCAAAAAATGTTTTAAACATAGTGCAATATTCCAAGGCTATTTTTTTGCCTTTGCAATACAAATCCTGGTCCTACAAGCTTAAGCTATCTTTGGCGGGACCAATGTTCATATTACCTCCAGTGACTGATGTATCATGTTAGTAATGGTGGATATTCTTCAGCTTCTTCAAAAGAGCTGATAGTTTAGAAGTAGCCTATGTTAATGTAGATCATTGCGACATCAGTGCAGGTCAGACTATTCAACACAGTTTGGACTAGAAGTATGGGTGTAATGTAATTGGAAATGTTGGATGTAAACAGATAAGCATTTAGGTGACACTTTTCTTCTTGGCTCCGTATGTTGTTCTTACATTGTCACCCTTACCCTGAATTGGTAATATGGGAAGTCTAATGGCAGACTTGACAGAGCCAATGACATCACATAAATTGTTTTTCTTGATTCCTTAATGCAATGCTGTATTCCTCATCTGGTTTTTCCTCAGCTGTCACCTGCCTTTCATCAAATTCAGATGACAAAGGAAAGCACTTATATCTGAACTAGCTGTATATATTCCTCTTATTGTTTCCTTTTGTATAGAACCTAAACACTTCCAGGACGTAATTCCTATCATATATAACTAACGTCTAAAATAGCTCAGATATATGGTACCCTAAAAGTGCCTGTTTCTGTCCACTGACCATAAAGACAGTTTAAGGTGAAAGGCTCGAGTGTGGATGTATACGCCTACTGAACACATTCCTGAAGCTTGGTTGTGCTGACCCAGACTAGGGCACCGTAGGTGTGGTGACAGATATTCACTAGCAGCATAACATCTTGGATTTTGGTCACAGTTTCTGGATGCAAAGGATAATCAGTCCCTTCTGTTATTCAATAGGAGAGAAAATATCTTAATCTATTTAGCATTTAAATACAATAACCGTTACTGATTTCACAACTAATTCTAGGAAATTGTGCCTTGAGAATTTTTTTCTATATCTGACCACCCAAAAAAAGTCTTAGCAAAAAAGACTACTTAATCTCATCAGTCAGGGTAGAGCAACTGATGAATTTCTTTAGCCAATACATAGTTTGGGAAAAGTCGTCTTTTTCATCTACAACATTGTGAGAAAATCTTCATACAACAGAAGTGGATACATTGACCTTTGATACAGGTTGGGAAGAGAGGAAGCCATGACTCATCTGCATCTAGTACTTTGATGTCATCTCTGATCGGTAAAGCTGCTCAACTCAAAATCTCTTGCACCATCTGTTGCTTTTGATCTGGCTGCTTCCAGTGCTGTCATTAGCACTTTATTACATATGGAAAATTTATCCATTAACAAGCTGTCTTGTTGTTAGATACACATTACATTTCCCTTTGTCATCATGGATAATGTGTAATACTTGTCCAAATTCAACCCCTGTTTTTGGTGCATGCACCTCTTGGCCGAATCTTTTATTTTATGGGCTCCCACGTGGCTTCCGAGATGTTACAGCTAGCCCTAACTGCAGTCAGATGTCATTACCGCTCTTCGCAAAGAAGAATTCAAACAGGCCTTGGTATATAGAACTTTTTTGTTTAAAAGTATGCAGTATCTGACCCATCCATCTTGTGTATTTTTACACTGTTATTGTTGTCCTTTTTGTTTCTGAAATTATAACAGTAACAAATCTAATGAAAAGGAATTTCATTCATCATCTTTCACCTGA
Organism: Ibidorhyncha struthersii; assembly: GCA_013398815.1. Lineage (NCBI taxonomy): Eukaryota > Metazoa > Chordata > Aves > Charadriiformes > Charadriidae > Ibidorhyncha > Ibidorhyncha struthersii. The sequence goes on from VZSZ01012037.1 coordinate 237,759, forward strand.
CAATGGCAAGGTTCTGGATGTCCATCTTCTTTGCTGCAGCATTTTATATATATCCTGTCTGTATATCCAGCACTTCACTGCTTCTATGTCCATATAAATACCTGTTTTATTTCTTTCTGAAAATATATTCTGCTGTACATGGTTCAGATTTCTTAGCCATTTCCTAGAAGTTTCTTCTCTGCCAGAGCCATTTCTGTCTTGCTTTCTTGACAAAGTAGTGATCAGAAGTTATTTCACTGTAAAGCTGTTGTGATGTTTTTACAATCAGTAAGTGCTATATCAGCTTAATTCAAATTTCTGGAAACATCAAGAACTGGAACATGATGGTGGATCCAGTCAGCTCTCAGAAGTGTATCCCTTTAATATATATTCTGGAGGGACAACTGTGTGGCACTGGATCTCCTGAAGCTGGTGAAGTACATATGTTTTCTTTCCTGTTTTGGCGAAGTTTCCACTGGCTCATCCTTCTTTAAGGCTTTATACTTACAGTGAGAGTTGCCTGTTTATAGTGAACTGCTCATCATTTCTCCCAATCAGTATCTAAATAAACAATAAACAGTAGAAACAAATGTACAAACAGAACTAAAAATTTTTGCAAAATTGTCACATTCCTACTACCATAGAAATGTTAGCACTAGAAAAAGGGATCAATCAACCACACAAATAGATATTCAACTAAGATTTTGCCAGGTACCAATTATCCTCTGATCCAGGAATGATATTGCACTGACAATGAGCACAGCACTGAGGCAGCCTTTAATGGGCCACACAGAGCTGCAGTGATGGAAGAGTGTCTTGAAGATGCAGGAGGTGCTGTTGGGCTTTGAGCTGGAGCAGAGATCTCTCTGAAGGACTCTGATGAGGACCATGGTACTGACTGCAACACGAGTGGCTCTGGGACAGCACAGCCCTTCAGAGCCAGGTCAGACCTGCTCGGATTTTGAACCCGCTCAATTCTTAAAACAAACCACAAATGAAGGTAGTAAAAGGGGAAATTTCTCCTATTAGCACACATTATCTCATTAACTAAGTTCTGAGAACAAGACCAGAATTAAGACAATCTTTACACAGGCCATTTCTGTAAACTAAGACATAGCGCTTCAGCCACATATTACATTTGTCTTAGGAAAAAAGACTATTCCCAGTGAAGATTTTTTCATTGCTGGTGCCACAATTAAAATACACTTAGCAATTTTTTTCTGCATACTATTGAAGAAACCCCTCATTTTAGTACCTTTAAACTTAATGGTGGTCATAAATCTGACTAGAGTTCCAAAGTATCAGGGAATGAGTGTTTTATTTGGTCTTCTTTTCGTGGAATAGCAATATTTGTCAACTTCCAGTGGTGTGTAAGTCTATCTATCATTTCTTAATAAGAGAAGATGAGAGGGTCACACTGTGATCAAATCATTTATGTCTTCTACAAGAGGCATCATGCTCATGGGCTCTTGTCCTGCTGGGGGACTTCAGCCACCCAGACATTTGCTGGAAAAGTAGCACAGCGAGCTGTAGGCAATCCAGGAGACTCTTGGAATGCATTGAGGATTACTTCTTAAGCCAGGTAATAGAGAGCCCTACCAGAGTGGATGTGATACCAGACCTGTTTGTCACCAACGCAAGTGAGCTAATTGGTGACGTTAAGATTGCAGGCAGCCCGGGCTGCAGTGATCGTGCACTGGTGGAATTCAGAGTCCTGAGGGATATAGGTCAGTCAAAGAGTAAAGTCAGGACCCTGAATTTTAGGAAAGTAAGGTTCCAGATGTTCAAGGATTTAGTCAATAAGATCCTCTGGGAAACTGCCCTCAGGGACAAGGGAGCAGAACAGAGCTGACAGATCTTTAAGGATGCTTTCATAGAATCATAGAATCATTTAGGTTGGAAAAGACCTTTAAGATCATCAAGTCCAACCATCAGCCTAACACTGCCAAATTACCACTAAACCATGTCCCTCAGCACCACATCTACACATCTTTTAAATACCTCCAAGGATGGTTACTTCACCACTTCCCTGGGCAGCCTGTTCCAATGCTTAACAACCCTTTCAGTGAAGAAATTTTTCCTAATATCCAATCTAAATCTACCCTGGTGCAACCTGAGGCCATTTCCTCTTGTCCTATTGCCTGTTACTTGGGAGAAGAGACTGACCTCCACCTCACTACAACCTCTGTTCAGGTAGTTGTAGATAGCGGTAAGGTCTCCCCTATGCCTCCTTTTCTCCAGGCTAAATAACCCCTGTTCCCTCAACCACTCATCGTAAGACCTCTATAGACCCCCCCACCAGCTTTATTCCTCTTCTTTGGACATGGTCCAGTACCTCAATATCCCTCCTGTAGTGAGGGGTTCAAAACAAAACACATTATTCGAGGTGTGGCTTCGCCAGTGCTCAGTAAAGAGGTACAATTACTTCCCTAGACCTGCTGGCCACACTATTTCTAAAACAAGCCAGGATGTTACTTGCCTTCTTGGCCACCTGGGCAGGTGGTAGATACCCCATCCCTTGAAACATTCAGGGTGAGCTTGGACTGGACTCTGAGCAACATGATCTAGTTGAAGATGTCCCTGCTCATTACAGGCGCGTTGGACTAGATGACCTGTACAGGTCCCTTCCAACCCAAACTATTCTATGATTCTGTGATTCCACTCACAGGGGCATGAAAATAATAATCTTGGAGGACTTTCTACTTCAGTCATTGCACCACAACAGACCCTTAGTTTGTGTCTGACCGAAGCCTCTCAGGGAATCCCTTCATGGCCATATTTGTTTCCTGAGAAATGGCCAATCTTTTCAGAAGTGCCCTCACAAGCACAAAGCAGAATGAGCTCTCTGAGCATCTGCTTTACCCAAGTGGCTCACCCCCTGCCAAACCTGTGTGCTTGCAGCTGCCCAGCACTAGGTCTTCCAGTCCTCCCAGTTCTCCTGGCTTCAGTGTCTGCCATTTTTTTCTCTAACTTGAATTTGTAAAATTAATCTGTTTAAATATATTTTATTCCCTTTTTATTAATTAAACCCCCCCCCCCCCCAAAGGTTTTATTTTTTAGCATAGATCATTTGCCCCATGATTTTACATTAACACATCTGTGGGAGGCTTGATTTGGATTAGGTTGGAAGCAGTAGGGATGGAGAGATGGGAAAAAGATACTGCTTAGCTCCATCCCCCTGCCAAGCCTACTATTTCATGAAACCACACGCTCTGTAATGAGCCAGCCGCTTCCATTTTCTCTTTCTGGTGGTGTCTCCTTGTACTTTTGTTGCAAAGTTTTTTGCCCCTTGTGTTTATGAGATGACCAAAGTTCATCAGAGTTGCACTGCTCCAAACAATAAATGAAGCTTTATTGCCCTGAAGAAATGTTTTCATTTCAAAGCAGCTTCTATTGGCCTCAGTTCAGTAAAAAAAAATCCAATAAAATAACTTCTGCTTTACAAAGATCTCTCAAATCCTACAAAAGCAACTGTGAAATGTAATGTCTTTATGATAAATGCAGAAAATTCTCTGATGATTAAAGACAAATTACCCAAAGATTAAGCAAATTAAGAAAGTATAGGCTGTTCAAGATCTGTCTTTAAAAGACTGTTATTTTGATCGGATATGGAACCGATTCTCACAAACAAAATGATTGTGTTTATTCTTTTGGCTTTCGAGAAAGAGAACCTTTCAAATAATATTTACTCACTAAGGCAAAACAAAATGGATACCTATATCCCGTCATCCTGTCTGGTTTATATGTACATTACATATATATGTGTGTACAATATGCTCGTNATCATTATATAATATACTATAATATTATAATATTACATTTCACTATATATTATATAATATAATATTATAATAATATTGTATTATATTATTATAAATTAATAAAACATTATTTATTAATCTTACTAATTAATAAAATTCAGATTATGTTTTTCAAATAATTTACTTTCACTCTTTATGTTGGAGTAGGGTAAATAATTTGTAACAAGGAACTTATCTGATGAATATTAATTCTATTCAGGAATTCCCTGTGAACAAAGTCTAATTCTTCCTGGTGTAATTGCCATTCATAATTATTTGCTCAATAATTCATGCAAATAATTTGCAGCCATAATTCATTCTTAAGCAGGTTCATTGAGCCCATTTGAATTCTAAGCTATGATAGTTGGGAGCATGATCATTCTGCATGTTTCTATCCTTGACAGCAGAGGCAATTGAATCAAACTTTTAATTCAACGTAATTGCGCTCCTAAATTGGGATGGATTTGCGTGTGTGATTTAGTACCTTTCGGTGATGGAAGCAAATTGACTGCCACTCTTTTAATCTGGTGTCTGGTTCAACCTGAAACTTTTGATGATTAAATTCTTGAATTCTATAATTGGTCTGGAACAAGTTGTGCCATTTATCATCCTGAATGTAAACTCTTTGCTGAAAGATTGCAAAAAGGCAAACCAATGTTTTAAAAATCAAAGCAATATTTGGAAGGGTTGTTTTAGTCAGCTGTTGATAACAGCTAGGTAAAAATGTTCTAATTAGTTTGAGAATATGTACCAGTTTACTATGTAGAAAAATCACAGGGAAAAAAACACCCAAACTCTGCTGGAGTATTGTAGATTGGTCCTCCTCTGAAAGAAATCCTTCTCTGTGTGTGTGCGTTTGTGTGTGTGTGAGAGAGAGAGATCGAGAGAGATCCTTCCTCTTTTATTTTCAATCTCAGGGATCTCAGTGACCAAAAGCTGCTTGAATTGGACAGAGGAAAAGGGAAATTTTAATTAATTTCTACTTGAGACAACAGTCTAAGTACATTCACTCAGACAACAGAGGGCTTTTTTAATTTTTGTTCTAGTTTTCTTGATTTTGTTCTTTTTTTCTTAGTGCTTTCTATTTGCCAAGCTTCAAGTTCTTACTAACACCATTACTGCAACATTTTCACAATTTAATGGCAAATAAGACAATAAATAAGCTGCTTTAAATATAACATTGTTCAGCTGAGAATTGGCCAAGTTAGAAGTGGTGTAACATGAAGGAGTGAGTCCCAATGGAGAGATGCAACTGCTTCTCACAGCAGGAGTGCTGGTATAAACATCTGAACATATAAACATGTTGGTATGATGGAGCACCTACGGCTGAAGAAGCAGAGCGTTAAATGGTGGACGCTAAAATGCCTAACTTGTGGCAAGTGCCTGCCCACTTTCAAAAGGCAAAATAACTTTTTAGGTTTTGCAATCTAACACATGAGGCAAAAACTCTGGCAAGTGGTTGCTCACTATTGTTATGCTATTTTGAACAATCTGGGAGACAAATTGGCTCTTCAGAGCCTGGAACTTTTTCGAAATTGCAGGAGCCCCCTTCTTGGAGAACCTGGACTGAAATGCAGGGAGAAGACCAGCATCTGCCCTGCTGCCCAAGAGGCACTGAAACCCTCACCTGCCAGCTTACTGTAGTCCTGCCTGATGGCCCCCTTAGGCAGGCGGACGGGGCAGAAACTCTCCTAGGTCCATGCCCTGGGGGATCGACAGGTCCAGGGGCTGCTCAGGCTCCTTGGACACCCAGCAACATCTAGGGCTGGTGCTACCTTGACACCACTAGGTTTAGGGGGTTTCCACTGCTGTTGCTCTTCTGCTCCTTTGCATTTGCAGCATTCAGCCCTTAATCGCAGCACCTAACGTGATCCATTACTGATATGCTAAAGGTGATAATTGGCAGTAAAACTGACAGTCACATCCCTGTTTGTTACCTTTCCATGTGCCAGTTTATATCCTTTTTTCAGTAAGCCCTTTAAAACTGACATTTACAGTAAATAAGCTTAATGTGACTTCTTTGCTCATCAATAGTTGCCTGAGTGCTGCTGTGGGCAAAGTTGTCCCATAATGACAGGGCAGAGTTGATGGAATTTAAGCCACAATTAGCAATTCTTTTCTTGTTCTAGTTCTCTGATTATTATTTTTATCTTATTAATAATATAAAGCCTTGCTCAGTGGATACTTGCTATAGGAAGGAACATAGAGAAAAGGTTTAGATAATGATCTTTAAAAGCCAAAGAGATAACTATGGCAAGGACCACAATCAGAGAAGAGTACGTGTAGCAGATATCTACAGCAGATAATTCTCATTTTAGTAAAAGCTTCTGTCTGGAAGTTTCAGAGGAAGTTGAAGGATTTCAGCTGGGGTCTTTATGCGACTGAGTGGAGGTGGACCTTGAACACGCAACACTGAAAACCTGTTCTGCAGGGCTGAATTCCCAGGCATTGAGGGAACCCATTTACATCTGCCTGGTGGCAACAATATACATGGCTCTGGGATCAAACTGGGCACCTGGAATTTCTGTTAATTTCCTTATCCATTTTCCTGTAAAATGTGTGCTCCTGATCAATGCTGTGTTTTCACACACTGATCTTCCTCACCAGTTCACTATTAGGACTCCTGTTTCTGGCTGATCCAATGCAACAAAGTCCTGATCCAAACACCTTATCAAGAAGCATAAAAAGGAGTCTACTTAACAGTATCAGATACCCTGATCAAGCCTTTTCTGTAGATTTCTGTTTGCACTTCTGACAGCAGCATCTTTAATTGATGGCTGGATATGGCCTTTCATGTTGTCATTCAAAGAACATTTCCAGGAAAAGCAGAAACAAGCCAAACAAATACGATGTTAGGGGAAAAGCCAACACTTTTTGTTTAAGGACTTTCTGCTTAGTAAAGTAGAATCCTGATTTAAAATTAGTTGATCTTCAGCATCCTCTGACTATTGCAACACAAATTTACAGAGGAGTTCAGTGTGATGGAGAACACCAACTGTAAGCATGAGGTCTCAGGATTCATCACTCTGGTGGTTTGCTCTGGTGGAGTCATGTTCCCACTTGATTTGCCTGAGCTCAACAAACATTTCAGTAAATCTTTAATTTGTTGTTATGTATGTGTGGCAGATGACCAGCCTTAAAGAATACAGGAGGTGAATGTCTCGACACCAAGTTGGGTGGGTGTGTTGATCTGCCTAAGGACAAGAAGGCTCTATAGAGGGATCTGGACAGGCTGGACAGATGGGCCGAGGCCAGTGGTATGAGTTTCAACAACGCCAAGTGCTGGGTCTTGCACTTGGGTCACAACAACGCCATGCAGCACTACAGGCTTGGGGAAAAGTGGCTGGAAAGCTGCCCAGCAGAAAAGGACCTGGGGGTGTTGGTCGACAGCTGGTTAAATGTGAGCCAGCAGTGTGCCCAGGTGGCCAAGGAGGCCAATAGCATCCTGGCCTGTATCAGGAATAGTGTGGCCAGCAGGACTAGGGAAGTTGTCACCCCCCTGTACCACTGGTGAGGCCACACCTCAAGTACTGTGCTCAGTTTTAGGCCTGTCACTACAAGAAATATGTTGAGGTGCTGGAGTGTGTCCAAATAAGAGCAACAAAGCTGGTGAAGGGTCTAGAAAACAAGTCTCATGAGCAGTGGCTGAGGGAAGTGGGGTTGTTTAGCCTGGAGAAAAGGAGGCTCAGGGGAGACCTTATCACTCTTTACAGCTACCTGAAAGGAGGTTGTAGCCAGGTGGGGGTCAGTCTCTTCTCCCAAGTAAGAAGTGATAGGACAAGAGGAAATGGCCACAGGTTGTGCCAGGGGAGGCTTAAATTGAATATTAGGAAAAAGTTCTTCGCTGAAAGGGTTATCAAGCATTGGAACAGGCTGCCCAGGGAAGTGGTTGAGTCACCATCCCTGAAGGTATTTAAAAGATGTGTGAATGTGGCACTTTAGAATGTGGTTTAGTGGTGGACTTGGCAGTGTTAGGTTAACAGTTGGACTCAATAGTGTTAAAAGTCTTTTCCAACCTAAATGATTCTATAATTCTATTAAATCCTCCCTGATGCCCTGCAAAGATGCTGAGAAATGACTTCATGCCTTGTCCACTGATAGGGGAACCAGCTGCTTGGTGACCACCAGCTGCCTGATTTGCTCTGTTTTTGGAAGCACAGACAGAGCCTTCTGGACTGGCTCTGGCTACACAAGCCCCAGCTGTGGTGGTCATCTCTCCTGTGGATTCACGGGGAAGCAAACCAGAGGCCAGGTTAGCAGAGGTGGTCACATGCTTAATGTGATAAATTACTTTTAAAGGTATTTAAGTATCTAATTCTGCTGAAAGGCTGAAAGTCTGAAAAACATTTTCTAGAGTTTCACAGGACTCTGGTTTGGGCATTGCACTGTTTGCAGCTGTGCAGCTGAGCTATGACAATTGGGTCATTTCTAATCACAGAGTATGAAGGGATCCTTAAAACAAGGCAGATGGCTGCCATCAGGCTCCTAGGAACCCTGAGAATCCCACCAGCGCCCACTTGACATTTATCAGAATTTTGTAAAGACTATCAAATGGGCAATATCTGGTAGAAGAACCTTGAACCGTTATTGTTGGGGATGGATTTCAACTCGCCATCTCCAGACCTCTCACAGGTTTCACTACCTGTTCTGGCCATTTTCTTCCCTCTCCTTCTCCTCTTTGTTGTTAAGACACAGATTGAAATTCATATTTTCTGGCAGTGTATTGAAACAGAGGGAACTTTTTCATTAAACCCAGAATTGGAAATTGTACTATAATCACTGAGATGCTAAAAAGTCAGGTTTTCAAGTCCAGGAGATTTATAAGTTTTTAAGAGTCTTTCACTGAGTCTTCGGGCTCCTGGAGAAAAGCTCTTAAAATCAGTCAAAGATGTGTAATTTCTGTGTGTATGTGTGTATATTTATGCACATATATATGTGCGGTTTTGAGTTCTGCCCACGTCTTCAGTTATTCTGTGGAATGGTGGGTATAATCTGGCTCAGTCTTCTCTTTCAGCGGTTCCAATCAAACAGAATACAGAATAGCTCTGGCCTTAAGCTACTGTCTATAAGAACACTTGCCAACCTAGTATAGGACTTGAAGCAAAATCTGTGTCTGATGGATTTCTCACTGTGCTCTGAAGTGTTTCTTTATCTCTTGTTCCCCAATTCTTAGGAGTCACAGGCTCACAGTCTTTGGTCTCTAATTGCTGACACCGCACCTTCCTTCTCCCCACTTCCCTTTGTTCTTTGTAACCAGCCGAGCTGTCAATCGGCAAAGAGGAAATAAAGTGATAAACACGAGAGTTGACAAAAGCCAGGTGATTCTTGCTGCTCAGAAATCAAAATGTGTTTGTCTTATTAAGAGACATTTTGGATACTGCTTAAATGCTTCTGAAAAATATATTGCTGCTGATACTGAAGTCTTTGATAAAGAGAAGGTTACTGGGCTGGGTGCACTGCCGGTCCAGTTCACTGGTTCACAGGCCCTATTGAAATGTTGTTCTTCACTCCTCCTGAAACTCTACTTTCTAATTTTCTGCATTAATAATCCTCTGAGCACCCTCATACATATCCCTAAGTACTTCACAGAGAAACAGTCAGGCACTGGGAACTGTTTTTCCTTTTTCTTCAGCATCTGGGGGACACTAAACCTGACACGAATGAATACTCACTATCAAAAAGCAAAAGACCTCGTGCTTGCAAAAGAAAATATGCTGCTCAGTATCTTTATTTTATCCTTTACTTTGTGCCCAAAGTTGAACATGTGGGCATCTTTCTGAGTCACATGCAGCTGTCTGTGGGAGGCCTAAAAATACAACATAAAATACCTCACTCACAACAGATCCTTCAACTGTACTTGCTTGGTTTCTCATTCACTTTCATTTCAGAAAAAAATGTAACATCTTTGAACTGAAATCTTAGTTTCTCATATCTGTATTCCATAAAAGCTGAATATCTTATGTGAAATGACGGAAAGAACCAGGGCACTAAATTATTCAGAGTCTTGCTGAGAAGATATGGGACTTATCATAATGAAGGTTAAATCCTCGTCCAGGTTGCTACTTGCTGAAAATTGCTTCTGCCTGCTTCAGTAGCTGAAGTTAGGTGTGTTGATATTCTCATTGTAGAGTCTTTGCCATCAGTCCTCTATCATATGATATGTCTATGCTGTGCAATGTATATAGAGTTTTGTGATACCTGCTGCAGCTGAAATGAAATAGTTTGAACATTAACAACGTGTTGAGCACAGAAATGGGGTCTTCCCAGAGAGACTGCAAGTCTGGATTCGCAAAGCTCCTTGGTTTGTCATGGGAGGAAAATGGTTGATGACATTTATTAGTACCTCTTCCAGCTTATGAGTTTATCTGGGGAAAGATCTTATTTGTTTGATGTAGTCCCACTGAAAGCAGAAATATTCCTGCCGGTTTTAAGTGCGGAGTCTTGTGGAAACCATGGCCAGTGGGCAGACCTGGCAGGATAGCTCCTTTAGAGGGTTTCCAGGACTTACGATCTGTGTCTGCATTACTAAATGGAAGACAGCCAGGGAGGAAACTTGTGGTCTTGAGGCCAAGGCATCAAACAGCTCTTGCCCACATGGCTTAGAGCTCACCACAGAGCAGAGCGGAGCAGAGCAGAGCAGACTTGGCTATATCTACTCTACATTGCATTTGGCTTTGAGGGTTTTATAGGTCCCATGTAATGCCCTGTGGCTTTAATATACGAATATACTATTTTGTACTTTTTTTCCAGTTTCGGCTACCTTATATTGGTGCTGCAGGTTACTAAAACACTGTTTCTATAGCCTGAAACTGAGGAGAGGTGTTATGTACCTTGGCATGGGGCAGAAGAGCATATGGGAGTGCTTGAGTGTGGATAGGTAGTTTGGACAGCATTAGGAGACTATGGGGGGCATATGGAGCCAAACATGGTGCAGCCTCATCCACAGTGTCTTTGCAGAGCTGTTCCTGGAGTGAAGTATACCGCTAATTTTGCCCAGGAGAGAACTGGGTGAAATGGCCCAAAGCCCAGCAGGAAATGAACTATTAATTAAGCAGAGCAGCTGACCAAGGTGTACTGTTCAAGCTTGGTTCCTGGTTTGTTCTCATTAGCAATGTTAATGTAATTACTGTCTCTCCAGACTTTCAGGTCTCCTGTGAGCTCCTGGTGATCTGCAGAGTTCATGGAGATGTCTGTAGTTTATCCTGTGGGGAGGAAGCCACCGTCACACAGGGAACCACAGCAGGATATTTCCTTTGCCCTCTTCCTTCTGTGACATTTATGTCAGGAGATGCATGACTAGTGACCATGCTGGAGCCTATTGGCTCCCAGGTGTCTTTTCCTCTCAGTATCTAAGAGTATTAGTTGCTCAGTGACATAGTATGTGATGTCTCACAACAAAACAGCTTCTTCCAGTTCCAGTAAAAACCCTTTAGTGGTCCAGCCCATCATGGGACGGCTCAGCCTGCCTCCATGTGTTTGATGAGAAAAGGAAGTCAGGATTTGTTCTAGCTCTGCCTTATTTTGCCTTTAGGAGAGCTGAAGCCTTCAGACATAGCTGCCCAAAGCAGGTTGCTAAACCCATTCTGAGACCCCAGAATAAAAGGTGCCAGATTTGCAGATGTTCTGGGCATGGGAATCAGAAGAAGCTGTACTTCAGACACAGCTCTGAAAATAAAGTCATTCTTAATTCACTAACTAAACCCTACTCTAGGCTTGTAATGTTCAGAAAATCAAGCTGCAAATGTCAAGCTTCTTTCTGCATTTCATTTTGCAGTAATACTTAGTAATACTGATGTCTCTTTTTGCCGATTCAGAATGCCAATTAAAAAAGTGGGGTGCCTGAGAGATGCTGTGATCACTAATGGCAGTCTACCCATTTGCATGAAAGCGGCTTTAAGGCTTCCCTAGGACAACTTTTCAAGTGCTTACATCTTAGGATCCACAGCAATCTTCTATAAATGCAACTTTCTCAATTTATAGATGCTCTATATGTCAGATGTTTCTCTTTTGTGTGGGGGCATATGTGAATCTTTCTCCATCATGGCGGTCTCCTACTTCCAGTAAGTGCTGCAAAGGCAAAAGCATTTAAAAGTACCTCTGATAGTTAAGTTTCTTTTAGCACCTTAATCCAATTAATGAACTTAAACTTATTTTCTCATTTAGCTGTCACAGTCTCTTTTAAAATGAGATATAGTGAAAGTAAGATAACTAGGACACGTGGCCAAAATTTCACCTCTGCTTGTGTTTTGAATTTTTCAGCCTTCCAATAAGTGCCGCCATTATGAGTAAAGATAGCTGAACTGGGATGAAATTCGGAAGCGTTTTAATCAAATGACCCACTTCAGGCACAAGCTATGAAGAACAAATCTAGTTTATTTAGCACAGCTCTTGCCACAGTTTCTGACAAAGCTTTTGTTCTTAGTGGTCTATTATTATACCAGCATTCACATCTTATTTGGTTCCCAAAGTAAGTTTAAGTACTTGCTATGGCACATATTTTTAAAATGGCTTTTTTCTTAGCTTCTCTTAAGGGAGAGAAAGATCATTTTAAGGGAAAAAAACTGTGAGATAAGAATGCCAGTTTTAACCCACAGAAATATTTAGGTGTTTTGCATTCAGTCAATTGCAGCCATAGTTATTGCAGCCCAGTAACAGAACTGGAAACTGGGAAGCTGGAGACCTCAGCTCTTTGGGGCTCCTGCAGTTGTAGTACTCCTATCGATTCTGGGCTACTTCCTTTCAGCAGGAATTTAAAGAAAATACAAACAACATTTCCAAACAACACAGATTTAAAGTGGAACAGAATTCTGAAGAAAATATATCTTCTTTAATTGTTGATGAGTATGTCAAGAGAACTTGTAACAGAATTCAAAAAAGGGAAGGGAGTAAAGTTGTGATTTAATATTGTGAAAAAGTTTTTAAACAACATATTTTTAGGGGTGAATCATTATCCTTAAATTTACTTTAAATCTGAGCTTCAGAAGTTTTGTTATTAATCAATTTACTGCAGCATTTTTTGTAGAAGGATTGTTTTTGTAAAAATTTTGGCTCAAACTGTAACAGACAATAGACAGCTGCATGACAAGTCTATGTCTTGCAGGTAAAATTCCACTAGCGAAAGGTCAGGTCTAGTAAACTCCTCCAGAATAGGTTAGGAAAACAAAGACTCAGTCTGTTATTCCATCAATTCTCAGCTGGGATACAAGTCAGAATTATCAGAGGTGCTACTGGAGTAAGGAAGAACTGTGTGTACCCTGCATGCAATCTGAACATACTGGGCGCAATTCTACTTTGGTTCATGTGATGCTTTGTGCTACCTTATTGCTGACAAAGTAAATTAATTCTACTTCACAGTGTCTGTTTTTAAGCATTTTATTAGTAGTCATTTGCTGACTATCAGTTGAAAGACAACCAAGGTTTCTAAACTCAAATATCCATTGTTACCTTACCAGGTAAACAACTCATTGAATAATTCAAGTTTGGAAGGTTTTGAGTGCTCCTGAAGGCCAAAGAAACAGTAGATGCTCAGATACTTGTGATGCAGACTGCCTAATCAGGGATCTAACTTCTGGTATGCATTTTTTAAGAACATTGGCTTTTACAATCAATGCTTTGCAAAGTCGCAAGTGAGGTCTGCCTCTTATCGGGAAGTCAGAGAGGGTTGATGTGAAAATATTCCAGTATTTGAAGAACAGCTTCTTAAGCAATCTCTGATTTTGTCTGCAGGGGAAGGGAGAGGGACTGGAATAGTCTCTTTTCACATCACTATGGTGTAAACCTGCCTAACCCTGATCTTTGTTTACAGCCACAGCAGTAAGGAAAAGCTGCAGATATCTCACTTGCACTTGCAAGGTGATTCCACCTGGACACAGTCTTATGAACTTAACATTTGTCCAAGTGGTCCATTTAATCCAGTAGCTGCTGTCCCACAGAGCTGTATACGAGGTGCTTCAGAGACCGGTGCCACAGATGGGAGTTGTTCTACCCCAGGGGAAGCTTCTCCCCAGTTCCTGTCAACCAGTAAGTGGATTATAGGAAATATGAACGAGGATCATTTTGGGGACGACTGCCTACTTATAACTACAGATGCTCTTACAGTCCGCATAGATGAGACCTTGGCCTCCTTCATCTCCTGTTTCAATGAATTCCACACATTAATTAATTACACAGTGTGTTAAAGGGAAAATACCAAAAATCCAGTTGCATTTTCTTGGAAAGTCCTTCAAAGGCCTTCTCTTAGATCTTCAGGAATCCTCTGAGAAATGCATACCCCTGTCAAAGGTCATGTCTTTTGGACTGTCTGTTGGAAATGAAACCTGATATGAACAGGAGTTTATCTAAAAAAAGCTGAAACAAACAAAAAAAACCCAGCAAAAATATAGCTCCCATTGTATGTGGGTTTTAATCCAAACTGCAAAGCTGAAACCTGCAAACCGTGTGAGACAGACTTGAATGCTAATCCTAGTTTGGCATCTGGGTTGGACGGACCAAGTCAGAAGCACAGATCCATGCTCGTCAAGGAAAGAGGTGGCTGGTGAAGCCAAATGGGAGTGACGGACCTTGTGAGGGGAGGGTTTGCAAGCTGAAGAGAGGGGAGAAGCAGATAGGAGGTCTCAGCCCAGAACCTAGCTCTGCTCCAGAATTTCTGGGTCCGTTAAACCAAACTTGCAAGTGTTCAGTTGTTTTGAGACCCAAACTTTGAAGCTCTTGATACCGGGCTTCATTTTTCAAAGGTCTGCTCCTGAAGCAGATGTGAAACAACCCTCGCAGTGCCAGCAGTGTGCTGGTTGCCTGGCTGCTGCGGGGCTCTCTGCTGCTGGGGCTACCTGCAGCATTGATACCAGTGCTTGTATTTCTGGTCTGTAGGATTTCCCATGGTGACAGTGAAACCAGGGTATTTGCAGCTGAAATTTCTTGTGATTTTCCTCAACTAATGTTTTCAAAAAGGGGGTTTGATACAGTTGTGCAGAGAAATACTAAGAAACAGATTTTATTTCCCCAGTCTTATGCTTCCTTTTTTCCCCACCCATTTTTAAACTGCTGAATCTTTTCTTTCTCTACACGGGCACTGCGATCATTAACTATGTCTTTGTAATGCATGCAAACTCTGGAAACTCTGCACTAGCAGACTGCATGCATTTCACGTTTCTCTTGTGTAGCGTACAAAAAGAAAGAGGGTCAAATTGTTACACTGCAGTGCTTTATTGCACTGGTGTGAAAGAGTGTTGTTTTGTTTCCTGTGAGCCGGTCTGGATTTGCATGGCTGGGACAAGGAGGAGAACAGCTCTTTGTCCCAGTATGTGTAGGTTACATAATCTTCAGAGCAGAAAGGAAAGTACAAACAAGTACGTTTATTACGGTCACTGCAGAGGATGGGAACCGGCCACCAGTTCTGGGCTCCAGCAAATGTTGGGGGCTCCAGTGCAGTGTTGAGAGTTGGAAGGATAATTTATAACAGTTTGCAAAAAAAAACAGTAGTTCTTGAAAATCAAAGGTATGACAGTCTCAGTAAAAAGGACAGGTGAATTTTGTAATTTAAAAAAAAAACAACTAACTGATGAGTTGGGAAGAATTTATGGCCAAAATAATGAGAAATTATTCTAATTTTTTGACAGATCCTTATGAGTTGGGAAGAATTTACGGCCAAAATAATGAGAAATTATTCTATTTTTTGGACAGATCCTTATGATATAGCTGCTGTGTCATAAAACAATCAGCAGCAACATGGTCCCCACTCCAGAGCATTTACTGTCTAGAAGATGGATGTGTAAAAGAAGTCATCACCGAAGATGCTTTATTTTTCTCTTTCAGTTTAGTATTTGTATCATTCATTACCTTTCTTGGCATTACAAAAGAAGCAGTTCTTTTGGAAGGCTATGAAAGATTAAAGGTCATCAGATGAAGACAAAGAGATCTTTTATCCCTATGAGTATACTACAGACTGCCACCAGACAGAACTGACGGGGACATACACTCCTTTTTACTGAACCAATGCTTTGGGGTACTTTTGTTCTCATGCATGAGCAGCTGCTGACAAGAAGGCAACGGAAGGAGGGACGGGGACAGGGCTTAAAGTTTCATCATCAGTTAAGAAGAAAGAGATATTTAGAAAAGTACTCACTTCTGGAGGAATGGGATATTTGGAGGCTGATCAGTATCTTGAGAGGCATTAGAGATTTTATTTAGCTACAGAAGAGTAAATAGAAATGTGAAAGAAGAACAAATCAGGGTTAGATAATCTATAGGCAATGTTGTGACTAGTACACCCATCCCCAGGAGAATTAAAGTCACTACAATTTCATCCAGTCACCTTTCAAATACCCAGGAGAGTGTAGGAATTAATCAAATTCCAACTGAATGCAGCAACAACAGAACTTAGCTTCATACATTTGTTAGAAGTGCAGGAAAGTAAAAAATAGTATAGTGGCAGAGCAGGAATCAAGGGGAATTTAAATGCTTTAAGGTTATTATTAATTATTTAATGAATCCTTTCCAAATTCTATAGCTACATTATAATATAGACCAGGTAAGTGGTTCTCTGTGAATTTACGAATTTACAGCTCAGATGTTGTTGGTTCACTCTGAGCTCAAAGGGAGGTTTGAAGTGGTGAATAAGACTTTGAAGGTAACACTCCCAGTGGATTTTTTCTTTTCAAATGCATAAGATTTCTTACACTTGAGAATAATGTTATCTGCTCACGTACTACATGGGGAAAGGACTTGGGCCAAGAAGCTTCACAGCACAGAGAGAACAATTGGTGGACAGCGTCCTAATTGCAAAGAGACTCAGTATTTTATTGTCTGCAGGCATTATTGTTCACCATATTTGCTACATCAGTCATTCTCTGAAAGGTACTAATAGTGACCTTGGTATTGCAATATCTGAGAGCCTCTCACACGCCTCTATTTAATTAGCCACAAAACTCCCTCCTGCAATTCAGAGAAATCACATTAGCTGTATTTCCAGCAGAGAACTGAAACACAAAGAGCTTAAGTAACCTGTCAGAGATGACACAGGGAGTCTGTGGTGGAGCGGGAAGCGAGCAGCCTCCAAGGCTTCAGCCACAGCTCCTGTCTCCCTCCCCAGCTCCCTGCTCTCTCACATACCCCCCAAAGCCCCCTCCTGTAGCCAGAGCTAATGCACTGGTAGGGATGGTGGATTGTTTTACAGCAGCATGTAGAATTACTGGAAGTGAGTTTATTGCTTTCTAATGGCTCAGGTCATTCGTCCTTCAGTATCCATGTGGGACGAGGCATCCAGTGAGCTAAAACACTACTGTTGCAGCTAATGCTAAAGCTGAAACACATCTTTAGCAGTGCACTCAGCTTACATCAATGGAGAAGCAAAACCAGACCTCATCTCAACATCCCCACAATGTTTCTCTGAATGTAATTGTGAAAAAACAGTCTGAACAGCTGTCAGTGACTCTTTTTTCCAGTCCATATTTATAAAACTTAGCTTTTGATGTTCTTGCTGCTGGGCTGCTTAATAAGAAAGGTTAAATGCTATGATGGAACTTAGAGTCACTATAATCTTTGAGAAGGCTCTTCTAGGGTCTGTTGGTGAGAATTAATGGTCAGGGTTATGCAGAGGTCACTTTTCATTAATTGCAATCAACCTGTTGCTTTTTATCTCTCTCACCCCACCCCCAGTTTATCCTCAAATGCTGTAGTTTAACCCCAGCCAGCAACTAGGACCACACAGCCACTCACTCACTCCCCCGGCCCCCCACCCAGTAGTGTAGGGAGAAGAGGAAGAAAAGGCAGAAAAAAGAAAAAAAAATTGTGGGTTGAGATAAAGACAGTTTAATAGAACAGTAATGGAAGAGGAAAATAACAATAACAATAATAATAACAATGGTAAAATAATATACAAAATAAAGTGATACAACACAAGTTGCTCTCATGACCCAATGATCAGTTGCCCAGCCCATCACAAGCAGGGATCACAAATCCCTGCCCCTCTGCCAACCCCTGTTTATATACTGAGCATGATGTCTATGGTATGGAATATTCTTTTGGCCAGCTTGTCCTGTCTATGCTGCCTCTTAGCTCCTATGGGAGGCTGAAAAAGTCCTTGACTGGTATAAACGTTAGTTAGTAACAACCAAAACAATATATGTTATCAGCATTCTTCAACATTCTTCTCATACTAAATCCAAAACACGGCAGCTGCGAGAAAGAAAATTAACTCTGTCCCTGCTGAAATGAGGACATAAAAAAAAAAAAAGCAAATGAAATGGCTTGTCCCTCAGGTCTGCCAGGAGGGAATGCAGAGACTACAGTTGTACCTGGACACTTTCAGTGGACATGGAAACAAGACTTTCTTTTTCCTCTTCTTCATTGGCAGCTGCACCCTGTACCAAAGGGTCAATAGCTACACAAGCGCACTCCTCTGTGAGGGCATGAAGATACTGAAAGGTGTAGAAAGTCTTGATCATGCCCTTCCCACACACTTTTCCAAGTTGTGAGCCAGCTCTGGGGATTGAATAACCCTGTCACATAAACTGCAAAGAAGAGGTCCTGTCTGTATCTATCTATGGAGACAAGACATGACTGTCTGTGACCTTGCTCATGATACATTAAACAAGCACTTCAATCACAGTCACTCCTCTACTTCCAATTCAATTCGTTGCTTGAGCATGAATTTTTCAAGACTAATTACATCTAATCATGTATAACTTGGACACATGAGCAAACTAAAGGTTCAGCAGCAAGGCATGAGATGAATGAGAAATTGGTTGGCAAGGTGTTGTGGTTTAACCCCAGTAGGCAGCAAAGCACCACAGAGCTGCTCTCTCACTCCCCTATGCTCACTCACTCTCTTACTCAGTGGGATGGGGGATTGAATTAGAAGGGTAAGAGTGTGAAAACTCATAGGTTGAAAAAAGGATGGTTTAATAATTTAAAAAAAAACCCAACAAACAACAAAGAGAGGAAAAAAAAAACAAGAAATGATGCAAAAAACCCCCAGTTGCTCACCACCAACCAACTGATGCTAGCTCCTAAGTAATGGCAGCCCTGGCTACCCCCTCCCTTCCCCCCACCCCTGCCCAGTTTTTATTGCTGAGCATGATGCCATATGGTATAGGATATCTCTTTGGCCAGTTTGGATCTGCTGTCATGGCTGTGTCACCTCCCAGTGTTTTGTGCACCCCAAGCCCACTTGCTGGTGGGGCAGTGTGGGAGGCAGCAAAGGTCTTTATGCTGTGTAAGCACTGCTCAACAATAGCTAAAACATTGGTGTGTTATCAACACTGTTTTCATCACAAATCCAAAACATAGTACCTATTAAGAAAATCAACTCTATCCCACTAAAACCAGTACACAAGGATAAGAAGCTATAAGCTTTAAGATGTGAAGAGACAGAATGCAGCCAGTCCCAAAGAGATTGAGTAAAGCACAGACCATCTCCAGGAAAGAGGTAGAATATGCAGGACCTATTGTTAATATAAAAGGTAGTTATGAAAGGGGAGATTCTCTTCATCTTTGTTTTCAGCCAAGAAGAGGACAAGATGTAAGGGTCCAAGTCATGACGGAATTGCCTTACTTCATGAGGGAGGGCAGCAAGGTAAGATGGGCTTTGAGGAAGGAAATTTCAACAGACTCAGGCAACTGGTGAGTAAGATCTCATGGGAGGCAATCAGATTGGAAGTGGAGTAGACGGCTGTTTCTTTAAAGGAATGCTCTTAAGAGCACGACTGCTAGCTGCCCCAGAGAGGAAGAGGAATCAGTTTAGTAAGAGGTTAGCATGGCTAATTACCAAGCTTTTTATTGAACCAAGCTCAAGGGGGCACACAGAAAGAGAAATGAGAAAAGATTGGTGAGCGCAACTCTAAAACGTAAACATGAGAGTATAGGGAAATCAGGGAAAGAAAGGCACAAAGTGAGATATCTCTTGTCATAGCATAATTTCTTGTTAGTTTCTGTAGGAACACCAGTAATAAAGAGACAAACAGGAAATGTGTAATCCATTATCAGTAGAGAAGGAAAGCTATTAACTGATTATACTTAATGCCTTTTGCTTGCATCCACGTTAAACGGGTTTTTTGCTTCCCTCAGTAAAAAGGTTAACTGCAATTAATTGATTAAGCATTTCATACCAGTGACACAGGGGCAAGACGCCCCACAGGGTGTATCGTGGCCACAGCAAGCACAGAGCTGTGGCAAGCTGCGGCAGATGTGAGCTCCCGGGAGGCTGGAAAAGCACGAATGCTGCTGAGCCTGTGCGAGAGGGCAGGGAAGAGCCAGGCAATTCCCAGTCTTCAGGTCCCAGAAAGATGCTGCTACAAATAAGCTTTTTGGAAACACTTAGAAGAAAGCCAGGTATATTAACTCTCCTGGGTTTACTGAGATTACTTAGGAATAAATGTCCCACTTCCCACTCCAAAAAGAGAGTTTGGTAGAAGATGGGTTGCCTCGCAGTCGCTAGCTGAATATGGGGCAGGAATTGCATGGTTTTGAAAAGGAAAGTGGGCAAACACCATCCCTCAACAGGAAGATAGCCTGGAAACAAGGCAAGGAGTTGTCCGCTTCTCTTGGCTGTGGGAAGGTCGACTCTGCATTTCTGTGACAAATTTTTGGTGCTGAAGAGAGCAAATAAAATGGTTGGAGGGAGGGGGAAGATATGGCTTATGAGGAAAGATAAATGAGTTGGGGTTGTTTAGCCTGCAGAGGGGAGGCTGGTGTGTAGGTATGAGATGGAGAAGAGGTGACAGCCAAAAGGAAGTGAAGATGCTTTTCTCTGCCTGTTGTGGGCTGAGTGGGAAGTCGTGGGCTGGCACTGCTGCCGGGAAGCTGAGAGCTGCTAGGAGTCATTCAGGCTGGGAGGATCCTGTCCCCTGAGACACCTTTCAGCTCTGCGTCCTCTAAGTCTCTGCGAGAGCTGCCGTCTGAAGGACCTGGCAGCCAAACAGCCCCATGGAAACCGTGTGGGTGGGTCTGGGTGGGCTGGACAAGAAAAAAATAACGTTTCACGAGCACGGCGCTCTGATGCCATTGCAACTGCTTGAGGATGGGCTGTGTTTAATGACTGCTGTGACAAGATGAAGAGTCTTGCAGGCTTTTCTGATACAGCTCCTCGGAAACTTTGGTGGGCACCAAAGTCACTAAGACAATGCAATGTCAGCAACCAGCCCTCCAGGGCAAGCCAAGGACTCTGCTCCCTGCAGCTCCTCCACGCGGCAGGAGGGTTGGAGCTGAGACCTTTCTGCAGCCCCCAGAGCTTTGCAGCTCTCGCCTCAAACACAGCAGTGACTCTGAGCAGCTTGCAAATAAAAAGCCCACTTACATTAATCTCTGTAAAGATCTTGTGACTGCTTTTCTCATTTGAAATAAATATGGTGGTGATGCAGGGACAGAAGGAGATGAGGAAGGCAAGGGACGCTTGCAATTTGTGGGAAATATCTGTGCAGTCAAATCACCTGCTACACATGAGTCCACATGGAAATAGGCCCTTGTCATGACATGCTAGGGCCAGATTTTAGCTCTGATTACTGTAGTTCAGCCTTGCCAAATCAGCTCAGCCAGTGGAGTCACCTATTTAGCAGACAGAGAGATCGGTCCCTCACGTGAAAGGCTGGATCTCCGCACTGTGGGTGGACAGAGCAGTGACAGAATGAGGCCCTTTCTGCAGCAGACACATCAGCACACAGAAACCATCGAGCTGCCATTCAAATGGCTGTAGTCTCTGAAAACTTAAATTAAATAAAACGAGAAAGGTTGTTGGGCGAGCGAAAGGTAGCTCTGAGAAGCTGTGGCTCAGTGAAAGTCCGCCGCAGCAGCTTACAGGATGAATCCATCTCAGGAGGTGTGCACGAAGTAGCTCTACACTGAGGAAAGAGCTCAGGTCCTGGTAACAGGCCAGGTGCCACATCCTAGATACAGTGTGGCTGTTTTCCAAAAATCCCTTGTGCATTGTGGAGGATTCATTGGCTTCTGCATTGACAGTCTAAGTAGATGTCCCTCCCTTAGCAAGCTCAGAAAGCATTTTATTTATGTAAAATGTGGTTTCATCATCATAGGTGTACTGTGAAGATAAGACCAGAATGCAGAGCAGAGTATTTGCAAATCAGGCATAATCTTTCCACGTAGCCTTTGACACATGGTAGTAACTTTTCATTTTAGCATGCAAAGTTTGCCTTTGTCGAACTGCTGAGCTGAAAAAAAAAGTATGCCACCCTTAAAACCTGAAAGAAATATTGCCAATTTTACAAGTGGTTAAACTAAGCCTGGAGAACTCTTGCTTTCTGAGACAGAAACTAACCATCTCCAACAGGTCCTTTCTATCTCCGGCTTCTCTGAAGCGATGACTCTACGAAGGCTGTGACTGACAGGTTCATTAACACCGAACAGCCTCAAACGCACACCAAATAGCTCAGCGAGCTAATTAGGGGAAGGCTGGGATAAAGAGAGCATGACAATAAAATATTTCTGACGTTAATTAGAGGAAGAAAAAAAGCAAGGCTGAGCTTCCGGAAAGAAATGTGAGTTGAGCGTGAGTAATCCTGTGGGATGCAGAGCGCTCGGGGCGGCTTCGAAGTGCGTTCCCAGGGGACCACTGCAGCAGAGAACGGAGCCGGGATGTGGGGCTCCCTGCACGGTGGAAGGATGCACCCGAAGCAGACACCTGGTGAAAGAAAGGGCGGGGAAATAGCTTGCAGAAAAGACCTGCCTGAAAGAAAGAGTGATTCCTCTCCGCCTGTCTCCAACCTGACATGCAGGTTTTCATTCAAGTGGGCGAAGGTGAAATGCAAAGCAAGGGGGAGGAAAGCAAATCTAGCCCCCAAAAAAGCAAAACTCCGTCTAGGAGTGAGGAAGTATGAAAAACAGAGAGTGGCTATGCTGATCGGACTGTATTAACAATGTGTTGCTGTGCATCTTAGCTGTCTCCCACAATGTTTAAAAAATGCACTAATGTTTTCTCCCCATTCCTGTCCTCCGGCTCTCTCTAATTGCTTCCAGTTGGATGTCTCCAGGACACATTTTTTCCAGGTGTGCTCCTGCAGCTTCACACACTCATTTTTCCTTTCTGTGGGGCTTGGCAATATTGGCTCTGACCCCTGCAGTGTTCGGGGTTGAGTGGAGCCCCACAGAGGGACAGCCCCTGTGGCCACCTCCAGTCCAGCCCTTGCCCAGCCCAGGCTGGCTATGCTGATTCCACCACTCTGTCCACACACACATACAACCATTTCAAGCAGGAAAATTGTTACCCAAAACTGCTGGCATCAGCATGTGAGAGAGCAACATGGGGTGATTATTTCTGCAAGGGTCTCTGAGGATCTTGATGTGGCAGGAGCACGGCAGTTCCCCTGCCCTGACACTTCTGAGCATGGAGATTCTCACTAATGAGAGGAGGTAGCTGCATATGGCTTTTTTTTTTTTAATAGAAGGAAAAGTAACAGTTACTTTCAGAGACTAACCCCGTAGAGTTCAGCAGCAGACGCAATTGCTGTATGCATCTAGAAAGGTGGTACAATTTCACCTCCTACACGTAACACAAGGGAAATTATGTGTTTTCATACCTGATTCTTTCTTCTCATATCCACTATTGCATTTGACCTCAACATGACACGTGGATTTTCTTATTTTGGGCTTATACTCTAGATTTTTCTTTTCTCATATCAAATCAATGGATGCATTTTTACTTATAGTGCTATTAAAATATTCTTTGTGGCATCTATATTGGTTCAAAGGACAAGGAGTTAAATGTCATGCTTCTTTAGTGTGTAAAGCATTCAACTTTTCTTGAAATTGTCTGGTTTTCCCAAAACAACTGATTGCAGCATTTGTCATAATTTTTTTATGCTTATTTCTGATGAAATAGCTTGGAAGAAGCCAGACAGCATGATCTGGATAGGGATTAGAACAGTACAAATAACAGAAAAATCACACCAAAAAAACACCAGGGAAAATGTGTTGGTTTTTCTAAAGGCTTTTATCACCATCACTTCTAAGTACTGTTTTTTATATTTAATGACTAAAGGAAAAAGAATTGTTATCCTGCAAGGCACAGTACATGTGTTGCATAAGTCTTCCTGAAAGCACAGGAGATGGGTCAGCCAGCTGTCAAGGTCATACTAAGAAACCCCATCCAAAGAAATATGCTCTGCATAAAGCTTAAAAGCCGGTGATGTGACAGCCTTCTTATGAGGGCAAAATTCAGCAGGCAAAACCTGTCACCTCCTGGCACCTGCGACGTGGTCCTTCCCAGCTGGGGCAGCCAAAGCCCCCTTGTCAGCTCCAGTCACCGCCGTGAAACTGAGGGTTATTCCTTTTGGGGTTATAAGAAGCAACTAAAACTTTGTATTTTTGCATCTGCAAACCAGAAAACATCTAGAGTTCTGCCAAAATGGTAAGAAAACTTGACTTGGGGAACCAGAAGAAAAGACTATAGTATTTTCATTTTTTTCTGTAATACTCAGTGGTTTTGCTTGCAAAGCTCTAAGAAACGGGCTCTTGCTTTTAATCACAATTAGGAATCTGAAAGTTTTAGCACACTCCCTCCTGGGGTAGCCACTGTTTTGAAATAATAATAAAGAGATTGTTGATTTTAACAGTGGGCAGAGGGAAAGCACCCTCTGCCAGTGTAATTTGTGTCTATCCTGTTGCTTCCCAAATTTGTGACTCCGCTGTGGACATGCGTGTGTGGGCAAAGAGCTGGGTGGGAGGGCAGGAGCACGCTTGTACCACCAAGGATGATGTGGAGCCCCAGCCACCCAAAAAAGGTTCCTAGAGGCAGATCATGGCAAGAAATTAAAATAAAAATTGCATAGCCTCCAATGGCGTGCTCCACAGAAACGAAGCAGCGTGGTTTCTCTCAGAGCTGGAAAACAGCTCCGGCAGGTCAACACAGCTGGCAAATGGCAAACTACTTGGTGTTTAACTGAGGAGGAACATAAAGCAAAAAGTGATAAAAGTCACTTCTTAAGAGAAAACTTAGTGAAACAACACACTCCAGGATTTTCAAGCGCCAACATCTCCTCTCTTCAGCCAGGCTCCAGGGGAAGGGCAACTTTAAAGAAGACAAAAATCCTTAGGGAAGGCAGGCACACCAATTATCATTTCTCAGACACCAGGAGAACAGCATCCTCACCACTGTGCACTCAAAGCACTCCCGACTCTGTTCATAAAGAAGCAGTACCAGAAAAACACTAGCAGTACTGAGCACCACAATTATTTACCTGTCTTGGCTTCTTTATCTCATATTATTCTTTTTTTCTCAGGGAGTGGTTCATTACTTTGCTTATTTTCCTTACTTTTCTGGGAAGTTGCCTATCTGTTATTTACCTCCACTGCAATTTCAAAACATGTAAAGAGCTGTAAATACCTGTTCTGTTGCAAAATCATAGGGAAAAGGTCACATCTTCAAATAATTCCAGAAGCAAATAATGAAATATGAAGCACAGAAACACCAACACGTATTCCCACCTCTCCCTCCAAATGCGAAAACCCAGTATAAAAAGGAAACCAAAAGCTTTGACATGTTTCCTGTATTTTTATCACTTTAGGTTTTGGTGTTAGAACCAGCCTTTGAAATGAGAAGTTCCAAATCTGGGAACTTTGAGACCCTCACCCAATAATTCTGGCAGATTCATTTGTGGGGGNGTTTAAACACATGAACTATTGTCTGAAATTATTTGGGATCAGTAATATTTTTTCTGAAAGTCTCTATTAATCATGATTTTCTTTATGCAATAAAGGATGACTACCCTGCTTCTGGAAACCAGGGGTGCAGGACAAGCAAACAAAGGAGGCTATTTCAAGGGATTTAACAACTGAACTGGACAAATTTGATTATAAATGTGTTTCCAGCCACTTTCTGTGAAAGAGGGAGAGAATACATTTAGGATAAACATACACAGAAAAATGTCCTTGAAAAAGTATTAGAAAATTATATTCTTTTTACACCTTTTTAAACAGCTTATAACTACCCATATAATGAATCCTATCCCATTCAGAGCCTTTAAGTTCTGCTAGAGTGTGAATTGAATATTCAGGAAGGAACAGAAATCATCTATGCACATTACTTAAAAACATCAATGCATGGATATTAGGTATTGATTTAACATTATAATAATCTAAGTCAATATCCATTGACTTCTCCAGGCTTTTCGGATGATTTCCATAGTCCTTCTAAAACGTGCCAAAATTGCTTTCGACCTCATTTGTTTCATTGAGACCTTTCCATGTAAGAAACAGTCTAGTTAGGTGAATATTTAAGGTGTTCAGTTGATCTCCATTTTGTTGTTGTCCTTCTTCTTCTTCCCAATTATGACAAGGACATGGATGTTCAGCTACACTATGAAGGAAGCTCTAAGGCTTTTTGGCTGTGCTAAATCAGCTGTCTCAGAGTGGCTGCCTGTCAGCAGGCTCACTGTTGACTGAGTAATGCTTAATAGCTTTTTATCTACCTCTGTGTAGGTGCAAAATGCTGGTTTTCAGCATATGTCAGATATAGGTAGGTAAATTAAAGATCAGGAGAGTAGCAAATAGTCTTGTAAACACAAAAGCTATAGAGATATATATAATAGGATTTCCCTCACCCGCCTTGACTTGTCCATAAAGTTTTAAGTGAACTTTTCTCCCACTTAACTGAACTCTCTAAAAGGTTCTTTCTGGTCAGAGATAGCAGTCTGGGCTTCCTCAAGTCAGAGGAGAGAGTCAAGTGTCACCAAAAGCTGGTTTGTCTGTTTGGCTGAGGGTGGGAGGATTTGAAATGCTGATGAGCATTGCCTCTCTCCATTGGCACCACAGAGGCAGTTCCCTGGTTTTCAGGTGCTTAAAGGTAAGGGAGAGCCTCACGCGTGGTGATACACCAGCTGCTTTCTGTCCACCTTTGCTTTGTTCTTGTCTGAAATGGGTGATTTAATCTGAGCGTGCAGAAGGACATTAATCTTGCCAAGGAACATGCAACATGATCTACTTTTGCAAATAAATGCCAACCACAGAATCACAGAATCACAGAATGGTCAGGGTTGGAAGGGACCTCTGGAGATCATCTAGTCCAACCCCCCCGCCAGAGCAGGGTCACCTACAACAGGTTGCACAGGACAGCGTCCTGGATTCTCTAAATTTCCACCCATTTTTACATTTGCTAATTAGATAATTGGTAACTGATTAGGCATATTTATTGTACCCTGCTCTCCACAAAACATCCTTTGTCTTGTGCTAGAGATTAAGAACTGTGTGATTGCTATAAAAATAACCATGATTGCAATTCATAGTCAGGGAGTTTAACAGGTATTTTATTTAAGAAAAAAAAGCTGCAAAACAGGTAGTAAAAAACTGGCATGTTAGGATTTTTAAATAATTAAAGCCCAGAGCACTTTGCTTGTCTCCCTTAGACTATACTGCGATTACGGAAGCCAATTATCACTTTTGTTTTGCAAGGCCTCAAGTTCTGGCCATTAGATCTGAATTTACCACAAAAAGTCAGGAGATAAAGGCAGCACTCTTGATCACTGACCTTTGAAACAATACTTTTATAAAGCAAACTCTAAGCAGCAGCTTGTCAACCCCTTCCAATTTGCAACTTTCTTGACCTAGTAAGGCAATATATCTATCAGATTTTAAGGGTATCATCTTTGGGAGAATGCCAAAAAATCACTCCAGTCACCTATTCTTTTACAACACCGATGATGTCATTTAAATATTTATTTCTCTGTGGTCATATATTCCACAGTGCATTTGGGGAACCTCATCACACTGCCTACACATAAATTCCTTTATATTACAGCATTTCCACAGTAAAAAATGATTGGGGTCCCAGTGAACTCATGAGCATGTAATGCACCACCCTGGTTCCCGAATGGCTTATCAGACCACATCATTCAGGCTAAGCACTCCCTAACGCAGCCGTTATGATTTTATCACTCTCTTACCTGATTAGCAGAGATGAGAAACCAAAGAGAACATTTCTCCTCTGTTCAAGGAGCCTTTCTCCCATTTCTGTTACACAGTGCATTCCTAACCTACCCAGTGTCAGGGATCCAGATCCTTTCTTCATGCACTTTGACAGCTACCGGCCAGCTACACAGGGCCAGGAGGGCCGGAGCTGTCTCTCTCTGCTGTTAGACGTATTACTGTACAGGGCTAATCTCTTCTTTGCTCTTCAGTAACAATTGTTGGCTCTCAAGTTTCTAGAAGTACCTGAGCATCTGCAATCTATCTCTTGCTTTGATAAAAGATAGATTTAACTGTAGATATGGATACTTTAAAATGAATTAAATTAAAAACGGCTTACTGGCCATGAAATGACTTGTTTTTGTGGTGAGTTCTTCCAACTAAATTTTCCCCGAGTATCTTCTATATACTATGTAGTGTTGAACACAGATGGCCTGGTTGCCTGTCCTTTAACCTCACGTGCCAATGAAGGACAGGGGTTTGGATGCGTACATACACCCTAATAATATAAAGGAGAATGACAATTTACTTGTCTTCACCATCACCTTGTGGTCTTTTCTGTGTGATGGGATGCAAAAAGTGTTATCTGGCTAAGCTACTACACCCAAGTCACAGTTCAGGATATGACTCAAAATCTACTTAATCTGTTTTTTCTCATAGCTCATCATAATTTGGTTACTACCTGCCAGTGAGCTATGTATCTACATAAAGCATGACTTTCAGTGAATTTGTTCTGAATTCTCATTCACCAATTGATCACTCCATCTTCCAATTACTATACTATGAAAAAAGATTAGCTTCTAACCTGCTTTTCAACCAGAAGGGCATGAAGTGCTTTCCTTTCTTTACATGGAAGGACGTGAAAATGTTAAACATAAATTGAGGACCATGCTCATCCTTTGAGAACAGCACCTGATTTTGTCAGGGTAATTGGTCTCACATGGCCTGGTTTTAAAGTAATTTTTTAAAAAAATAACCTAATAGCCTACACAAAATTTGTATTATATATTGGTATTTGATCATTTATGTTACCCACAAAAGTGGAAAATTACTTGAACATAGCTTCTTGGCTTGAAACTATGTTTTGGGAAAAAAAAAAAAGATTGTTACTGATAACTAGATGGTAGGAACAATAAATATATGATTTCTGTAAAAACAGCTTTTAGGTGAAAATTTCTTTTTCCAATACAATTAAAATAAAAAGGATATGCCCCAACTGATAAAAATTTATAGCGTCTGTAAAGTAGTTGTGATTTAAACTTAAACCTTGAGAAAAGATATACTACTTTGTTAGCACAATAACTTTCTTTACTGCCAAGGCAGAAATCAAATAATCTTGTTGGCTGTAATATATCACATAGCAATCCCTGAGTTATCTAACTCATGTAGCAATTAACCCCTCGTATGATACAATTGCAATGCTACACATCAGGATACCCTATCCCGTTAGCTAACCACTGTTTAGTTTACGTTTACATTTACATCACATCCATCGTTGTGGGCTGTAATGTCACCTCTCTTGACCTACCAGTAAATGTCAGGCATTAGGAGTGAAAACAGCTCGACTCTTTAAACTATCCTATCAGTTGTCAGAAATGATGTTATCTCAGCACCTTAGTCTAAACATGGTCTGGCTTTAACACATCAGCACATCAGAGGGTTTGTTACTCTGTTATCTAATGAACAAAAAGAAGCTGCCTTTTTCTTTTTTTTTTTAATCCTGAAGGTAAAATTATTCACATTCCAATCTCTTCTATTGCAACTATCAAAACCCCATTTCAGAAATTGAATCCCTTTTGATTTTCCTTACTAAAATTACTGGTATCTTAATGGAGACGAAATAGATCCTATATCTTAATGGATAATAGGTAAAGATGAGGGAATTCATTTATTTTATGTGTTTTCCTCCTGTTGTTAATCATGACAATAAGAATATGCAGAAACCTATGCCTTGAGGAGAAAGGGATAACAAATTTATTTAAATGCAGGTTTTGTTGTCTCTATTTCAGGACTTAACATTTCAGTAGAATTATAGAAATGTCAAGCAGAAGGGCTATCGACTCACTGAACTGAGAATCAGCATCCTTGGACCATCCTCAATAGGTGTTTGTCTACATTTCTTCAAAGTGCATTGAATAAGAAAGATTCTCATCCACTCCTAGGCCATGGAAAGGACGGCAAGAGCAAGAGTTGTTTAAGTATCATTAGGTGGAGTCCACCTGACTAGGGTAGGGAGGAGCACAACAAGCATGGGCCAAATTTCATTCTTCAGTCATGTAGTACAGTACACGTCCAGACCACACTGGACACCAGGTAAGTTACCTAATGGTGAACTTACTCCCAGAATGGTTTCTATTCATATTAGGCAGTAGCTAGCAGGTAACTATTGGAATTTCTGGGTTTGCGTGTGACCATATATGAGATGCATGTTCTGCTGAGGCCAATGAAGCGCAGCCTATGTGCTAGGTACAGTTAGTACAACCATCTTTGAAAGCTTATCAGCACCTGGCATAAAGCCATCAAATCAAGGCAAGGGGAGAGAGAGAACAGCAGCGGTGCAATTACATATTTCAAGTGCCATAAACAAGTGGCATATAAATATGAGCAATTTTGAGATCTAGTTTTGGAAAAAGTGAGGATGTGAGTGCTGCAAGCACAATCCCCCTTTTGCTAATGTAGGGATATGTAATGTTGATGTTGAATATTAGTGAATACTAATTGATTGGACTTATTTGAGATATAAACCCACTCATTTTTGAGCTGCAGGAGCTGATAAGCATGATTATCACCTTTGAGAGCTGTTACTAGCTTGTACCTACCAAACTGCTTAACAGGGATTGTAGGCTAAGACTAAAAGGTTGCAAGAAGAATACTACTGCAAGCCTACATATACCATATACCTTATGTAGCCTTGCTGCCACGTACATTGAAAAACTAGGGAAAAAAAAATTAGCTATAGCAAAAAGCTTCAATAACTAATTCACACAGATTTAATGTAGTGCTATTGGCACAATGATGTCCAACACACCAAGAACCCAGCAACAGGAAGACAGAAGAAGGGTATGTGCTAGCTTTTCATAACCTAAGATGACTGCAGGAGACCATCATTCACAGTTGGGCACAGTTAACAAAAACAAACCCTTATAATCCATTTAGTCTTCCCAAACACTGCACTATGGCAAGGGGAAACCAGAAACAGACGAGAAGGTGGTGGGTGGCCCAGGTATGTCCTTTGTGATTCTCGTGATCAAAAGAACCCAAATAAAAAACATGGACATGGAACTTGCATGGAAGCTCAAATAAAGAGAATAAACAATGAATAAGAGCAATGAGCAGAAAGCATAGCTCACAGAATCACACAGAATCATAGAACATAGAACGGTTTAGGTTGGAAGGGACCTTAAAGATCATCTAGTTCCAACCCCCCTGCCATGGGCAGGGACACCTTCCAGTATACCAAGCTGATCAAAGCCCCACCGAACCTGGCCTTGAACACTTCCAGGGATGGGGTATCCACAACTTCTCTGAGCAGCCCATTCCATAGTTTCACATGTTATGACAGGGGTTGGAAGAGACCTTCAGAGATCATCTAGTCCAACCCCAGGTCAATACAAATTTTTGCACATATTTTAGAAAAATGGAAGAAGAAAAGGAAGAGGAACTTTCTCAGGTTATGTGCAACTAGGATGAAGGCAAAAATTTAAGCTGCAAAAACAGGACAAGGCAAACAAGGAGCACATGACTTATTTCCAGGTGTAGATAAAACTGGGCGTGCAGCGTGAATACTCTCTCTGGCTAATCAGGACTCGAGAGGGCTAGAGAGCTTCTTCCAAATAGACTGTTGTTAATCATATTTGGATCAGAAAAAAATAATGTGGAAATAATGTAATGTATGTACTAATTAACCCTACAAGCAGGGACGAGAATGCTCTTTTTTTGCACTTCGTCAAATAATAGAGCATAGTCTGCTCTGCCAGTTGATTTAATAGGACCTCAAACCACTTGCTGCTGAGCTTAGTTCTGGCTAAAGGAAGTCTCTGGTAACAGAAAGCACACTAATAATTATTTGGATAAATTAAAGCCATATTTATTTTAGGCAAATACACAGAAGTTCAAAACACCTATAATCCAATGCACTAGTGTTTAGTATAATTTCCGTCAGCTCTACAGGATTCACTTGCATTTTCTGGTTAACCACTGTGACTGACAGAGCCAACTTGGGTGATAATAAGCACAAATATGCCACAGATGATATCGTCCTTGCTGAAGTGTGAGAAAAGTCTGGACACAGAAAACCTTACTGCAGACATGCTTATTTTTCCCTAGAAATGTAATCTGGTATTGTAAATGTCTGTTGCGGTAGACTCATTTTTCCATGCAAAAAGAAGTTGCCTCACATGGTTTCTGTATTGGTAAAACAAGTCCATGGGAGTCGATCTGTCAAAGTGAAATTGGACCAGGGAACACATTTTACAGAAAAACTGACAGTTAATACATGAAGTAGAACAAGTTTCATATCTCTTTCTGTCCTCAGCCGTCACAGTAGAAAGACTGATCTGCGCCATCAGATTTTTGTTGAAAAGATTTCTCATTATAAATGTGAAGGACTGGAAATATGCAAGTCCCTGAAGCTTTCTGAAAATCAGAGCCACCTCGATGAATGTGACAAATAGCGTTTCCATTAAAGTGATAAGCGGGTGAAGAAAAAAAAGTGCTCAGTTGCCTGTGGGGGGACCCACATGCTAAAGAGACACATTTGGATGTTTTCTTGCAAAAAGTATATGTTTGCAACAAAATATTTTTGCAAACAAATATTTTATGTAAAATAATTTGACATAGGATATCAGCTCTTGCTCTGATGCTCTGCATTGCAAAGATAATTTGTGTCATAAAAGGGTCGTATCCCCATTTTCTGTTTTAGGCAAATTGAGCTCACTCATGTTTTTTAGAAACAAGGCACTCAAAAGTAATAGTAATATTCAAAGAAATGGAGGTGATCAAGTATTTTTTTTGTAATGTGAAACTATGTTATGACCCAGGCCATGAACTGTTTGATGTCAAATGGAACTATCGGCAAATACTTGATCAGGATATCTTCTTCATGCAGCACCTCCCATAATTACTTATTTGGGAACAGGATTTTTGATTATGGAAAATAGAAAGGTGGATGCAAGTTTCACTGAACAGCAGTAGATGTTGGGAGATGCATCTATAACATTGTCTAAATTAGCTCCAGCTGATGTAGGGAATCAAAACACAAAAATCTGCTTGATGTTAGAGAGAAAAAGAACACTCTGGTAGTTACAAATAAATAACAAGTAATTATCAGGGGACTCCAATTAACTAGAAATTATTCTTTGACCCTCAACAGGAAGTTACTTGCAGGAATTAGTGTTTTACAAAAGGGAAGAATAATATTGTTTAGTAACTGTTGTCATAGCAGATATATGTCTTCTTGCTCATAATGTCCTTACTCCAGATTTCATTTTCACTCTCCATATATGAGACAGCGTGAGAGAAGCTATAATTATGCCTCTTCCTATCTCTGAAGTGAATCCATTATCTAAAGGGAACCCCACTGTGAGAATTAATTTGACATGGTATATAAATAAGCCAGCTTTTGACATAATATACGAACCTCTAGCCTTAAAACTGAGAGTATTATTTGATTACAATGATGGCTGTTATAGTAAAATAAGCAATTGCATGCATAAAGTAGAAAAAGAACTTGAAATGATTTTGTATGTGATGCTGATTTAGAAACATAAATGCATATAAAAACTAACTGTAATGTTCTGAAGACACAGTGGGACCTTGCACACCGAATCACTCTGAAGCTGAATCACCACTTGGGTGACTGAAAGTTTGTATTGTTGCACCATGGAGTCAGTGCAAGCATGTGTTTTTCAGATATACAGATGAGTTTCTCAATTTAAACTCTTTAGGTGCTAGAGTAAATTTAAAAAGAATAGTAGGTGCAAAGTATGATATGCAAAATTTATTGTGGTAACACCAACAGAAAGAGCAGCAGAAATGGTGGATTTTTTTTTCTCCTAGTGAATGAAAATAATGACACATATTAGTTAGTCCCTAAATAACAATATCCCACTTTTAATATAGATAATATTAATTTACTTGTATTCTGCAATTTAACCGCAGATCAAATTCTACATAAACTGTGGTGCAAAAACAGAGCTATATTTCATTGATTCCTTGTTTTTATGCTAAGCCTTGTTACTGAAACTAATTATTATTTTAACTTTGGAATCTCAGTTTGCACATACAGATCCAGCAGACGCAAGAGAAGCAGAAACGCCTTGGTAGGTAGAGTCAGTACAAGGGCCTCTGAAAGTCTGCCAAAATCTGAGCTGTTAGGAACAAATCAAGATGAAAAAAGGTGGATGAGATTTGTGAGATTGTGAAGAAATATTGGATTAAAACAAATAAACAAAACTGATAGTTTAAGAACTGGATGAATTCATAACAACTCTAAAGGGATCCCTCCTGTTGGTAACATAGGGACTATTTTGTTGCTACTGTAAACCATTAATTGACACTGACTTACATCAGTTAGCTGACGAATTACCGATCCCTTCTCATTCGTGAACTGGAGGGTTTTTTTGAAACAGACAATTTTTTACCTGTATGCAGATATAACTTTTCATAACGTTTTCCCCATTATCTCACAGGGAAATACTCCTGTTGTAGACAAAAGTGTTCTTTAATACATATGACCTCTTAAAGCTATGTTTTCCACCAGAAAGGTCCTGTTGCATACCAGTAATTGGGGTTTACACCTACACATTGGAGGTGTAGGTGACTTCAGATATTCGTGCACAGTGACAACCTAACTGATCCTGAGCTTCTTTTTCTTTCATGATGGTTGCAGAACCAGGTCCCACGTCACAGCCCTTCATCGCATCCCAAAAGTAAAAGGTTCGTGGCCAGAAGCAGTTTTGTTCAAAACAGCATTTAGGAAGAAAGACGTGACTGATCCAGAAATAGGACTGATATTTTGAGGTCTGGAATGGCTTTACAAGGACACGAGAAAAAAAAAAGCCCAATTGTTTGACACAATATTCACAAGAGTAAGGGACATTGCTTTTTACAGTGTTGGTGGGGTTGGGTCCTGTATTATTGTCACGATCAAGATAAACCTGCTTCCTCAGGGAAGTGAAGAAATATATTTTATATGTACTTTAATTTCAAGGACAAGACCTCAGTCCTGCAGAAGCCTACTTATTTAGACTCCTCAGTCATGACAGAAACTCCATTAACCCTCTAATAATTGGAGGCAAGTAGAATAAGAAAAGGGGATTGTGTTTTCTTATAAAGAGTTATAGCAGCAATGGCTCTTATATTACAAGAAAGAGAATTTTACAGATTACATGCCTGATTTCCTATGGAAGTGGAGCTGACACAATCTCGTCTGTCTCATCTGTGTATAATTTCCTGCCTCTTTATATCTTTTCAACGTTGGCCAATTTCAGCGAAAAAAATCTCAGTGTTACTAAATCCCATTAATTTCATGCAAATTGGCAATGTGGTGGAGGGACCAGATTTGAATTAATGGACTGAGGGAAAGCCTTTCAGGTGAGCTCAGTCACATTATCAGATGTTGGAGAATCCACAGGGCAAGATGTCATGTAGGTGAAGGTGACTGTTTAGCTTTCTGGTATAGACCCAAACTGAAGTTTTAAGAAAGAGGCAGCCACTGATTCAGTAAGTATCTGTCCTGTTGTGACACAAAATCACTAATACTTCAGACCCTAGACTGGCAAAGAACTAATATGATGTTCTTACCTGCATTTTTATGCAGGCTACACTTTTGTAATACAAGGAATTCAGAGAAGAAACGTTACTGAAGGTCTGCAGAAAATCTTACACTAGTTGAAGTTGTTGGCACTATTTCCTCTGTCACCATTAAGAAGATGTACGAGATACATTATCAAAATGCTTTGGATTTCAGCAAATCTAATGTCTCTTTTCCGTATTCAGTTGACTGAAAACACTAGCAGAGGCTCCATTTTTAGCTATAAAAGACTTTAAAAAACCCTGATAGTCAGCAGAAAATATGAAAGAATACAAATTTTAACAAATGAATAAAAGCCAAAATGAGTCTGTTTCACATCATTCAAATACTTTTCCACTTCACTAATATTCATTTGCTATGTGTATGCATGTACATAAAAATGTAGCCATGGAAAACATCTCCATATAAAACCTCTTTTTCTGGTTACATATAAATGGTTTCTGGATTTATTTTCTTTAAAGAAAGCACCAAAATATGTTAGTATGGGCTGGAATGGTATATTCACATATGCATATATATTCATACTCATATATGTAGTGCTCTTCAAGCATTACCCATGTGCAAGCATGATGTATATGTGATATATGTACACTTGAGCCCAAAAGTACAAGTATTTATAAATCAGATGTTATTATACTAATATGGATTATTTTTTTTTTGTGAAGGGGAAACGTTCTAATGCTCCAAATATAAGCCAGACTGTAAACCAGCAGAAAAAATATCAAACAGCTTTAAGCTCTTCTGAAGCCTTGGTTAATATTTGTCAGGTTTTTTGACGCCTGTCTGCAGGGCTAAGATTTACCACATACCTTTGACACACAATCTGCTGCTGCCGTGGTTTCATTTCTGGAGGGTGCTGCTGGGGGTAGCCAGTTTTACCTGCTAGAGGTGTGGAATACGTGGAGATGGGGGAGATCTGCAAGAGATGTGGAATATCCGTGGGCACACGAAAAGGTGATGAGACCATTAAAACTCTGGAATCAATTGCTGCTGGCTCAGCTGGCACCTGTGTCCTTGCAGGATGGGCACAGTCGTCGCTCTTCTCCTTTGCTAATTCCCTTCTCAGATCTATGTTTATCAGATTTATCAAACTCTTTTTAGCTCTGACTTGAAGTTTTCCTTAACTACATCCAGGGAACAGCACAAACCATCCTACCCCAAGATCTCTACTACTAACAGGTTGGTTTTAGCCTAAGAGAAAAAAAAAATAAACTAAAACAGAAAACAGAGGGGAAAAAGAGAGTCCAACACACAAAAACATTGCTTGTGCTCCAGTTGTTCCAATGGAGCTGAGGACAGTTAGGACAGAGTGGTGTTCACCCCAGCTGGACCATAGTGGTACCACGTAAAAACATCAGCCTGATTCCCAGGGGCTGACGGCTAAAAGGGAAAAAGGTAAAGTACAGATCAGTCAGTGTGCTATATAGCAACAAGAATAAGAGCTAATGTATAATTCAAACAATGTGTTAATTAGTGGAACATAGATTACAAGCCCTGGGAAACGACGGAAGAAATAGTTTCTCTTCGAATTTAAAAGCATTGTAAACTTGTGCCTGAGGATTATTTATCAACAGATTTCCTCCTATCAGATAATTAATAATTTATCAGTTTTAAGAACAGGAAAATTTTAAATTTTTTCAGGCATGAACATCTGACTCAACTGGGTCGATCTAAATGTCCCCACATAGCCTTAAATGAAAATACTGTGGTTTTCACAGCAGAACAAGAAGACCATTGGGAAGAAAGGGAAAGGTTCACTTCAGAAGGCAGTCACCCTCTAGAAGGATTCAAAACTCAGTTAAATCATGTTGTTTCCCAAACAACTGGAAGAAATATTTTCGTATTTCCCCTTAACAGATCTTAGCTTGACTTTTAGTTGCCGGCTACTTGAGTTTGTCAGCAATTCTGACTGACCCCCAAACATTAAGCACAATGTTACTGGGCTGCAAGATGTCCTCCGGTTTCTGTGGGTATTTCCTCATGTCTTGAGGCCACACTGAGAAGTTTTCCCAGAAAGCCGACCCTCTGGCAGTTCTCCCTCTGCTCCAGGCGTGAAAACTGCTCCCCTCCTCACTGCCAGCACATAATTTTTCCTTGATGCCAGATATACCTGTACATATCCATATTGCCCGTTTACATTAAGGTGACACCAGCCTCTTCCAGCTCCTAGAGAATGTCACTTAGAGCCACTTTCACAGTGATTTCCAAGCATGGCCATGGCCAGGGGAAGATGTTGGCCTCCATCACAGCAGCACAGAGCATCGTGAACACTGCCCGACAGCCCATCCCAGCCTCAGGCTCAGGCAGGTGAGAAGCCCTATGCACCAAAAAACCCTCCCTCTCTTCGTAGCCTTGTGCCAGGGCATGGTGCTGCAAAATCAGGCAACAGCAGCAGCAGCAGAAACTATGGTGTAAAAGGCAGAAAACACAATTGATCACTCCCAAAGCACGTCTTTGGATGAGCTGATAACTGCCAAGTCCGAGACAGACAGTCCGATGCCTAAACTGAAATAGCAGCAGCAACTCACCCTTCAGCTGAGTTTGCCATGCTCGGTGAATTAGAGAGTGCGTTATTGATTAAAGAGTGCGGAGTGGGTCTTTGGGCTTTTATCAGAAGTAAAATGAATCTTTAGGAAATGCGGCTGCCTGGCTGAAGGATACAGAGCAACGCTCAGGAGGGCTTTGCAAACAGCCTCCGATTACAGGAGAGTAACTTCACTGCCAAGCCATGCAGATGGGTTAATGACTAAAGAGCAAGAAGAGTAAGGACTAACTTTGTGCTAGGATAATTTCCTGCTGAATGAACAAAAACAAACAAGCAAACTAAAATAAAAAAAAATTTGAAAAATGAAGTTTCACCAATAAGGGACTGCAGAGAAGGATATGGTTTAAAAAGTCTTGAAATTCACCTAGCTGATCTAACAGGGGAAGAGTTTGTTCCTTTGTAAAAATGAATGTCTAAACAACTCTGCAGCACCAAAATTATGGTTTCCACTTAGGCAGAAACATAAAAAACCACAGGTTTCCCTGTATTTTACATAGGAATCTCAGACTCCTAAATCATGTCTGCCCTCCCTTTTCCCACCAATGCATCCTAAAAGGATTTATGGGAAACTCCTGTGCCTGCACTTGCGTCCTCACCTGCCTTTTCCCCTCCCAATCCCACCGATGGGGAATCCTGCTGCACCGGGGCTGGTCTGGTATTGTGTTTTCTTCCCAAGTACAGGGATCAAACAGCACAAGGAAAACCCTAAAAATGAATGTAATGGGCTGACATGTTCCTCTTTAACTAACCACATATATATAACCAAATATTAATACGTGTGTTGCTGCTCTTCAGCCTCCTCTTCCAACTTCTCTCCACCTCCCTCTGCTGTAACCCATCTCACTCAGGCCTGCAAAGAGCCATATGAGCCTTGGGATAAAGAAGTAATAAATTAAGGAATTAATAACACTACCCAAAGAAGCAAAAGCTTCCAACAATGGCTATCCATTATTTATTTGTTACCATCAAATTACTAAGTGCTCCTTGTCTTTCATGATACTGCTTTATAACTGTCTGCTATGTGTCTTTTATGAAAAAAAACCATCCATTACAATAGCAGCGCTTAGCACTTGCACTTTACATTTTCAAAACATTTTACAATCATTATATTATATCAATTATGTGATGTACCTTAAACTCATTGCAACAAACAGATCTAAGATTATTGTTTTCTGATATCTAGAATGCATATAAAATAGGGATAATACAAAGACTATCACAGCATATCCTTTATTTTTATTATATGTTCTGAGCAATGCTTCTCTAAAACCAACCTCAGGCAGAGTCTTTTTGGCTCGCTCATTTCTGTCAAAGGTAGAAATAATCTGTGTGAGATGTCTGTGCTCAGACATCTCTGCTCTTTAAGAAGTGTAGATCCATAAGGCATCTGGGGTTCACCTCTGCATCCCTCGGTCCCACCACCACCCTCCCAGTCCCCCCACCTCTGTTTGCCTCCTGTGTGCCGTCATGGGGTTCCCTTGGAAAAGGGGCCACAAACCCCAACCGGAGCTGCCGCTTCTGCGTGTAGCAGGTACCCAGGTCTTACACAGAGCGCTTTGATCTGTGAAGCTATTAAATGATATTTTCCTGTACTTATGTATGCAAAACACTGGGTGCAATTTAGCATGAAGAATATATTAATGTTAATTAGACTTCATAATTTAAGAGATGAAGCTCTATCACTAGTCCGTGTTTAACCACCGCTGTCCCATTGTCATTGCTGATGACTTTCTCATTATTAACGTTTTTGATAGTCAAAAGCGACAATACTTCCAACCCAGAAGACAAAAAGAATGACAAAAAATCCAATGTTTTTGTGTGAAATTTTTCATTGGAACGTGGAACTTGGGCAATTAGAGAAGAATCAAATATCATTCCTTTGATTTGCTTTGAATGGATGGGGATTTATCCATTCAGCTCCCTCTAAATTCACAGCTGAGTGAATGCACATATGGCTAATAATTTTATCATCAGCTATCATCCTGCTTAGCTTTTAAGTAAAATAACATTGAACGATCCTACAGCCAGGCTTTATATTGGCTCCAAACTTGGAAATACTGACAAAAGCCTAGAGCCAATACAGTGCTTACTACTTTTATATATCTTATGTCCCCCTCTACCTACAGAGTGTCACCTGAGATTGGAAATATTATTATTTACTATTATCTGTATAGTGGTAGCGTTTGGGGATCAGGCAATCTCATCTCGTCTTGCGCAGGCTGGCCTTGCCAGCAGTGCCCGTGGCTGCTGTGTGTTTGGCCATACTCAGCCCCAGCCGTAGCTTTCCTCCCCTCTGAAACCCCCGTATGAAGGTGCTCAGGACTGTATCCAGGTTGCATGTTGCTGCTTTCTCAGCCCTTATCAAGGCTACAACTGCCAGTTTCTCATTAGCACTGAGAAGCAATCTTTTAATTGCAACATCCGCTGTTACTTCGTGTATCACGTGCAATAGGCTGAATGATCACGGCTTTGGTTTTGGGAGGTGTTGAGAGCAACCAGCACTTTACAGGACTGGCAATGGTAGAAGCAAGACTACAAACCAGGCAATTTTCCTCCCAATCTCCTGCAGTAACCAGAAGACACTTTACCTGTGATATCCTCTATTTATATGCAAATAATTAAAGTTTAGATATTAGGAAGAAATTCTCTACTGTGGGGGTTGTGAGACCCTGGAACAGGTTGCCCAGAGAAGTTGTGAAGGCCCCATCCCTGGAAGTGTCCAAGGCCAGGTTGGACGGGGCTTTGAGCAACCTGGTCTAGTGGGAGGTGTCCCTGCCCATGGCAGCAGCGGTGGAACTAGGTGATCTTTAAGGTCCCTTCTATGATTCTCTGATTCTAAATCTTATGTTACCCATCCAAGAACCCACTCTGCTTGTGTAAACATATTTTGCTTGAGCAGTTGTTGTATATCAGCATTTTGGGGATGAAATTTAAGCAATAATGTTGAAAGTAGAGGCATAAATATCTGTGAGAGCTTTAATTTGTAAAGTTTATTGAGTAAGGTTTTTATTTCTTATAACTGATGTAATGTCAGAGAAATTAATTTGTTTTCTGATAAGTTAATGTGGATGTACACTACTGTTGCTGAGTGGATTCAAAAATAACTTATTTTTCTTTAAATTGCAAGATCTTGATGATGAACTCCCACTGGCTAAAGCAAAATAATACATCTTTAAAATATGTATAATATCTAAATTTATAAACTTTATGTGAGGTTTCCTGAAATTTGCATGTATCTAGCTGATTATTAGCATTACTGAGACGAGAAATAACATTCATTTGTTTCGATTCTATTCAGAAGCAAATAAATTAATATCAGGGTTTTCAGCTACTGGAGAAGAAAATACCTGGGCAGCCACGGCTTTCAGAGAATATTCTAGCTAAAAGAAGACAAAACATACCTCAGAGAGGAATAGTGCTCAATGTTACAGTGAAACTATTTGATTAATAGAAGAGGACTATATGAGACTGCTTTCATAGCTTTTTTAATTTCAGCCATGGCCTTGTTCTCCTGACACACATAAAGAACAACAGCAGTAAGTCACCCTGTCTTGCTCCTCCTTGCACAAAGTTTTGGTCACTGGGATTGTGGCTATAATTTTAGTTACCACAGTGATGAATTTATAAAGAGGCTGCAGTCTGTAAAGCTGGTATCAGGGCATTTCCCTCCTCTGACTTGCATCTAGTAATTTAATTTTTCTACTTAGGTGTTCATGCTGTGCTTTTGTTTTCAGAAAAGCTAATGAAATTAAGTGCCCTCTTAGAAATGCTTCAGTGTCTTCCAGAATAAGATTAAACGAATAGAAGAATATTTTTAACATATAAAATAGCACAGCTGGGAAGAATAAATGAAGAGAGGAGGCATATTCATACATGACTGTTGACTTCCTATAGAAGCATACACACTTGGGCTCCAGGTTGGTTACCGTCTTAGCTGCAGATGGCAGTTTTAAATACTATAATTATTTCCCAAGCTAAGAACAGAGATACACTACAGAAACTCAATTACCCTGGCATGGTTTATGGGATGAATTCTGGCCTTATAATCCTGCCATGGGATATAGTGTGAAAAAAACAGAGAAAGGAAGCAGCGGTTACTGCCTCTTGAGATCTTGCAGACCTCTGGCAACCGCTGGTTTCTCTGCCGTAGTCACTTTATGCCCACCTGTATCTTTGCAGCCCATGCAAAGCAACCAGCAGTGTTAGTTTCTCCTAAGTTCAGCAGCCTCTAGGTTCAGGGTTCTTAGCTGCCTTTTGCCAGCTGTTTGGTCATGAACCTGGGCTGCTGTGGGCCGTAAGCGTGGACAGAAGACATCCCACCCCAGCTACATCCTTCTCTTCGCACAAGGGACATAGAAGATCTGGATCAGCAGCGAGAGGTACTTTGAGAAGCTGATCCCATACTCCCTTCACTACATAACAAGTGTAGGTGTCCAACATTTAAGTGTTCAAAGTCTAATGAGATGAATCCATGGCAGGTGCTTGAGTATCCTTCCTACTTGTCTCTTCTGACCCTATCAAGGTCTGGTTAACAGAGACACCTGAAGTGCTGGTGCACTCATTTCCTTCTTGAACAAAGGGGCTGTAGTCCAGGTGCACAGAAGCACCATAGAAACCTGTCTGAAAGCACCTCGAGGTTATTTGTCCAAGACCACACAGCGCAGGCAGAGAAGGATGAGGAACGGCACTGCTCTGCACTGTGGGCTCCAGGACCTCAAGCACCCTGCGAGACCACTGTACTTCTCCACCACGCAGCCCTGGGAGAGGAAAGGGTAGTCGTGGCCAACACCCCTTCTGGTTCCTGCATGAAAAACTCAACTCATAATACCACATAGAAAGATTTAAAGTCTTGGTCCCCTTCCCATGCACTTGGGATCAGCTCCACTGATGTGTGACTAAGATCACAACCTGGGCTGCTTTTTCAATTTCAGAAGTCTGTGGCTGGCACGTACCTGAAGGGGAAATAATTAAAGCCATAAACAGGCTGGGTCAGAAGAAAGAGCATCAGTCTGATCAGCAGGAGACTGCTGCAGGAGCTGTCTCAGAGAGTTCTTTAAAATTTACGAGCTTTGGGAGCAGGTAAAGCAGTGGGCCAGTGATCCACGCCATGACTGAAAGAGAAAAATAGGGATCTGTTGGTCATTGCCAGGGAGCCATGGGGCCACCACGAAGAGATGTGGAGTAGCTGGGGGTGGATGCCCTGGTCCCTCCTCTTTCCCCTGAGGGAGCTGAAGGCTGTCTATGTCCCTGCTGTTCTCACAGCAGCACAGACAAGCAGTCCCTTGCTGAACAAGGTGCTTCAAGTCTAAGCCCTGGACACGGGGCTCTCCAGACAGACAGATGCAAGAGGAGATGTGCAAGGGGAATTCTTGTATTTCCAACACAGCATTAACTTGAGGGTTCAAAATAAAGTTAAGGGCTTTTCAGCCAAAAAAAATAAATAGTCTGAGAGTGATGACAATATTCAGTTTTGTTGCGAGTGAGCTGAACAGGAATCCTTGCTCTCTCTCACTTGGCACAGAGGTCCAAACCTCACTCACTTCAGTTGTTAGCAAGGGCTTGCTGGGGAGTAGTTTCA
The DNA here is from genome assembly GCA_013398815.1 of Ibidorhyncha struthersii. Taxonomy (NCBI): domain Eukaryota; kingdom Metazoa; phylum Chordata; class Aves; order Charadriiformes; family Charadriidae; genus Ibidorhyncha; species Ibidorhyncha struthersii. Next base: position 281,378 of record VZSZ01012037.1, read on the forward strand.
CCTGTATGGACAAGAGGTAATTTTTATACTTACAAGTTGGGGTAAGAAATAGAGGAAAATAAAGACTCTTCCATAAGGCAACGTTAGAATTAGTTTGAAATGTGTGTATCAATAGCACAGTTAGTTTTTTGTATCTGGACCCTGTATTGCTTGTTCTGGTTTTAGACCTTTGTCCTTTCACCGAGCACAAGAGTGTTATTTCAGATATATATATAAACATACAGAATTGGCAGGAATACAAGTAAATTAAAACAAAAAAACAATAAAAAAAATCATTCTGGTATTGGCTAATAACTTAGTGCACTTTGATGAACAGGAAGCCAGAGCTACAATGTCCCAACTTGCATGATAGAGAACAGCAACAATAGTTTGATAAGGATTTATTTTGGGGAAAAGTGTGATGCCTTTGCTTTAATTCAAGTGATAACTTTGAACTTTGATATACCTTTTTTTAAGGCATCATCTCTGGCATTTGTACAAAGAGTATGTCAGAGAGTCAAGCAAGCTCACAGGGTTCCAGTCTCCATGTGGTTATTGCTATAGCCTACCAAAAGTACACCAGTACAGTTTAGAGTTGTCACATGCATTTAATACTGTTACCTTTGTGAAGTGATTTGACATGAAGAGTGCGGTGTTAATCCATTTAACTTGGCACGGTTGATGGATTGAGACAATCAGCCTTCTGTCAGATGGACTAGCAAGTAACTAGAAAGTGGTAAAACTGAAGACTTCGGTCACTACTGAGCTGGGCTCAATGTGAATAAGTGACATAAGGGAAAAGGCTCCAGTATACACCTCCCATTCAAAGCTTGTGAATTTTTTGAACTACTTTTCCATACTTTTCTATTTACCGGAGAAAAAAATAACAATCATGCTCATATATTCAACTTATCTTCTGGCAAAGCCTTATTTATGCATAATAATAACTCATTTGCTATTGTTAACTAATTTATAGAGTTTAAAAACAGTTACTTCAGCTTAAGGGCAACAGAACTACTAAGTCAAATCTTTCCTTCATCTGTAATGTTATTTGCTGAGGACTTTGCATTCATTACACTACAGCATGTCCAAAACTTACAAGGTTGACTAAATAGCACTCTGACGTTTTCTTGCTTCCAAATGTCAAGTCCTTTTCAGTTCACATGACCATAACCAGGGACATGAATTTACCTTGTAACAAGAAACCCAGCATCCTACTACTATGTATGCACGTAGATACATGTGTAAATTATGAGAAAGCAACAAATAGTCATATCATTAAAAGCTGCTGGAACTGTAATTCCATGAAAAATCAGATTCTAAGAAATGATGGGTTTATTGCTGTGGCAGAGCCCTGCCCAAAAACTGGCACCAGCTGAACTCCTTCATTTAGTTATGAAGGACAACTTGGAACAGAGATTATAAACCAAATAATTAATTCATTTTCCGTAGCTTTTCTGCTAACAATAATAGCTGCCAAACAGAATAATTTCATGGATTTCAATATTGGGAACTTGGCTCAAGAAAACTATCTTCCAGACTGAGCAATGGGAATAAATCAGTCAGTTTGTGGATGACTACTCCTTACAGGGGTCCTGGTTCCTTACAGGGCTCTCTCCTTCTTGCCACTCATGTGACTCACTGGTGCCCATGAAACTGCACATGCACAAAATTTTGTAAGTGAATCATCTCCAGTGTGCAGCTATTAGCTCACCATCCTGAAACTGCTAAACCATTTTTCTCAGTCATTCTTTGAGTCTCTCAACAGCAATGTGTTTAGTTTTGCTCCATTTTATTGATTAATAACAAATCTTTAGAAAATAAAATCTTTTTTATAGCATCTTTCATTGGAAGAGTTCTCGAATGGCCTAGCACACAAGAAAGGACATGGAGGAATGTGATGGAGAGATCTCATCAGAGACATCAAGACAGGTCCTGTCCTCCAAGTGCTACCACAGAGCTGACCCTCCATACACCTTGGGTAACTTTTCAAAATAAGAGTAAGGTTTTCCAAGCTAGCAAAAACTGAAAACCAGGAAACGGAAAAATCTAAGATTAAAATTAATCAGGCTGAGAAAATATAGGACATTGTACTCATGACACAACTTATGGCTAAGTGTTGCACTACCCTCTCTGTGTTGGCTAACCCTGGATAGTAGTCTTGCTTATGGTGGGCTTGAGCCTGGGCTGCAGAACATAACTCAGAAATCCAGCAGGACCTAAACAATCTGCCTTTCACAGACAAACCTATCCCTCCAAACAGCTGGAGCAGACATCTCTTGCCGATCCGGTCTATACTTCAGCAGCACTTTGAGCTTCCAAGCCTCAAAGGTGCAACATAGGAAGAGCTTGTCTGTCAGGCTTCCTCTGATCTGAAACACAGTCAAAAAGCAATAGCAAAAAAGAATTGTATTTGCATAGCTAGACATAAAATTGGATAAGGAAGCATAACTATCCACATCCTGAGTTCTCTTTTTAAAACCTGAGGAGAAACTATAAAGGAGACCCCAAGGAGGCAGGAATAAGGGAATAAGTGTTTATAAGTGGTCTGAAGCATGGCTGCATAACAGAGCATATATTATGTGCTTGTTTTAGGGTAAGAGTGTAGAAAACTGCAAAACTCCACTTTCTACAAGGAGATAAGCACTTCCAGTGAAGAGATATTTGAGTTATTTTGACTCTCTCTTTATCAGTCTTATGCTTTAGCATCCTTGACTGCAGTCAAGGGATGCCAAAGGCAAAGGATCTGATGTTAAAGTAAAGGAAGGACTTTTCCCGTGTGTTACAAAGTGCATGTTTAGTACTTCTTAGAATCAGATCTAACTTATTTAAACACTGTCTCAACCAAAAAGCCTGTGAAAATCACACTTGCCATTAGCATAGCTGTTTTGGGAAGAAAAAGCGCTTTTGTCCCTTTTGTGTATCTTTGGTGTCTCTGGCCAAAGCTAAGCTGTGATTATTTACTTTTGGTATTATCAAAACCTGAATCGATAGGGAATCCACCTTCTCGCCCCACCCCCACCCCCCACCCCCAGCACTTCAAATGTGAATAGATCAGAGAAAAAGGCAGGAATAGTTGCTATTTCTTCACTCTTGGTTGGTGACAGAAATTGCATTTCATTATAGGGTTGAGAGGAAAAGCTGATCTTCTCAGAGTATATGTTTCTAGGCCGGCTTCTGTAGATGCATACTCAGGGGCTGATACGTTATCAGAATTATTCTATCTCCATGCTGATGTCATAGCATTTTACGTTACCACTCTCTGAATAATTAGCTAAGGTTATCACACAGTTCATAGACTTCCTCTGATTCTGATGAAACAGGGACACTGCTGGAAAAGACAATGTTACCCCTCAGGGACAAAAAGAAGCAGCAGCCATTGACCGTTGAGATGCCAAAATTATCAAAAAACCTCTCACTTCTCTGAATTATAATGAACTTTCTTTCCTTACACTGGTTTATGTTTTCCTCTGCTAAGAATTTCTTGTATTAAAAAAAAAAAAAAAAAAACNCAGAGAGGTGGTAGATGCCCCATCCCTGGAAACATTCATGGTCAGGCTGGACAGGGCTCTGAGCAACCTGATCTAGTTGAAGATGACCCTGCTCATTGCAGGAGGGTTGGACTAGGTGACCTTTAAAGGTCCCTTCCAACTTCCAACCCAAACTATTCTATGACTCTGTGATTCTGTGATTCTGTGATTCTATGATGCTGACACATGTAAATAGATGGGCTACAGTACAGTAGCTGTGCTACATCCCTGGGTAAAAGGCAGCTCCACATGAGATAGGTCCTGTGCTTTGGGTTTGATATCCCGTCTCGCTGTCTGCTCCACAGCCAGTTCTGTGGGCTTCAGACAGGAGGCCCCCAATGAGATTCATCTCTACTATGATCGCTTCTGCTATTTAGTGGGGATAAGACTGATCTTTTTACTGGATCATTTATTTTTGTGATGGAGGTCCTGATTTTCATTTATACTTAGGCCACTTTGGAGTGCTCTGGCAGTGTAACGAGGCTTTAAAATCAGTTCAGATCACATTTGTACTCACCTTAAAGCACTTCTGCTCTGACAGAATGGTATCAAATGGTTGTAGAGTACACGGGCATCAGATTTGTAATGTTTTGATTAACTAACAGCTATATACCTATCTTTTGAAAATGACACCAATATTAAGACATTGCAGGTAGGAATACCAGGGTAGCTCTGCCTCGGGTATATCCAGTACTTGTAAGTGGATCATCTGATACAGGTGCAACAGCAGCCAAGAGTATGTCTGTGAAAACACTTAATACAGAATTATGCCTCGAATGGCGCTTTGAATGTATGTTATAAGGAGCGAAACTCTGATCTGGGAATTTACTGGTAACTATTACAGAGAATAGTGTTGGCTCACTAATTATGTGAATATAGCAATGAAACTGAGGAAATGCACTATATAGTTGAGACCAGACTGCAATTTCAAGGCCACATTCAGGCTGTTGCACATGTTAAAAATGCACATACATATAATATGAGCACAACCACCAATTTATTATACCAGTAAAGGGCATAGGTATTGATGAAAAATGGGGGTTGTACTGGCCCATGCAGTGATATGCTTTTGGGAGAGGCTGGGAATTGCAGGGAGATTAAAGGTACAGAACAAGACTTGAATTTGGAAACCTTCATTCGGCACTTAAAGCTTTTCTGGCCCCACAGTGAGATCCACGTGGGCACAAAACCCTTTCCAGATTGCAGTTCACTGCCCCTGACTAAAGGAATAAAAAAAAAAGAAGAAAAAAAAAAAGGTGGGGGTGGGAGTTGACTTGTCATTAAAATACCTAGTTTTATGTGCATACTTGGAGGTGTCTTATGTGAGCTGCGTGCCCAAGATCCCATTAAGGACAGTAGAGAACTCAGGCTCAGCTCAGCTCATTGCCATCTGAGATGCCGTTATGCACCTTGCCTGCTTCACGGTTACCAGGTAAGAAATTTCCTGGTTTCTTATGGGCTCTTTTCATATCTACCAGCACCATATGGCGCCTCAGGTACCCTGTATCATCTAAACTGTCATGGATGGCTCTCTGTGGGCAACTGAATCAAGCCCAAGATGCCACAATTTAATCTGATTTTACCAAAACTTAGGTAGACAAAAAATCAGTTCATTGAAATAGGGGAACTAGACCATGTGAACTCAAGACAAGAAACAGCATGATCCTCCTCACAGAAATAAAAGTGCTACCAGGCATCCAAAAACACACACATACACACAGGCACAGACACACACGCACCACCTTATAACTGCTCTGCCTAGTGAAGCTTCGAGTAGAGCTTGCATCTTTGTGAAGACCAGAAGTCATTAGCCTCAAGACACAATTCTCTAAGAAAACAAGTTTTTGTAGTTCCAGTACTTGCAGAACAATTTGTTTAGCATAAAGTATGTATGAATTTCACTGCCTTTAAAATCAAGTGCAACTTTCTCATCTGGCTCTGTATCACAGGATTTGCTGTTGGCTATTCATGCATCCTGATTCCCAGAAGAAGGGAAGTCCCTGGACATGAGACGACATCACTGGCTGACCTTGGACATTATCCGTGTACTTAATGTACCTCACTGCAGATATGTTCTAAACAAAGAGCTGACTTATAAACACTGAAAAGATTCTATGATAAATGTTAACTATTAACAGGCAGAGCTGATCCATGCCAGCGTTTCATATCACTGGTAAGCGGTGCATGAGGCACTTGTCCTTTTATTAGCATGTGAATATATTAATATTATACGAGTGACATTTAGGGAAATGAATAGCCCGTTATTCCACAGGGCTCTCATTAAAGATAAACTCTCCTGAGGTTGCTTGATGGCAAAGTTCCTAAGTGGATTAGTAGGAAGCATGGGGAGAATGAATGAACTTCGCAGTGACTACTCTTAATAATGACTGCAGGTAATTAAAAAGATTAGAGGTACCTGGAGAATTCTAGGTCTAATAGTGGTCTAACAGTATTTTAAAAACATCTAACGATGGAGTGAATTGAGCTTTAAAAATCATTTATCTGGTCCTTGCATTAACAAGTAGCTTTTATGTGATGGAGGAATTAGAAGTTAAATATTGGCTCAATAAGTCTTTAAAGACTTTTCCTATTTGCAGTGTTGGCCTTCATTAAATAGTAGTGTTTATGTAAATTGTAGTGCAGAAGCCTTTTCAGTATCGGAAAACGTTACCCTGCAAACTCATTAGCTTTCAGCCACTGTGTTCACAAAAAAGTACAAGACAAAATATGTGCTGAAGGCTGTGCTACAAGCTGAGTACAATCCCGGCGCTAAGACGACATGGTCAGGTTCAGGAAGGCATCGCTACTCGCTGCTTTCCCCTGGAGCTTGGCGAAGAACGAGGGGAGAGACAGCATTTCTGGGGAAAGAACTATCTGTCCAAATAGCAAAGGGTTTTATTTTTATGCTGGCTCTTAGTAGACCTGCATTCTCTATATCTAAGTGTTTAAAGTGAAGATTCAGGTGGACAGATGAGGATCTGATTTTCTAGGGTGGGATTTAGTTCATTTAACTGATGTGTGCCTATATCTTAAGAACATAATGAAGCAGCCCTTTCTGAGGAAGTCCCTTAGTTCCCTAGATACTCAAAAGGAGAAAAATGGATTTCAAGGCATCAGAAAAGGTAATGTACACCTAACTTGTGCCCGAACTTAGATGAGTAAGAACTCCCTCTGGAGGTTTTCACAGTCACCTATCAATTTCCATCGATAACAACATGAATTTAAGCATTTCAGAGAGACTCATCTTCAGAGACCTAAAATATGGCACTGTTTGATGCGTAATTTTGGTGAACTGCATCCAACCATGTATAAATTACAGCATGTCGGTGAGAGCAAAAAGAGCCAGCTACAGATTCTAACCATAAAAGGAGAAATTTGGATAAAACATTTATTTGTTTGATTTCATAACAGCGGAAAAAGTTCTGCACTTCACATTGTAGAAGCCCACAGAAGGCTGGGATTGTATCAGTTTCTTCAGTCAAAGTTCCCCAAGCTGTGGTACACCTGGAAGGAATACTAACACAGAAAAGACATCGTGAAGCCAAGCAGACAGCATCCCCTACACACATTTGAAGTGGATATAGCAGTTCCGTTGGCAGACTTTCCAGCAGAGCGGGGGCATCAAGAGTTGCTTACTCCACCACCTACAGACTCTGAGTGGGTGCAGGGAATCATACCAAGAAGGATCAAAGCAATAACACCACCACCACCACTAATAATAATAATAATAATAATAATAATAATAATAATAATTTCCCATACTTTTCTGTATTCTAAGGCAGAAAAAACATTAAATCTACTAGAGCCATACTGCCTCATAGCCAGCCTAGGAGCAGCAGGAATGGCACTGAGCTCTGGAGGCCCAACTGGACTAAGACTCAGTCAAGCCATGTCACCTTGACGTGCCCTTTCCAGGCCAGAACCTCAGAGGCAACCGTACCCATCCAGAGCGCTCTCCAGACCTTCAACCTGCCTCTCCAACTAGCTGACCTAGCTGACTGTACTGCATTAAAAAAAAAACAAAATTAAAGTGGCTTTGTAAGGATTTTTTTATGTTCTCCCTGTCTGAAGACTCCCCATACATTTTTCTGCTTTGCTGTTCCTTCATCTTTTTTTCATGCCTTCTCCAAAAAGAACTTTTCTGTTCTCCTGTTTCTCTTTCTCTGTTTAATGCTCTAGTGGAACAGTTTATCTTTGCAAAACATTTCGAGATGCATTTTGCATGAGAGATCCTGTCCTGAGGAAGGGCCAGCTCATACTGTGCTGTTTGCACAGAAAGCGAGAAGGAGGAAGAGCAATAAAAGAGCGACTTAATTATTTTGGAGCTGCGGCGGTTCCCACTACCACGGCCTCTGCATGAGGTCCTGACGCAGCCACCAGTCGACTGCGAGCAGCGTGATCTTGGTGACATCTCCTCTGGTGCTGCTTTAACCAATGTCACTGAGCAGCTCACGGCAAATGAACAAAGAGTGGCAGGACACTAGTGATGTAACCCAAGCTAAAAAAACATCAGGAAATATCAGTGACCTCCGAGAAGCACAAAAAGCCTTTCTGTCCCATTCCCCCTCTGCCGAACAAATGTGTACCCTCTTCTAGCGGTGCTGTTCGCCTCCCCTCGAGAGGTGCTTTATTCAAGAAAAGAGTGAAAAATCAGAGCACAGCTGCAAAAATGAATTCCCACTCGTTGCTAAAGTACTGGTATCTTTTTGTAGCTATACAAGCTAGGATGATACGACCTAGCCTACATTACGCAGGTTGAGATTGTGAGACATACTGAATAGATCTGGATTGGACTTCTGAGTTTCTCCCAGAGCTGAGGATTACTAGTGACTATGCCTGATGCTGTGGGGCAAGCACATGCATCAGTAGGAAGCACTTAGGAATTTCCTCATTCCTCAGTGGATTAGGCTTTGAACTAAAATCCACTAAAATGAGAGAAGTCCAAGGGATCACACTTTGTTTTCTTTAGAAAGCATTGATTTTTTTGGTCAGTGCTAGCAACTGCATGCCTGGCTTAGCAGCCACTTCAGTTCTGTTGCATTTGCCTTTCCTTCTCTTCTGCCTCCTGCCTGACCTCAGGGGGAAATTCTTGCTGTCTGTCCTAGCTTGCAATTCCACTGCTGGAATAATTGAGGTATAAAAGGTGTGCTTTTCTCTTTTTTCATTATTCTAACACTTTTGCTTTGCCGCTTTTGCTTCTGCCATCTCATTAAGAGTTTTGTACCTGTCTATATGACAAAATCAATGTTGAGAACTTTAATCCCCCATCTGTCTTTTTTCCATGCAGTGACAAACCAGGCACGGGACTTGTACCAAAGAGCCCTCTAGTCTGAGTATACAAATAAGAAAGGATATAGCAAATTCTCAGGATTTTTTTTAATGGTTTCAGTGGGATTCTTCACCTCTAATTTAATCATTGCCGGTAGTGTGGACAGCGTCTATAATATTTCTTTCCTTACAGTTTCAACAGGCTTTGTGTGTTATTGCCACAATAGCTCATGTAGTCAGCAAGTCCACTGTCAAATGTGCCCTTTTCTGCAGTGGCTCCAAGTTGAACTGAGCCAGTGGTCTGCTTTCAGGTGAGGGAATCATAGCACTAACTGATACTCTATTCTTTTTGTGTTCCTATACCATACACATGACTTTTTCCCCAAGAAGTCAAACCTAAAAAACTCAAACCACAAAAACACTGCCTTCCTTTTTCATAGGTGAAATATGGAGAGGGCATTTTTGCTACTGGAAAGCCAAATCCATTTCTTTGTGTGCCACTGCTTTCACAGGTTATTATGAAGGAGAAATTTGGTTCATTCTTTGGGAATGATTTTCCTTTTAAGGTTTGTATTGTATTTACTTATTGATATGTCTTGTTCCTCCAAAACTGACTTTTTCTCATGGCATCCCAAGTTACTCTTCTACTGAAACTGTATAGACTACATCAAAGAAAGCACATCTCACAGAAGTGCCTCCGCAGCACATTGCAAACTGCGCAGCTCCCAAAGAGCAATTTAAAATGAAGAACAACCTTTTCCAACATCCTTTTCAGAACTGCACATGGACATTAGCCAGACACAAGACTGAGCTGCAGAGGGTGCATTATACTCCCCATCTGCTCTTCACAGTGCTCATCACTGATTTATAACCCACAGTAAAGTCATTTGGCCAAAAAAATCATAGTGGATGAGACAAGTGCACCAGAAGACAGCTGAGCCTTTCCTCCCACAGTGTCCACGGAAGGAAACGTGTCCCGCCCAGGCAGCATTTTCTCAATATTTGATTCCAGAGTACGTAATATCTGTAGGTAAGTCACTCTCTAAACGAACAAGCAAAGCCATATTTTGTTCTCATTTGCGCTACTTTATAGGCATTATCTCAGCTGGTCTTGGCACGACTGTTAATTCAGTCCTGTGTAAATGATCTCAAAGAATCCTTGAGGGCCTCACCAGCTTTCCTGAAAACTTGGAAGAGTTTTCGGAAAGACACCTGCAAGTTTCCGTTTCCCAAGGAGCCTGCTTTTCTAATCCGTTTCTTCGCCGTGCCCAGCCTCTGGTTGTGGTGCTGCCATCTGAGCCTCTGCAACCTCCCTGCCCCGGAGGAGCCTGCACTGCCCATGGGCTGCTCTGCCCTGTTAGATGTAGAATCATAAAATGGTTAGGGTTGGAAGGGACCTTAGTGACCATCTAGTTCCAACCCCCCTGCCATGGGTAAGGACAACTTCCACTAGAGCAGGTTCCTCAAACTCCATCCAGCCTGGCCTTGAACACTTCAAGGGATGGGGCCTCACAGCTTCCCCTGGGCAAAGACTTCACACAGTCGCTCTTTGGAAAAGGATCAGCCTCTGGAGCTCGAGAGCGACACATTTCGGTGGTCTATGCTATGGGACAGCTGTGGGATGGCAAGAGCCAGATGTCACTGTGGGTTTCTATGATGCCAGATAAATCATAGACTCACAGAATCACAGAATGGTCAGGGTTGGAAGAGACCTCTGGAGATCACCCAGTCCACCCCCCTGCCAGAGCAGGGTCACCTACAACAGGTTGCAGAGGACGGCATCCAGGAAGGTTTTTAATATCTCCAGCGTGGAAGACTCCACAACCTCTCTGGGCAGCCTGTTCCAGTGCTCTGCCACCCTCAAAGTAAAGAAGTCCCTCCCCATGTTTAGATGGAACTTCCTATGTTCAAGTTTGTGCCCATTACCTCTTGT
>VZSZ01012037.1:292897-370264 GCA_013398815.1 Ibidorhyncha struthersii
CCGGCAGCGCCGAGCACCGCTGCCTCCCGCCGCCCGGTGCCTTCCCGCGCTGAAGCGGGGCTCCCAGCAGGTTTCGATGCCGCTGCCGCCCTCCGCGCCTCACCGGCTGCCGCTGCTGCTCCTGGAGAGTCTTCTGAACGTTTTGTCTTTCGTGTGTCGTAATCAAGGGCATCTGATTTTCACACGCGTTTAGCCTCGGTGCGCGTTCGGCCTGTGTGTGGTCGTTCCCAAACGCGTTTTGGAAAGAACCTCTTTTTGCCCTTCCTGACTCCGTGGGTTGTCAAAGTGCTTGAATGGAATGAACACTTTTTCGTTTGGGGAGAAATTGCTTTTGCGGGAGGCAGAGAGGGGAGCGCTCCAGGAGAGCGCGGGGACAGCCTCTGGGGGTACGCTGCTTCTGGCAGGGGGGGTGGCGAGAGAAGGGAGGCACAGGTTGGGTTCCATTTCTGAAAGATGCTGCGGACCCGGGGTTTGACAGCGCAGAGCGTTGGGTCATCACTGTGCAAGCACATTTTTGGCTCAGTGGGTATAAGCATAGATTGCCACCCGTGTGCTCTTTCACATTGTTTGCAGGAAGATGACAGGAAAGGAATTGCTCCCTCTGCAAATAAATTGTAAAATGCCTATCCAGTGTACTGGGAGAAGAGCTGAGCTTAGACAGCACAACGTGGAAAAAGATAAACAGCATGGATGCACAAAAATGTGCCCTTTCCAAACACTTTATGTCTAGCTGAAAGCTGCAGGCTGTTACAGTATGATCTCAGTAGGTAACGAAGTTTGGGACAGAAGGCAGGTGAAGCAAACTCTTCCTACCCTTGCAAATGCTAAACAGTTCGAGGGAAATTGTGAAAGTAGTGGTAAAGGGCTGAGCATTTGCCACGTTGATCAGCATTTATATAAGCAAAGACAATTAGGGATGCACACTGAGTATTATTAAATTTAATTCTCAGGTAATTCTAGCAGAATGGGAGAAAGATGAATAGAAGAAATGTATAAAATCTGGACCATATAGGATGTACACAGTGCTGGCAGTTTTATTCTGATAAGGGATCCCGCTGGAGGGTTGATGTCTGTTTCCTTACAGTTTTGCTTTTTACAGTCATTTTGACCCTGCTCTGACTTTTCTGTGCCTGAATAGACTGAAACCAAGGGCAACCCGAAACCACCAGCCTCCTTCTCTCTGCTATAATGTCACCCACACCACCCAAGATGGGGGAAGGAGCGGCAGGCAGGTCACCCCCGTCTCCCTCGTGTTTCCCCAGCTTTCCTCTGCTCCGGCGTGCGGGCTTGCTTGCCTGCAGACTGCGACTTGCAGTCAGACCTTGAATTGGTGGGGAAGGGGTCCTGGGCTATTTCAGCATCCAAGTCTACTCTAGTACTATCACCAAGTAGGTGAGTGTATGTGTATGAATACATTTGGCTTAGGAAGTTATTGCTGTTTGCATTTTGTTAACCTTTTCAGACGAAAAAGGCTGATGGGGATAGCTTGTGTCTGCCAAGTGTCTTGGTTCATAATTGGGTGTTAGTGGTGCAGCGCAAATTATAAATGGTATTCTGTAAATTCCCCATCAGAGGCAGGAAGCAGTGCAGTTTTCCTCCTGGCGCCCCATCTACGCAGAAGCAGAAGAGGAATTAGCTCAACGATAGAGTACATCCAGAAGTTACTGAAAATTCTGGTGTTTCTGATAGGTTTGAGACTTGGAATTTAAATACTCAAAAGTCAAGACATTTTCACCTCTACCTCCTGCGCTCTCTTGCAAGTACTCCTCCCCTCGTGTCTTCATGACTGCGGTTACCTCCTTTTCCTGGCGTGTGCAGAGGAAATCCTGTTACGGCATAGTCGATCCACGGCGCTGCTGCAAAAACCCACCTCTTAGGCTGCCGCTTCGGCTGCATCTCCCCTCTTTGTCAGTCCTTCTGCTGCTCCCCCTTCTCCCCTGCATCAGACACGTCAGTCTCAGGCTTCACTTTCAAGTGTCCTCGATAGTCTCCCCGTACGTGATGTGCCACCTCTCCTGCTTTACCAAGAAATACCCCCTGGGCTTTGATCAGCCCGTGCTCTCGGCATCTGTCTCCCTCAAGCTACCACCTTTGTGTTTCCCCGAGCTTTGCCTTGCGCTTACTTGTAGCTTCGTATAGGCACCTTGTCCATCATTTAATTAATTTCTTTGATGCGTCCCAGCACGTTTGCTTTTGCTGTGATGCCTTCAGCGGCTGTCTGGTGAGATGCTGAGACAAGCCCTCGCCTGTGCTGCCACCATCCTCGTCACTGGAATTAGTCTGGCTCCGGATTTGAGCACAACAGTGTCCTCTAAAGCCAGGACACCTGAGAGGCAACAGATCACTCTGTCCAGCCCCAGCAGAACCTCTCCTTCCATAGTCTATGTTATCCTCACTTGCTCTTTTTGGCATTTCAGGTGCAACCCTGCCCCCTTATGCTTACACATCACAGCGTGGTTCACTGCAACGACCTTTGCCGTAGTGTTGTACCTTTGCATAAGTTATTGCAGACTGTTTTGCAGACTGTTATAGCATGTAAATACCATGCACGCAAATACAGGTAGGATAATGCCGCAGTCTCTTTGTCAAGGGAGGGCCTGCAGCCTGCGTTGGTAAAATCCGGAATGGCATGAGGACGGAGATCTTTTCTATTACACCGTTGAGGGGAAACAGGGAATTGAAGGAGAAGGCTGTTTTCTTCTGTCTCTTGGTAAAGCAGGCTGAGGCACCTGAGTCGGGAAGCAGAGTTACAGCGATTGGAGTTACTGTGATGCCACATCTGTGCCTAAAATTCCCTTGACATTTAAGTTCACAGTACATAGTTGGTACTGAATCTGCTTTTTGGGGGAGAAGAAATTCTGAAACAAAACGACGCATTATCAGAGGTTTCTATTGAATAAAGTGTACAAATTTCTGTCCTAGCTTCATATTATGCCACAATTTTTAAGGTTAAAATGAAACCTGCTTGACTCTTCGGGGTCTGATATGGACCATATACTTTGTTTTTATAAAATATATTGAAGCCTGGGTGTCAGCTGAATTTTACCATAGGAAAGTGTTTTCTTATTACTCTGGACTCCACTTGCTGGGTCACAACTTCATTAGTTAAGAACTAATAACCCCCTTTACTAGTGAAGTTAAGGGTCCTTGATGCAGCCTTGAAGCAGCAGTCTTTGATGAAGCCCACAGAGAGGGCTCCCGAGACCTGCTGGCACGATGTGCCCACCAGGGGTGGACATGCCCCCATGGAATACGAGAGACGGAGGCTTCCAGCTACGCTCGTGGGTGCAGCCACCTCATCCAGCATTTGGCAGGATGCTGTGCCACAGCACAGGAGGGGACAATAGAGACCGTAAAGCCATTCACTTCCAGATTTAGCCACATTTCATCCTAAAACTTTATTCCTGGTAGGTGAAGGGGACTGTGCCTGATATTTCAGGTGGTTTTTCCCCCTTTAGCTGTAGGGACGCTGAACCTGAGGGTCTGAGCCCTGCAAGTTGTTAGCTTCACAGGCGAGTGTGATGGAGAATGAAAGCAAGCTCTGATAACAAGGACTGCTTGCCCTGAGGCTCAGTATTTTATCTGGCAAGTTTTGCTCTGAGTAAACAACATGGAGGAGCTGAAGCACTGCCCCATGAGAAGTCCGTACAGTTTCAGGAAGGAATGCGGTGCACAGCCCTCTGCTGCACCGGCCATTTGGCCCCAAGCGTGGAGCCCAGCACCGGTCCACTTGTGTCGAATACAAAAGGTGGTTATCAGGGGGCCCATGTTAGGAGTCAGGCACGAGCTAACAAAGCTTAATTAACTTTTGTTTGTTCTGAGATTAATTGTATCACCATCGCTCCACACGTGCTGGGTGGCATCTTATCCCAAGAGCCTTATCAGAGTTGGGATACTCCACACAGCCACTTGCAGCCTCTGCAAGGAGGGGTAGCAGGAAGGGAATGACTCAACTATGAAAGGAGACAGCAAGACAGAAGCAGTTGAAATATTTGCATATACTCATTCCACTGAGGGAAACGGGCTTTAACTTTTTTTTTTTTTATGCCTTCCGTTCATTTTTGTCCTGTGAAAATGTACATTTCTAATTAAGCAGCCATTCCACCCCACTCTACATTTTCTCTTCAAACACAACTTTCAAATTTGGGGTTGCAAGAAACCAAAAAAGAAGTAATTCCAAAAAATGCAGAAACTGAGGAATCCTGACACTCACCGATTCCTCCCTCTTCCCTAGCTAACCTTGCCCTGGACCTCCTTCCAGCCTGCTGTCTTCAAGGGCACCTGTGGTCTACTACTTTGGCAGTGACATCTCAGTGGTTGTGTTTGACTATAGAAGTCAATTACTGAGACCTAAAGCTATTGGGGGAACCAAATGGCTGTGTGAACCTTCCTGTCACCTCTTCACGGTCATCTGCTGTCATTAAACTTTAGGAACTTGACTGTCTTTGAAGTTTCTGCCTGGTTTCTGCCAATATGGCTGAAAGTGGCCAACGGGAACAAAAGTTATTCAGAGTGGGAATAAAGGGAATAAAGCTGGGACTGGACACTGAGAAATCAAATATGACCCATCACTATGGTCAAGGAGGAGTGGGATTTTGGGGTTGTCGTTTTTTTTTAGCAACCTGTGATTTTTCACAGGAAATTTTCAACAAAAGTGGGAAATAAATATTTTTTAGCAAACCAACACAGGAAGGAGACTGATTTCCCCAGTGGTTGTGTCCTTTGGGTGAGATTCACACTCACACTCCCATGGGAGGCAGGACCGTAGAGGGTCCTGTTTCCCCATCTGAGGTCCCAGATGTACAGCAGTGAGACTCCTTTCCCCATTCGGATCCCAAGAGATACAGGGAACAGATAGGCCCCTGCTCCTTGCGTATCTTATTGGCAACGGGAGTAAATACAGTGTCTGGGCCAAATCCTGCTGTGCCAGAACATGGTCAGTGTGAGCCTCAGCTGTAGGCTACTGCTGCAGCTGAGACTGTGAAAATAGCTGCGAAGGGCATTAGACTGCTGCAAATGATGTTCTGGTCCAAATATTTCTGTGTTCTTCAAAGGTAATTAAAAGCTCAGACCTTTCCATCTCACTGTGTATGCTTGTCATTTGAATATGAATGCATGCTTTTAAAGAGCCTTGAGGATGTATTGTGTTTTGCGCTGCATCTCTGGCGTGTTTAATCAGCTCAAGATTTGGTAGGCTCTGTTCCCTTCGCCTTGCCGGGATCGGGGAGTTGTGTTGAATGAAGGGCTAAATGGGCAAAAGCAGTGCTTTGTGTATCCGGGGGCAGATGAACTAAAGAAGATCCTTCAGGGACAAAAGAGAGCTGGAAAAGAAGCAAAATCATTTATATTTGTCTTGTTTGAAGATACCGTCCCTGTTGCAGAGATCTGTGTCTCTTTCCCCCAAGAGAGCTGCTCTGAAGGAAACAAAGGGAAGGGAAAGGGTCTCTGCCACGAGCAGACAAAACTGAGGGGCATAGGATCGAGCTCCTTGTGACACGAGGCAGATTTGCCAGAGAAAAGGTATGTGGGGGCTGTTGTATCCCCCTCTCGGTCCCGGTCCCGGTACCGCCACCTGCCTCAGGCTATGTGCTTCTGGGCAATGGGGTGCATGCCGTCGCATCCAGAGGACGTGCTGGGTCCATGCCTGGAGAAGCCGACCTCGGGGGCTCACCTGCAGCCTCCCGCCTCTCCTTCTGCACGGGGAGGGGGTCAGGAAGCTGTCCAGCTCCCTTTGGGTGGAACGTTAGTATAATCAATGTTATCAAAACATTTGGATTGCAATAACGCTGACTTTTAACAGCTGCAGTAGATAATTTTCTTTATTGAACTTGGACAGGCTTAAACCATAAGTGATTCAGTGATTGAAGGGATGAAAGCAACACAACAATGCATTAACATTCATCCCCAGAGATCTGCTTCTCTAATGCAGCTCAAACCAAATGTGCTGAAAGGGTAGAGCTCTGAGATGTATAACGATTGTGCAAGCGTCTTTTCTTTCCCGGAGGGGAGGATCTTTTTGAAAGTAGCCCTACTTTTGCTTTAATCTGCATCGTCTGGGATTGTTTCTTCATATACAATCAATTCAATTTGCTTTATTAAAAACAGTTCAAGGGCCACATTTTAATTTTAGGTATTGAATGAATGTGGCACGCAAAAATCTGCTGGCTCTCCTTGTGCATGTATAGTATTCAGTTTGGGGATTTCAGGTAAGTGAACTTAAACTGCAGATTGTCTGAAATAAAGAGAATAAATAAATAATGGTGTGTAATCCAGAAAGACCTGTTTCCTGGCAGGAGTCTTCAGGGGATAATGTGAAATGAATTGGAGTGCAGATACAGTGCTCCGGTGCTTAAAGCAGTGTCAGGGGACAGCAGGCTGTCTCGGTCCTGGAGCGCTCTGCAAAAGAAGAAGAGAAAGGTGTTATCAAGGCATGAGCGTAAAGCAGAGATCAAGAGCTAAGCGTGGGGTTTATATTATACATGCAGTGCTGTAACTGGCCAGCAGAAGGATGTGGCTAGCAGAAATAAAACACAAGCCAGGATTCCAGTTAGTTTATTTTCTTATGACATTTCTGGCACAGAAAGCAGTCAAAATTCAGCGCTTTCTCTCCCTGTTTTTTTATTAATGTAGTTATTACTAAACTCTTCAGCTTTGATTTGCTTTTTTTATAGGGGCTTTTC
The DNA here is from genome assembly GCA_013398815.1 of Ibidorhyncha struthersii. Taxonomy (NCBI): domain Eukaryota; kingdom Metazoa; phylum Chordata; class Aves; order Charadriiformes; family Charadriidae; genus Ibidorhyncha; species Ibidorhyncha struthersii. The sequence goes on from VZSZ01012037.1 coordinate 299,578, forward strand.
TCAGCATGCAGTCCCTTTAGATTTGGGCGTGATAACTAACCACATCCTGTGCATTGGACATTTGGCTTGCATCCCCATATCTTCCTGCTTGTAAGTATTTTATTCATCCTCTTTGCTTGTTTTTCTCTTACTTTTAAGGAGCAGATTCAGCTGACAGGCTCTGGGTCTGATCCCAGGTCATGATGTCTTTGCTTTACATTGATATAAATAACTCTATAATGTGCATATCCATGGGAAATGTAAATGATACAAGCATTTGGTCCTATTTGAATTAATTTAAGTATCCTTATGTCTCTTAGGTTCTTTTTCACAGCCCCACACAAAACCCCCATCAAAATATAACTCGCTTTTAACCTGCAACCAAGCCACCTGGGCACTTGTCTTCTTAGATTTTAAAAGTCGTAAATTGAAATCATATTAAATCATAATAAAAATGAAATTAGATCATAAATTAAAAGGTAGACTTTGCTTGTGGCAGGAAATAGTTTCTCCTTTTCCTTGTGTGCACTGTTTTATTGAGTCAGTTGGTGACTGATCCTGTTTCCTAGGCAGAGAGGTAAAGGGATTCTGTGCTCCTGGAAGGGTCCATCTGTAACAGGAAAAAGAAGTATCCTACCTACCTGTGGTCTTTCAGCTGCCAAAGGCATTTATGCAAGAATAAGAAGTATCAAGGATCATATTCTTGCTAAACTCCAAGTGAGCAGTCATTCTTTGCCTTTCCTACCTACATTTTCAATGGAATAAAATGTTCTCACTTCATTTCTGTCTAGAGCTACGGTCTAATTTAGTTGCATGATGTTAAATGGCTGCATTTTTCCAGTCTACAGCAAATTGCCTTTCAAGGCTGAAGGGTTCCCGCTATGTAAAGTTCATTCAGTCCTTCAGTATGAGCATGCAAAAATATTTTTATTTGCATTAAATCCTTTTTCTTACATGTTAGCTGAAAGGATGATACGTGGTGATATAGTCCTATACACTAAAGGAAGTAAACGTAGAAAATGAAGGTGGTGAGGGGAAGATGACAGAATTAAACCAGAAGTTTGCTGACCTTTGTACATATATCGAATTAGTGAAGGTCACCTTAATCTTTTTAATAGACCTAGTGAAAACTTGCTGCCAGCTTTTTGGAAGTAATCACTGTGAAAACAGGATCTGGGAGGGGCGACACACCTTTTGGGATGAGGAGGTTTTGTCCTGGAACTGGCATCCCCGTATCACCTGGGCTGTCTTCCGGGAACCTACACAATCCTCCTCCTGCTCTTCCTGCCCCGACGCTGAATGAAGGAGAGGCGGTTCTGGTTTCAGGTCATGAGGGGATGATATCATTATCTGCTCACTCCTGGATGTAACTTTCCAAAAGGGCGAAAGAGAGCAGAGAACACACTTGTGAGTCCTTTCATGGAGATAATCAGTGTCATCTTTAATGAATGTCCTCTGCCTCCCCTCTCCTACGCAAAACAAAGAGCTGTCTGTCTTATACAGAGCAAGAAATTTTTGCACAGATCCAGAGTACCATCTAAGCAACTCATCTCCCTTTCCTAGCCATTTCCTAGCCACATTAATGGCCAGTAATTTCAATGCCATTTGCTAACCACCACATCCTCCCCATCAGAGGGATGGTCATGCCTTGCGGGCATGTTGTTCCACTAGTGTGGGGGTATGCTTCTTCGACCCTCATCTCCGTGTCCCCACGGACACACGTGTGTGCAAGCATGGGAACTGGATCCACAGGAGGACAGCATGGGCAGAGCTAACAAAGCCTGGTGGCCAGAGGGTCCTTCTGCCAGGATCCATGGACATCTGACATGGGCGAGCTTCTCCAGCTGTCTCACGCTGGGTCAGTGAGCAACTCCCTGCCCTCCACAGAGCCCTCCATTTTGAAGAAGATTGTAGAAAACTAATCCTTCTGTTGCAGTCATCCTCTGCCTTTCTGTAGACGTTGGGCTGAAATAAGCCAAAAGGGGTTTAGGTTTTTAGGGAAGGACGGCAGATAGAATTAACAGCGTATTGATGTCTGACGGGACTCTCCTTTCTTAGGCGTTGTTTACAATAAGAAAAGGACTTTTTAGAATACCTTCTACCTGTTAAGAAAGAGTTGAGGGGAGATTGTAACAAAAATATTAGTTGATATAGCATCAAAACGCTGATTTTCTTTGCTGTCAGTTTGTCTCTCTGCTTAAATGTTTTGAAGCCTCTGAAATAGCCATGGTATTTCTCAGTTTGTAGTCACAAAAAGCCAGGAAGGACCAAGAAAACATTATGTTTGTCTATGGCTGATAATCTCCCAAGAAAATGAATCTACCAGACTTATCTTTGCTCCCTGTTCCTCAATTTTTAGGGCCTCAGTGATTGTGAGTATGATCCATTAAATTATATTTCACTGAGCCTGGAGAAAGAGTTGTTGCATCAAGATATGCAGAGAAATACAATGCAGGCAACTGGATGGTAAAGGATTTATGACACTGGGACTATGAAAAAGCTCTCTGTTTACTGCATGCCATCCTGGAGAGCACTGCAATCTCATTTAACACTCACCTTAGACTGAACTGGGAGATGACTACTGTCTCAGTGATGTTCAAGATTAAACTGCATATGTTACATATGATTTGGCACCCAGGGCATATGGTAATCAATGAGGCCTCTGCTCCTGACCCTATTTCCATTGTCTGAAAAAATAGGTTTTATGACAGGTTCCATCAAAGATGCAAAGAGTTGATAGCTTTGGCGTGGCTACCCAGGCATGATACTGCATGGTACCTGGGATTTACCTCTTGCTTAATCCATCACCTACCCAGTTTGCCCTGCTTCTGGTGAACGCCAATTTGCCTGTCTCCCACTTACCATGGGATAAAAGAAATGATGAAAAACTGTAGCTGAGCCTGCCTACAGCATCTGCCAGGTAGCCCTGCCCTTCGAATAAGAGGGGTTGTCCTCGCCTGTGAAAAGTGATTCATACCAAGGGCGTGAAAGGAGGAACAATGCACAGCTGGAGGAAAAGCAAGGATGTACAAATGATACCACAAGCAGAGCCTTTCCTTGTGTGCCAGACCTCATATCTGGGGACTGAAGTAACAGAACAAGGTGCTGCTCTCTTGTAGATCTAAAACTAGGAGGTAGAGTCTGTGCCTTCTTGGTACAGAGAGTAGTTTTGCTGAAATGAGTGAATCTATCTAAGCAGTTTGCCCATTAGAGCAGCAAGGCTGTGTAACAATGGAGTAACAGCAGCAGGAAAAGTCAGCGGGTGTTGGAAAGAGAAGTGGGACTTCCTACAGCGGTGGGGTGGGACTTGATGACTCAGGAAGCCTCCTCGAGCCGCCCAACCCTGTCCCGGGATTGCAGAGGTGCTTCTGAGAAAGTAATCTGGATCCAGCTACACCACAAAATCTGAGTCGCCCAGCAGACAGGTCCCAGTTTTTCTGTCCCAAGAGTTTTCAGGAGTGGTTATTCGGGAAGCCTTCTCCTCTCCATTTCCGGTCATTCAGCAACAACACTTTAAATTCAGTCTTTGCCTTAAACCACCTCAGCTTTCCAACAATAGATGAGGGAAAGGTAGAGACCACTACAGAATTCGAAAACTTTGGCTCCTTAGTTGAATTCCTTGATGGGTTTATGGCTTTCAGAAAGACAACGGGTTTATTGCGGTTAGCCACTTTCAATTTTGTCATTATACTTTGAAGTCAGTGACAAAATTCCCAGTCATTTTTTGGGGACCAGATTTGGGCTTGATGCCGATTACCAAACAAGAAGGGGAAGCTGACACCTGGCTTTATTGGGGGTTATTCCTTTGGGAGGAGTAGGGTAAGAGAGACAAATGGTTATGCCACTTACCTCCTTCTCCCAGCAGAAGCAGGAACCTGAGCCAAAGCGTTAGCTGTGGTGCACTGAACAAAATTGCTTGTGGGTCCCCCTCTTGAAGGCTGGCAGGTCTGATTTGCGGCGTGGCAGAGGTTCATGCAGCCCCAGGACTGTGTAGCTGCATTTCGGTCCAGAATGGCGTTTGCACCCTTGCACCCATCCCGGCTGCTCTGCAGCGGGGTCGCAATGCTGGGACAGCACCAGGGAACGTCATCAGGGATCAGGGTGGGATCCATTTTATTTCCGTACACATTTTGTACCTTTCCTATGAATACTACTCAGATGTCAGGACCAGATATGTTTACACTCCATAGGATTTTGCTGTTTTACTCCAACAGGGTACAGATGGTTGGTAAAAATTCTTTTAGACTGAGTAGGACCTTACGCTTTAGGTCCGTATTTTTAAATGTGTGATTAAAACAACACAGATTTCTTTTTCTTCCTAAAATATTACGCAAAGAGCCACTTTAGCTGAAGCTACGTTTTATGGTGAGATTCATTTACACATCACATCACTACGCAGTGTGAGTGAGGCAACTAGGATCTGGGCCATAGTCATTTGGAATCAGAGTTTACAGCGTCTCTGATCTCACTACAAAATACTCGGTTAAAAATAGCCCAGTTGACATTGTAAGACCGATAAAGGCTCTGATCTAGTAAAGCACTCACATCTCTGCTTAACTGTGAGGTTCTGATTAGTCCTTTTTAAGACCATAAATTTTCCACTAACTTGAAAGAAAGCCCCACGCCAAAGATCTTCCTTGTACCAGGGCCAAAACTGTTAATGGTAAAAGGAGAATGTAGCAGATTTCAAATTTGTGAAGAATTTAAAGGCTTTTAACTTCTGCCACGTTAAAGAATTTATGTGAATTAATTCCTTAAATTATTATAGAGCAATTCAATTAATAATGGATCTGCTTTTCATTATGATGAGTAATCAAGGATAAACATCTTCTATATCAAAGCTTATCTTTAAAAAGGATAAATTAGCTATAACACACTTAACTACTTCCAGAACATGAAATGAACACGTATTGTTCTATTAGTTAATTTTGGATCACTAAATTAAAGACAGTTCAAAAGGAGTATAATCTCATAAGGATCTCTCTTTGTTCAGTCTGTTGTGACTTATTTCACGAGGTAAAATAAATACTGTTTCTTGTGGGGCTAAATACTATTAGGCTTGTAAAATGGTTTTGGTTTAGTATATTTTACGCATCAGTATGAGTTATATACTACAAGGGTAAGAATACTTTTTTCTGGTGTTTGCAGATGCAGTTTTGTACTCATGCATATCTTGTAGGCTGTTGGGATGCTTGTTTAAGGCTACCAAAAGCTCTGCAATAAAACAATAAATGCAATAAATATTTATATATATAGGCCTGTCATCCTCTCTCCTATTGAATTAGCAAGCACACCTCCTGATGTGGTTTTGGCCAGCTAGCACCCTCCAAGCAATGCCTGGACATATTTGGGGTTAGGATTGGCCATCATTCATTCCCAAGGGCAACTGTGATTTGGCCATCCTGTCCACGGGGATAAAAGGGAGTTTAGCCATATTGATGCCACACAAGTTGTCCCCGAGACCAGAGAATAGCCTTAACCTGTTTTGTGTAGTAGTATAGATGTAGTTCTGAGGTACAGAAAATGGGGTTTAAAAACGTAGAATTAGATTCTACCTACTGCTTAATGTAGTCCTTGTTTACTCAGGCACTCAGGGCTTTTCACAGCATACAGCATAGCCTCCTAAATTTAATTTACAGTGCAAAAGTACAGTGGGTAACTATGCAAATAACTTCAGTGACTGCAAAGCAAACTTCTTAGCATTTTCAGTGGGTATCTGCAAGGCTTCTGTGTTCTCAGAGAAGAAACAGCACTAGCAGAAGAGTACCTTATCCTTCTTAAGGATCTGTAGTCCAGGTTGGGTCACACCTAGTGTCAAGCTCTTGAAGGAAGAGGTGCTTTACTAAGCTAGCAGAGGTAGAACGTTTAAAGAAAAAATGATAAGGCAGACCATTGCTGGGAACAGTGCTGGGACACTTTCATGGGAACTCAGAGAGTCACTTGGGCAGTTGTGTGACACACAGGAGAGACCACAGACTGTCGCATCATTACTTCAAGGGCCTGATTCTGTCCCTCTGGCTGATGCTGACAGTGTTTGCTCTCTATCACCGTGAAAGTCAGTGGGATTTTTCTCAAAGCCTCAAACTGTGAGTTAGAGATAATCGGATCAAACTGGGACCACAGGATGAGGCTGAAAGCAAGGTCAAGATGAGAGGGACCACGCGGGGAATGTAGTTCTGTATGGATATTGTCTTTGCGGGAGGAAAGCTCACCACCTTTCCTTGTGGTGCCTGAATAGCTGCCGTGAGAGTTTGACCATGGATGGATGGATAGAAAGATTGCATGTGGATGATTATATGCAGAAAATGAGCTTGATTTCCTACCTGCTTGCACCTTGCATTTTCTGTCATGTATCAAAGCAAAGGCAATGGATTACACCATGTAATTCAGCTACAGCACGTCAGCTTTTTACAAGCAATTCCCCATCACCAAACTTTCTCTTACACTTCCAGACTGCACCTGGGGGCTAAATACATCAGTTTAAAGAAAAACAGCTTAGCATACCCTGATCTGCTCATCCCGTGCTACTCTGACCTTTCCCAGCACCCAAGCTTCCAGGTTCAAATGTGAAGTGGCTGAAGGCAAAGTTTTTTCAAAGATGGGATCTCTTCCCCATTTGCATTTGCTCCCCTTAGATTGTCCCCCCACGTTTGCTGAGCTGCCAGGGCTGCCCGTTCCCTTGGGATTTTGCTTGCAGGTGTCAGAAGCTGCAACACTTCACTGAAACCTGCCTGCCATTGAGATCCCCATGGCAGCATTACAGCGAGGCGCATCTTGATCTTTGAAACCATTTGCTCCATTTCTTAAATACAAAGTAAGAAAGCAGGTCTGGCAGATTTTCTCATTCTGGGTACCTCTGCCAAGGTACTATAGAGTAGACTAATGGTAGTGGATTTGTCATCCATCACGGTGTTGAGCAGCCTTGCTCATCTAGGTTGGGGAGCTGAAGTCTTGAGAGGGATTTTTGTTCTGTGACTAGCTTCTATCCACAAGATAAATTTGGATTCCAATATGCCTGTCCGATATAAAGTACATTTTCGATTGTGCCATTCCTCAGTTAAACAAGTCACGAAGGGTCAATTTTAATTCATTGATGGGTAGGATTTCTCCTAATTGCTGCATTTTGGAAAATAGGGTTATAAAGATAGTTGTTAGCTAATGCTTTAAGAATTGCAGCTTAGTGTTAAGGAATAATAAATGGAAGTCTTAAGAACTAGATTGTTTCAGATGCACATTAAATCACATTATCTGCTAGTAAATTAATCTTGCTTTTTTATTTTTTTCCCCTTGCAGTTTCAAAGGATACAATCTCACGTTGTCCTGGGATTGAGCAGTGAAGGATAAATTTCACCACTAGCTGACTTGTCATCTCTTCGTTGTGATGAAAAAATGGCCGCCTAAAATAAACTCTTTGTTATGCTGCTAAACCTGCCTTTCAATCCAAGATCTGTTGTGATTTTTAAAATACAAACCCAAAAATGTCGGAACCCGACCCTTCATCTGGATTTGTAGGAAACATGGAAAATGGGACCTTTCTGGAGCTGTATCCCACATCCCTTTCAACTTCAGTGGATTCATCACCTGGCCGTTTATCCAACGTCTATGTCTATGTTTCTATATTCCTTAGTCTCTTAGCTTTTCTTCTTTTGCTATTGATCATTGCACTTCAGAGGCTGAAAAACATAATTTCTTCCAGTTCCTCCTACCCAGAATATAATAGTGATGCTGGAAGTTCTTTCACTAATTTAGAGGTTTGTAGTATTTCTTCCCAGCGCTCTGCTCTCTCAAACCTTTCTTCATGAAACTAAATGAAAGGAAATGCACAGGGAATGGAAGAGCTTTGTCTAGTTTCTTGGGGAGGTAGTGCATGCAACATTTGCCTTAGAAGACTTATGAAAAGGTGGCTTTTAAAGTTTCCTTAGGTTTGGGGTTTTTTTCTTTCCTTTTCTAGTCTTCATTTCCTCTTTTACTAATGTTCTTTTTCATTTTGGACAATGGGTAATGACACTTGATCATCGTTTCGTGCCTGTAATAGTGATGCTGTCTTCTTCTCACACATACATGGTGTTCATTAGGAGTATTCCTGCCAAATTGTAATACGGTTCTAACAGGATGTGTCATTTTTCTGCTCTAGTTGTGACCCCTTCCTTGGTTTTGTATCAGTGATCTGCTGACTACTTTTCTTTTTCCTTTTTTAATTAAATAAGGACTTCTGGATAAAATCCCTATTGCAAAAGCATAAAAAATAAGCTTAAATTATAAATACTGGGACAATTTAAAGTTGTTGGTATTGCTTCTTTTTTAATTTTCATGTCTTTTTCAATATTTATTGATGTTTATAAAACACAACTAAAACCCATTTCCTGAAGAATGTTTTGTTTATTTGTACTCCCAACTCATTCTGTATAAAGTCTCTGTATTTCAGTTTTTGAATCTCTTTTGTTAACTTAGTAAAGTGACTATAACAACGATGCTCACTGCTGAATGTGTGGAGGTATTTTTAGGACCCTGTTGCATCTAATTTGCCTAATGACTTGTTCCTCCAGGGGGCAGCTTTTGCTGCTGAATCATAAACAACATACAACTCCTTCGCATCCTTCATTGGTACCGTAGCTTATTCTTACTGGATACCAGTACAAACCAGTGGTTTCTTTTTCAAGATGTGCATACAACAACCATAGCTAGCAACTGAATAGCTCCTGTAACTGTCCTTTAGGCACAAGATGTTTGTACTGGTGAGGTCTTTCTGGGCCAGACTGTGTCCTGTAATTTCACAAATGTACACTGGGGTGGAGGGGGGGACATGAGGATCTACGTAATGGCCAGGCAGACCTGTGCTCTGACGCTCAGGAGGTGCAAGGTGTACCTGCGGAGGGTAGGAAGAGATCAGCAGGAAAAAGGCAGTGGTTCTGCCCCTTTTCCCCATCAGCATAAGGCGCATCCAGAGACAAGAGGGTGAGAAGTGGTTGCTCTTTCACAATCTCACTCTTCTTTGTGATGCCATAGTCTGTGTTACGATTTCCCCCTGCCCTAAACGTAACTCAGCGCTCGATTTTTGCAGTAAAATAACTAGCAGCATTGTGAACAGGATCCTGTGGTCAGCTGGGAATTAAATCAAGCCAAACGATCAAATAAATGATTGGAAATGCCAAGTGGGACCTGCTAGGACAGCAGCCCCACGCTGTGCTGTGCCTTTCCTCGCTATCCTTACTGCACTGTGCGAACGCAGCCCGGTCCGGCCACTCCAGTCCATGCACAGTTTGCTCTCATGGCAGGATCCAAGTCACTGGAGACACCCGAGGAAGGCTATGGAAATGTCCCTGCCATGACCGACTGCTCTCCCCACCCACAGCACTGCTGCCCAGCAGGCCGACGGGTCAGGGAGCTGCAGAAGACCTCCCCACCAGATCTGTAACAAATACCCTCCCGCCGGGCTGTCAATTCGTTCGTCAACAGGACACATTCTGCCATTAACTACACAGGCTTTAGAAGAGAAATGTGGAAAGCCCGCTGTAAATATAATCATTAGAAACGCAGTTGTTCAGTGCCAAACCACACACAGATGATGCTGGAGTCGGTGTTTTCAGTTTTTAAAAGTGAACCTACAGTGCGGTGGGTGGTGCCTGAACTGGCAGTGGTGATTGGCTTCTTAGAAAGGTCAAAGATCTTGCTGACTAATAAAGAACTTAAGCTGCCAGATTCTCAGAGCCAAACCGGTTTGATGAATATGTTTAGTCTCTGGAATATTTTATTCATCTAGACAAAAATTTCTTCTAAGTCACTTTTCACTGTAGTTGATGATAGGCCTTGGGAAAAGAGTTAACTATTGAAAAGGGATCAGGAAACATTATTTCCTTTCTGGAAGCTCTTCTAAATCCCAGACCTCTAACAGAATGTGCTTGTGTGTTGACTGGTAGATAAAAATAAATGAACTGTAAATCAAGGCGGAGCAACTGTTCAACTATCTTCTCTTACCTCCAGAGCTGTAAATTTGTTGCTTCCTTTGCTGCAAATGCAGGAATTTAATCAAAAACCGGACATGAGGCTACAGTCTGAGATGGGTATTTATTCCCAGTGATATGTTTCCCATTACTATTTTATGCTTGTGGATATAGAGACATTTAATATTAAAACACAGACAGTTGAAAACCCATTGGCCTTGTTCAATGCGCTGTTGTCAAGCTTAACAAGAGCAAAAAAGTATTTTTCAGACTGCACAAAGTAGCAAAGGTGACTGAAACCACACATTTGATTTTGTTCTGTAGTTTACTAGATGCTATTATTTTTTTTTCCACTCTGCAGTGACATATGGGACTATACACAGTCATCATGATTTCAGCTGAGTTGCACCTGTTCTCGTCAGGACGGATTTGAGTAGAAGCAAGTTGGATCCAACAGAATAGCATCAGGAGAAGCCACAGGCAAAAAGCACCATGGCATTTTTGAGGATTACTAAGTATTTTTTCTTCAAGAAAAAAGAGAAAAAAGAAAAATAAACAAAACCAAACCCAACCTGAGCTTGAGTTAACGTGAGCTAGAGTTCCAGGGGTTTTCCACCATGCTAAAGTGAAAAACAGATTAGGTTCTTCATTTTCATCAAATTTCTGTGCATACCTCTCCCCGCTCTCTGTCTCCCCTTCTTTCTGTCACTCACAAACCAAACAGACATAGACAGGCTGGAGAAGTGGGAAGAGAAGAATCTCATGAAGTTCAACAAGGGAAAATGTAAAGTTCTGCACCTGGGGAGGAATAACCCCAGGCACAGGGACAAGCTGAGGGCTGATCGGCTGGAAAGCAGGCCTGCAGAGAAGGACCTGGGGGTCCTGGTGGACAACAAGTTGACCATGGGCCGTTAACATGCTCTTGCTGCCAAGGAGGCCAAAAGCATCCTAAGCCGCATTAGGAGAAGCACTGCCAGCAGGTTGAGGGAGGTGATCCTTCCCTCTGCTCAGCACCGGTGGGACACTTGGATTTTTGTGTCCAGTTCTGGGCTTCCCAGTACAAGAGATATGTGGAGCTACTGGAGTGAGTCCAGTGCAGAGCTACCAAGATGATTAAGGGACTGGAGCATCTCTCATACGAGGAGGGGCTGAGAGACCTGGGACTGCTTAGTCTTGAGAGGGCTTGGGAGGATCTCATCAATGTACATGGATATCTCATGGGAGGGAGGAAGAAGAGGGAGATAGGCTCTTCTCAGTGGTGCCCACTGACAGGACGAGATGCAACGGGCACAAAGCGAAATACATGAAATTCCATTTGGACATGAGAAAACATTGTATGGTGAGGGTGGTCAAACACAGGCAGCCCAGAGAGGCTGTGGAGTTTCCATGTGTTGATCTGGGCAACCTGCCTGCAGCTGACCCTGCTCTGGGCAGGAGGGCTGGACTAGATGATCCTCAGAGGTCCCCCATCCATGCTGTGATTCTGTGATTCACATCAGTACAAAAACTCAGTGGTTTCTAGCTCGCTGCCTCCTCCTGATGTGTTTTCTCAGTTCTGGAGCTGAGTAAACAACATCTTTACTGGGGGGGTGATTTGTTCAATAGTTACTGAAGAGCTGCTCTGTTCCTCCTTTCGCCTGCAGCCATGCACTTTTCCAGCTTTTCTACTGCCTTTTTGTGGAGTGGGTTCACATTTCACAGTCAGCTTTTGCCCTGGGCCCCTTTTGTTTTTACTAAGCCCTCTGACTGCAACAGTTCCATTAGCTTTGGTAATATATGACTCCAAGACTGCATGGCTTCAGGTAGTTTGCAAAGTATACCTGGAAATTGGTAGAAAGAAAAATACCAATAAAGCATGGATAAGAAAAGAATGGGTGGAGTTTCTGGATCACACAGAAAAAAATACTTTGCTTTAGTTCAACAAATACAGTCCATTTGAGTGTATTTAATCAAAGAGTACCTGGTGAAGGCTGTAACAGCCTCTACATGTAAGAGGCAAGACCCCCAGCCCTACTGAGAGGTTAACCATCATATTTGTCTGTCCTCAGTGTTACCAAATTACTCCCATCCCCGTCTTGAAACAGTGTCACGCACTTCACTTAGCAACTCTTCAACTCTGTGGAGAGTTTATTCCACTGAATGAATTTTCTGCTTTCAGTCCTCCTCTGTCAGCTGACCTGAAAGGTTTGTCTCTCTATAAGCTTAAAGTCCTGTCAGGATTTCCTACAAATACCTGTTAACTTGGGAATTGCTCTTATTTTTCTTCCATGCAGCTTGTTCGCCCTCCTCTTTCACTGTCTAACCCTGTGGTATTCTGGCAAGGCTGAATCCCAACAGAGCATCACATTCCACTGTACTTGAGCTTTTTTCCTTCAGAGTATTTTATTTTTTTTTTTTTTTTTGTGTGAGATCACTGGGAAAGACATCTGCGTGGGAAGGTTATTTATGAAGTCCATATACCTCTCATTCTTCTTGACGGGACCATTTTCACTGCATCTGTTATGGCTGTCTGAAGAAACATTGTGAATTACAGCCCAGCTGCTTCCCCAGCTGAATGGCCTTTTCACATCCACAGCCCCTCATACGCTCCCAAAGACAACGGCCCCACTCTGTGGTTACAGCAGAGGATTACATGTCCCGAATTCAGGGTGTAAAAGTAGCCTGAAGTCCTTTTCTTCCTCCAAGAAACGTGGGCTTTCTCTTGCCTATGTCTTTGGCATAACATAGAGCAGCCCTCAAGCAGCTTTACACTAAATGAACTATTTGATGCCAGCCAGTCTGACGTGCGAACGGGACCCACCTGCAATCACAGCCCTGCTCTCACACCATAGCTCCATAACACTCCTGGCTCTGTCAGACCAGCCCATAAGCAGGGTGGCCCAAACTGGCCAAGACATTGTCCCAGGCTAGGGCTTGGCCGGGGGCACTTCGCTGATGCTACATGAAGATGTTTTCACGGCTCCTCCCAGCTCTGGGGATAAAAGCAGTATCAGCATCCTGTGTATTTGCTTTCAAGGCCAGGAAAGACATTAATGTAATCATGGTAATCACCACCCAGGTGACAGCAAGCAGGACCAGGTGAGATGAGCTATCTTTCACTACTTTGGGTTTTTTCTTTGTTTTAGATCAGTGGGAGCTGATCACCCACTGTAAGTCTGAAAATCCTGGCAGGTGGCTATCAGCAGGTCTAGGATCTCTACGTACCTTCAGGAAATCGTATTGGGCTCCTTTGCAATGCTTTAAGTTCACCTTCTGTTCCTCATGGACAGCAGCACAATGGGCGCATTTGTTTCAGCAGTTAACACACTTGCCAATAAGATGCAGCTTTAATACAATTAACCTCTGTGAGCAGCTTCAGTTAAACAACTAGAAGCAAAAAAAGTCTTTTTTTTTAAGTACAAGCTAATGTATAACTTTTTTCAAACAAACTTCAGAAGTTTTCTTTGGAAAATTATATTTTTGCTAAAATATCTCTTTGTAAAGAGGAAAACTATTTAGTTGAATTATTAAAAATGGAGCATTTTATTCCAGCTGTGTTGACATAAGTAATATTTTTCCCAAAGATTTTTCTCGGTAAGACATTCTACTGTTTTAAAGGGCATATAATTACTCTATACTTACTTCTCTGCTTTAGCCTCAATAAACAGGTATAGGTGTCTATCAGAGCAATTTTGCCACACATATTTACTTATGAAGCTGCACTTGTAATGCCACATACTGATTTTGTCATACAGACCAGGTCCTAGAATATGTTTACATCCTTTCTTTTTGTCATAAAGTATTGCTAGTAAAGTATAAGATGGAGGCTAAGCTGTCAGTTAATGAATTGCGCCTTCATCGCCCCTTAAACACACAGCTCAGTTTGTCTTTTGTCTTAGAATATTAGTTACAGCCAATAAATCATTTGTGTGGCTTTATCTTGAGCCCAGGCACAGCAGTTACTGACAAGAAAGAAATAAATGCAAAAGACATATTTATGTCGGAGATTCCCTGTGTGGTTTGCTCAGGACGAATCTTGCTCCAGCTCCCTGGACGATGCTCCAGTGCTTGGAGCCATGTGCCGTCTCCAGAGGTACCCCCACAACTGCACCCCTTTTCCCAAACATCTCCATCAGGATGCAGAAGACGGAAGCAAACACTGAGGTTTGCAAATGATATTAAACTAGGACAAGCTGCAAACACCTGCCAGGACAAAGGAATAATGCAAAGGCACACAGTGAGAAGAGAAGCATGGCAGGGAGCAAAATGAGATGCAGCCTGAAAAACATTCAAATTAATGCGTCTGAGGCAGAAGTAAACTGAAAAAGGACCACACAGGTCCACACAGGTGGGAGAAACATGGGCAGCAATGACAGAAAAGCAGCTTCTGATGAGAGGGGGTGGTGAACTGGGTACAAATGGGCAATAGTGCAACAAAAAGATAAGTAGGGCTACCATCCCCCAGGAGTGACAGGGTGCCTTCTTCCTCCTGTCCTCAGTGCTGGGGACAGGTAATGGGCAGGGAGGCACTGAGGTTAGTACCTGAGCAGGTCACTTCACTGGCCCACACACTGGGAGTCCCCCCCAACCCAGTCGCACACCTCGTAGGGCCTCCCCTCCTGCTGCAGCTCTGGCTGCCCTCACTTTGGTCCCCAGTCCTTCACCTCCAGCAAAGTATTTTCTGCTCAGGGGCATGCAAGAGTCCTAGTCCTCCCCTTACTGTAGTGCTTTTTTGCTGTCTCTTTGCATCTGAAATCTCTGAAGGATTGCTCAATAAACTGCACTTCACCTGGGATGCCACCACAAGGCTTTCCCAGGCTGTCATGATGCCTCTCCCCACAGCCTGGGCTGCAGGGCAGGAGCCAGAGCAGCTGCCTTGGGGCACCCCCCTAACACAGCCCACGGGTCTGCAGCCCCTGTTCACCCAGAGCCACTGAGAAGGCAGGGGGATGGTGGTGACTGATGGCACAGACAGCCTGGCTTGAAAGCTTAGACCCAAGAGCGGCTTCACTAAATGCAGGTGGCACCAATGGTGTGACCTGACAGGTACCTCATCTTCTGGAAACATTGAGTTGGTGTTTCCCATCCTACCACCTGCTAATATAGCTGTGCACTTCGGCATGTCTGGAACTAACTGCTTTTCAAAATCTGTTCTTTACACATCCAGAGAGGGCTTTTCAATGAGGAACATCTCTATCCTCACAGTAATTTTGCATATTATTGTGACACTGTTGGAAAACCCATAGGACTGTGCCTAGTCTCTACAGTAAAAAGACTGAAGAATAAGTACCATAGATTTTCAGTAGTTGCTTTAAAATAAAAGCTGCTTGATTGTTTTCAGTTTCCATTCATGCTATAAGAGGTCGGGTTTATTCAGAAAATAACTCCTGAGTGAACATGTCATTGTATTTCTGCAGGGACAATTTTCCTTCATTAACTTTTCTATATTTGAGGAACTTGCAAATACACTATTCCAGATTACACCTCTATGTTATACTCATGAAGAAATGGCCAGGTTTGCAATTTCAGCTGTCAGCATGAAAACAAGTGCTTGTGGGGAAAAAGGGTAACACTGATGTCTGATCCCAACAGGGGGTTAAAGACTGGGTTAGATTTGCCAAGCAATTTGGCTGGACCCAGGTGGTCCCTGTTTCATGGTGTGTGTTAGAGGCATGGAAGAAACTGTCAGGCCTGCTGAGGCAAAGCGAGGGGCAAGTCTGTGCTTTGCAGAAGGTGAGGCGAGCTGCTGTGGTCCTGTCCTCACCCAGAATGGGTACCTAGCACACAGGCCCCCTCCTGCACTGCCACACTCCAGGGCAGACCTGGTCCTTGCACAGATGCTCTGGAAGGACTGTGCCCAGGATCCTGGCTTGGGCAAGTCCACGCTGCATGTGTATGATGGACTCTGTGACTCCGGTAACCTCCTAACTAAACTCCATCCAGTACCATAGGTGTGTTTTCTACCTCCACGTGTTTCTAAAGAGCAAACCCAGTGAAGTGCCCCTTTAGCAAGCATTACACAACCTTGCCCAAGCTCTGTTTTCAGTTGCTGATGAGAGGCCAGCAAAGTTGCTCCAGAGACACACAACCAACACCAAGAAAAACATCTCATTCTCTGTTGTTTCTCGCAACTGTACCTGCACCACACTGCCTTTGGGTAGTTTTCTGTGGCTCTTGGCATGTGGGGTCAAATGTTAGTGAACATTTGAACAGCTCCTCTTGAATCTCTGTTTTTTTTCATCTCGGAAGCAAAGTTTTTTTTTCTGGCTTCCACATCATAAAGACTGTTGCAGGTAAATAAAAATGTTAATTCACTGATGCACACTTTAGCTAGCCTCAGCAGGTCAACCTACACCTATGTATTGAAAAGGGACCCACAAGCTATATGTAAGGTAATAAAGCCCACTTCCCAGAAAAACTTCCAGAAAAAGCTATCGGTAAACTCTCCACTGTGTTAGAAAACATCGTAGCTCATGTTGAAGGTAAAGGTTGGACTGACAGATTTATAATTGCTTGGATCTACTGAGAATTCGGAACAAGGCAAGCTGTTTGACCAAAGGCGCTTTCTAGTGTCTAACTCATCAGCATTCATTAAGTGGAAATGTAGGCTGCTGTGATAAAGAAGAATATCAGATACAGTAACTTGAACCTCAGCAAGATCAAAAGGTTTCTCTCTCTCTAAGTCAGAATAGTTAGGTACTAGAGTCAGAGTGTTTCATTCAATGTGGAAAAGAAGACAGCAAAAAAAATAGCTTTACGTGATTTTGTATTACAAAAAAAAAGATTGTAATTTTGTAATACAAAGGTGGTTACAGAGGGAAAGGGAAAGTGGAAAAAACAGCAAGACAGACAGACAGACTGACTGGCTGATAAATGCTTTTGCTAACTTGGGTCCTCCTGGCTTGTCTCATCTAGATTCGTTCAAAATGGCTATCAAAAGGGCAGAGCTCTCTCCCATGCCCTAATCCATCTGAGTAGATGTCCTCATAAAGTCACCCTGCTGGGATGATCTTCTAGCATGGTTTTTGGTTTGTTTCCCCAAGGACAGACCCCAGCAAAGGGAAAAGGGAAAAGCAAAAACCAAGGAAGCTTTAATCACAATAGAACTGGATACATAAAGAAATGGACACAGAAAGACAAGAGGAAAAAAAAATAGAAAAAAATATTGCTTTGTGGCAAACCACCCAACAACTACTTCCTATTTACAACTATAGACCCACCATGGAAAATAGATAAGTGGAAGGGTAATTAGGAGAACGGATATAATTAAGTGTTTGGGGAGCATGGTATCTGCTCTGCCCGTGTATTTGGCTGCTCCAGGAAATGTGCCAGAGAGAATGGAGAAAAAGAGTCATCTCTGCAGACCAGAAATAATGAGCAGGTTGACTCTGTCTTCAGTAACACCAGCATCCATGATCTTTGAGTGGGGTTTGAGCAAGCCAGGATCTGCTGCTCATCTGCTTCCACCTATATCCCCTCCAAGGCCCCCTCAGGGACTGTCCTGGCACCTTCAGGTGCCCAAGGCCAGTGGGTGCCTGCCACCACCTCTCCTCTCCCCACAGCCATGGCACTGCAGGAGCTACTGTGAGATAGCATGACTCCCCGTCTGAACGTCTGCATACCAACCAGCTATACATGCCTTAGGAGAGCTTCATGGTCACCTAAAGCAGCTATCTGGCCTGTGTCTTGCTTGGAAAAAATGTTTTTATATTCCTTTTTGGTTTTTGATTTGTTGTTTTTGCTTTCTTTAAAGCTAAGACTTAATTTTAACTTGGAGAAGCAGACCTCAACTGTGTCTGAAGATACTTCTGTTACACTGGCTCTGTCTACTACTACAGGGTCTGTGGCAAAGGGAATAAAGAAATATAAGCAGAATGAGAGCAAGGCAGAGTACAGGAGTGAGGGATTGACTTCACCTTACATCATCTCCAAGGATCCCAGGATCCATTAATTTAATTAATTTAATCTGTTCTTTTTTTCAAAATTAAAACCGTAAAGAAATTATGCTAGAAGCCACCCAGCTGTTCCCCCCCACCCCTCACCAGAGCTGTGTTAGCCCACACAGTTTTTTCTGTACAAGGGGGTGCAGGATGACCCAAGGCTGCATCTGCTCCTTGGACCCAGGCCAGCGCTGGTGTAGGGGCCATCCATACACCTGCATCGGTGCAGTGCTGTCCCGATCCTATAAGCCTATATAACCTCTAGAGCAGATCTCCTCTTGACCATCTAGCTCAGAGCATCAGGAGGAGTTCATAGCCATATGTATCCATCCCTGCAGACATGTCCTTTCAATCCTCTTTCTATTGTATCTTCCAACCAAAATGATTCTATGATTCTATGCTAAGGTAATAAATTATAGGTACTTATGACAGAGACTGTCGAAACACTGTGCCTGGAGATACTCAAAACTCACCTGGGGAAGGCCCTGGGCAGCCTTCTCTGGCTTTGAGGTTTCCCTATTATGACCAGGGAGTTGGACTAAATGATCTCTATAGCTCCCTTCCAATTTAATTTTTCTATGATTTCATGATATGAGTTACTCTGAGACCAACACTGAATAAGCAGAGAAGAAATTAATGCAGAAGCACAAAGCTTGCCCATTGCTATTGGCTGTAACACCACAGCACCTGCACTTAGTAAAGTCTAGTTTGGTGTAAAACATAATACGGACCCTATTACAATTCAAGCAGTTTCTGTCGTTATCCTTGATATTCTCATTTCACAGTGCTTTAAGTCCCACTGAAAGCAGAAGCCATGCTACTTCATACACTTCTTCAAGGGCAAAGCGAGGAAAGTGGTGGTTCCAAGTCTATGAAGGAGACCACCATCATTCCTGGAGCCCTGAGGCTCACTGGCCCTAAAGTAACTCCAAGCCTTCAGTGCAGAAGTGGATTTTTGGTATGCTAGCACTCTCCAGTTCCTGAGGTGGGTCCCAACCCAGCCTGCCATACGCTATCACTTTTTCTGTTTTCTTCTCCAAAAGATGTTTTGCAGAAGTATTAATGCACCAGTTTGTGTCTCTGCATATTGCAACTGAGAGGCAAGAAAAGAGTAATGCTATGATCATGACTTTCAATGCCACTTTTTCCAGTTAAATGATTAGCTTTCACTGACTTCATTATCTCCTGTAAATTGTATTATAATAGTACTCAAGGTGACTTACACCTCTCTGCGATGGCCATCCTGAAACACAAAGATTGGGCTCTGCCCATCTCAGCGTCACCTTGGTCACAACGATTTTCACTTAAGTCATGTTCATATCTCAGTTCCATTCAAAATCCATCAATGACCACTGTGCATTTCGGTCATTATCTCCATCGGGAGTTCCTTTTATTACTCAGTACCGTTCACTTTATTATCTTCTACTATGCCCTTACAGCTAAAGATAACTAAAATTGCTATGTGTAAAACAATGCGGCAGCTGGGGAAGCAGGGTAGGAGGCACTGGTTTCAGAGCAGAAAAAAAGTTAGATACTTGTTGTATATGTGAAACAAATGATGTGCAGTCAGCTGGCAACAATTCTACTGGAATTAACCTGCAAGCAGCCAAACCTGCAGCAGAGTCCTGTGCAGATGTTTCCTGTCTTTTTCCACCTACTCTGTTCACTGAAAAATACAGGTTAAAGTTTACTGTAATAAGCTTCATGCACTTCTTTCAAAATTGTTTGTGTTAAATAAAACACATTATAAGTTGAAATGTTTTATTACAATATTTTTGAAACAAGCACTCTTCTGAAAGAAGATTGTTTTGAAATATATTTAAAAATGAGTCAAATATTTCTGATTGTAAAAGAAGTATCCAAAGCATGTCTGTACAAATTAAATGAAACATTTTTTTTAACCTAAAAGTAGATTTTTTATTTTTTATTTTTTTCAAAAACAGGGTCACTTTTTTGTGAAGAAAATTTACTTCAGATTGACCTGTGATTAATTTTTTCAATTATTTAATTCATCCGGAAAAAGAAACCCAAAAGTCAGTTATTTATAAAACCTTAATTTAATTTTCTTTCATGACTTGATCCTAATGCACATTTGCACATAGACCTCCTGTTGACCTCCATGGAAGCTATGCATCTAAAGGGAATGCAGAACCAGACTCAGCAGACAAAATTAGTGTTTTTCTAATTGCTTTAATTGGTGTTTAATTTTTCCGCTGTTTAGAGCCCAAACTACTGACTTTTAATGGGAAAAAGAAATGTATGCTGGAACGAGAATGTAATCAGATAAGAAAAATGGTTAACATTATATTAGAGCTCCAGAAACAGAGCAATTGGTAAATGTGAATGTTTTCATTTGAGTCACAAATACCACCGATTTCCATTTACGTTGCCACTTCAACTAATTTGTATTCAGAAAAACACATCCCTGAAAATCTGTATAACATCTGCTTTGAGAAACTGAGTGTCAATAACTGAACTATGTGCATCATCATACAGAGACCTCCGGAGCTGTAAGGAGGAAGACTATGTCATCTGCATTAAGGACAGTGAATTGTGAGTTGTCCACAGGATGGATTTAACCACATTATTCATTAATTCAGCCTACAGGGGGGAAAGAAGTGGCTCAAAACTGTCAGCAATGACACAATGAAGGTATGTTCATATTTCCGATGAAATACGACAATGACTTTTGCTGGCTCCCCTTGCATGCAGGTACTTCAGGAACACCCTTTTTTCCTATTTTCTTTAGTTTTTCCTATTTTCTTTAGTTTTTCCTATTTCCTTTAGTTTTTGCTATTTTTCTATTTTCTTTAGTTTTTCCAAAATTACTGCTTGCCCTATGAACGTGGCACTTTATGCTAAGCAATCTGAAACCCTCTGGTTCGGTAACTAGGTGTGACTTCACCTCCTGCTGATTTACTGAGCTTAGAAAACCTATGCAATAAAAACTGCAGCGAAACAGGAGGGTAACTTGACAGCAGTAAATAATACAGGCCTATCCCTCTCCAGTGTACCTTTACCAATGCCCTTTACTGAATATTACCAACTTCGTTTAGCATGCAACACAGGCCTTCTGCTGCTAATAGGTAACATCTGCTTTAGATCAAAAGGGTAGGGAACACATACTTCTCGCAGGCAGACTCTGCTCACCCTGGTTCTCTGTAGCAAATTTTAAGCGGAGCTGGTGTATAACAAAAATCACAGCTGACAAGATATATTTTCAGCCACATACCTCTCATCTGGATACCCATATAGAGCACCTCATTTGGGATTTGGATTTGTAACAGTAATGATTCTCCAAGCATCTCCTGAGTCCTAGTAAATTCAGTGTGCCTATCTGATAATCGCATAATGTGAAAAGTCTCTACAGTTAAATAGGGAAGAGTATAAATACCATTTTGGGCAACATGTTTGCTAGGTAAGATAACGATCAATTACATTCAATGCTTAATGGTGGTGTTGCCACAATTCTTTACAAAACCCTTTTATGAAAATGCTCTTATCACTACATATTTTATCAACATTCACTGAGTCTATTTAATTTCTTCAATTCTAGATTTCCCAGGGTGGCTACTACAAAGAAAAATACTCAGCCCTGAGTATATCAAGGCCCTTTTCCTATATATGGGCACTGGGAAGGTTGTATGAAACTAGCAGATTACTGCTCTGACTAGAAGTGGGGATGAAGAACGTAGCATAATCCTTTCCTTCCCCATCCGAAGTGTAGGACAACCTGTGCCAGCACACAGGGAAGTAACTGCTTTGTCTCACAATTCAGAGCTACAAACTCAAATCTGGAGAGAGGCTTTTTCCCTGAGACACCAAAACTGATTCCAACCTTTCTTTAAAAGAATCAAAAAGTTTCCTGTCCTGCTATGAGGGCTGGTGTGCAGTGTCACGGCAAAGATGGCAGCCAGGAGAAGGAACTGCCAGCAAATACAGCTCAGCCATTTGAGCCCCACAGTGGAGATGCTGACTTGTTCTATTGAATGCCCTGTAAAATCATAGAATCGTCTAGGCTGGAAGGGACCCTGAAGATCATCAAGTCCAACCATCAACCTAACTGCCAAAACCACCACTAAATGATGTCCCTAAGCACCATACCTATCCATCTTTTAAATCCCCCCAGGGATGGTGATTCCACCACTTCCCTGGGCAGCCTGTTCCAATGCTTAACAACCCTTTTGGTGAAGAAATTTTTCCTAACATCAATCCTAAACCTACCCTGGTGTAACTTGAGGCCATTTCCTCTTGTCCTATCACTTGTTACTAGTGAGAAGAGACCAACCCCCACCTCTCTGCAACCTCCTTTCAGGTAGTTGTAGAGAGCGATAAGGTCTCCCCTCAGCCTCCTTTTCTCCAGGCTAAACAACCCCAGTTCCCTCAGCCACTCCTCAAAGGCATTAATGTCAACAGATGAGGGCTTGCATAGCACAGAAAGACTTCAGAAAGCGAATTTGGCTAATTCTAGCAAGCCCACAATAAACCCAGATGTGCTATCTCAATGTTTAGGCCTTGTATCTTGCCCAAACCTGGACAAATTTTTGTGGGAAACTCAAAAGGACTCTCTGAAATTCATGACTCAGTGCATGAAGGCACAAAAAAGAAAATCTTACTGAAAAGGGAACCTGGGAAAAAGTAGTGCTTTTTTTTTTTTCTCTTGAAACCCTGAAAAAAAATCATCTCAGTTGGACACCTAGCAAGGAACCGTCAGCTTAAAGAAATAAAATCTGGCAATACAGCAGTAAGTGTAAATAGGCTTTTGCAATGAAAAACATTGTTAGTTACGTTAACAATAATTGGGTGCTATATCAGATGTATCTTCACTGAAGTTTTACAACATAATCCTAATAAAGTACAGTATGATAAAATGATTAATAGCTCATAGATAAACTATTAGAATATGCTTACCGTAAATTAACATTTGAGAAAGCAATAGTCTTGGTTCCTTGAGGGCATTAGATATTTTGAGACTTTTCTACTGGCCACAGCTGTAATACAAGAGCTAAGGAAATGTGTCAGTGATTTCAATGAAACATCTGCCTCCATAATCTGGAAGTAAAATTCTGAGTAATTTATATCTCTGGGCTAAATAAAGTCCAGTGAAGGAATTGTTAAGCAATCCTTCCAAAGCAATTTCCTTTAGTACAGGATGTCCATGAATTTTAATACGTCATACGTATACAGTAGCGAGGATTTTGTTTCATGGTATGGTTTTCCTTCTCTGAAATGAAATAATTGGCAAATGTTCCTGAATACACATTACTGCACTTCATGATTTAAATGAATTCCTAGAAGCCAAGCTTTATGGGATGGGATCACCTCAGAGATGATTCTTTCTTTCTCTTAAAACACTACTGGTTTTATTCTGTATTATGCATTCTGAAAACATTATTTTCTAAGTTATTTCAGTTACTTTCTATTTTGTTTTCATAAACCCCCATCTGAATAGTTAGACCACTGCACCCTGGTTTTCTGGAAGTCCCCAAAGACTTGTGTTTTTGCAGGATTGGATTACAATAATTAATTCATCCTTATTATTTAGGGTTTATGTTGCTCCCCTGAAAAATCCAGTAGTAAAGTCTGGATTAAAAACATTAAAGAAACCCTTTCAGTACAGGTTTTTGGACTTGTCAAGGCTTTGATTTCACAAAGCTATGGCCCAAAAGAAGCTTCCCAATGATGATTTTCAGAACATATGTATGAAACACAGATTTGCCTGACATCCTGCAAATGTTTGTTGACAATGCCAAATGAGTTCATTTTACTTTCTCTTACTCTCACATACACATCTATATATTTGTGTGCTTGTGTGTATGCCACCAAACTCCTCCATCCTCCCCGTCGCTTCTGTCGTTCTTCTCTGAATTTGTCAATCGCTTCTGGGAAGACGCTCAGCATCCCACACAATGTTGTAGCTCTTGTCACCCCACAGGCATGGGGAGCATTTGCTGGATTCCCACTTTGCAAGAAGACGCCTCTACACAAACAGCCCCAAATTGGCCATATAATTTGTCAACCTCAGATTTAATCATTTTTCGCTCCTCATCACACTAAACCTTGTTGTGCTGTTGCCCTGGTTTCATGCTCCTACTGGGAATCTCTGCCTCAGCTGAGCTTCCCCACATGCTGTGTCTTACCTTTTTCCAGTTTGAACTTCATTTTGTTTTGTTCTTGCCATGTTTTTCATGAATCATTGTTATTTATTTGCCCATGGTGCTGTAAGGCCACAAAAGAGATTGCCTGGGGCCCTCTCTGTGTTAGACTCAGTATTTGAAGTGTGTCAAAGTAAGTAGGACTGGAGAAGTACAGTTATCAGTGGTTTAGCCCATGGATATCCAAGGTACAAAGAAACCATCACCCCTATCCTCCAGACCATCTGAGTGTGTCTGAAATCAATCAGTGCTGTTGAAAGCCTGAGGGCAAGGGGAAGTTGTGCATGGCATAGTCAGAAAAACGAACCCTCCATTAACCTCAAAGCCATCCTTTCCCTTAGCATCTTTTCATCAGTTCTTTGCCTCCACTGTGCTCACCTTGTTCCAGTTTAGCTCACCCTTGGGATTTCTTTTAATACTCTGTTTACTCCTTCATCTAGATCATTAAATAAGATGTTAAATAAGCCTGCATGTAATACTAGTCTTAGCAGTAAGCCACCACACACCAACTCGATACATAAATGTTTATCATTACCCTTTGTTTACAATTCAGGGAGTTTTCATCCCAATCAAAGTACCTATCAAGACAATTATGAGAGTAATATTTCATAAATTACTCTAGTGCATTACTAAATTGTAATTATATTGGTGTAAATTGTCAGAGCTATCAACAGAATTAAGCATGTTACATCTGTAGATCTGCTGCTGCTACCTCCTCTGCTTTTCTTCTCCCTAATTTGCCTGTCTGAGGCAGAGCCAAGGCCTAGGAGCAACAGGGGAGCTCCAGCAGTGCACTCATGGAGCCGTGAGATACTGAGGAGAAGATCCAGCTGGGAGCGTTACAGACTGCTGCACTGGATGGGGAAAGTCTACAGTACTGTCCTCTGTGGCTCCTGCTTTCCTTTCACAGATCTCTGGGGTTTTCCTCCCTCAGCATTTCCTCTATTGCATGATGAGGGATGGGAGCTTATCTTCAACCAAACGTAACTGCCAGGATCATTCCTCCCTTCCAGAGAAACTGAACTACATTTCATTTTCTCTTTTTATTCACCTACTTCTCAGAGCATGAGCTGCCTTGCTAGAGAGTTTCCTGCTCCCTGAGGTCACCTCCACCAACTAACAGACAGCCCCTGTAAAAGACCTCTCCTTCAAGCAGGGTACGTAGTGTGACAGGGTTTGCTTCGTTGCTTTTCATCCACTGCTTCCTGGTTCAAACCTTAAAAAAACTGCTGGGAGTCTCTTGCAAACTGTGCCCTTTCTGCCTTGTCTCAGCAGCAGCCCATCTTTGGCGGCGAAGCACATCCAACTCCGGGAGCATCACTGAAGCTACTCGGTATTGATGGCTTCTCCCAGGCACTGTCTCAGCTGTCTCGGGCTCTGCCGGAACTGGCAATGTGGCTGCTCCCAATTAAACCCTACATTGGCTGCATAAATACCGCAGTCCCCATATGACCTGAATCTACTGACTTTTTTATGTTTATATTTTCCGGGAGTCTATGTCTGGTTTAGCAATTAACAAGTCTTTTATTAGATCTCCTTTACTTCCTAAATGCTCTTCTTTTTCTTTCTCATTATAGACATAATCTTTTTAGAGTCACATAAAATTCTTTTTGTGCGAATTTAGTCCCCTCACCGATTTCTGGATGTTTTCCTTTCTGCCAGCCTTTTTTAGACAGGAAGTGGCCTTCATTAAAATGTGTTATATTTTTCATTTGTCCTTTGATCACTTCCAACTACATTTCTATTGGCTTTCCTACTTATACCTTTTCCTTAAACACCTTAGCCAATACTCTCTCTTTGTTTTGTTTTGGTTTGGTTTGTTGTTGCAGGTTTTCTTTAATCTCAGTTCTTCTTTGCATCTCATTAGTCTAGACCTGAAGATGGGGACTGACCTCTTCTCCCTGGTGACAAGTGATAGGACGAGAGGAAATGGGTTCAAGTTAAGCCAGGGGAGGTTTAGGTTGGATATTAGGAAAAATTTTTTCACTGAAAGGGTTATCCAACATTGCAATAGGCTGCCCAGGGAGGTGGTGGATTCGCCATCCCTGGAGGTGTTTAAAAAAAGGGTAGACGTGGTCCTTGGGGATATGGTTTAGAAGTGGCTTTTTCAGGTTAGGTTAATGGTTGGACTCGATGATCTTAAAGGTCCCTTCCAACCTTAACGATTCTATGATTCTATGAGGATGGTGAGGAGGAAGTAAAATAGAAAGCTTTCCTGAGAACCCAGCCTCAAGCACGAAATTAAACACTTCATAAAAGGAGCAGCACCTCCTGGTACAGACTGCTTAGCAGTGCTACAGATAACCCTATTCCTGGCCACTGAAAGCACTTAGCCTCCCAGTTAGTGGCACACAACCTCTGAGCATGACAGGATCAGAGCATAATACACACCTCCACTTTTATTTGGAAGGTGTATCTGCTGAAATTGCTATTAAGCAATGGAAAAAGTATGAAAATCTCAGAAGGGCTCTGTTTTCTGCAGAATCACAAACTCAACCCATCTCATCACTTCCACTGGTGTTTGACTCATTTGCCACAGTAAATTCTGTCCTACCTAAGTTGACAGTGAAAGTTTGAATGGAGAACCAGAGTGACTCAACTGGAGTCACTGAAAAAGAAATACTTCAAGGTATTTTGTCATCTCAGAGTTATTTGTCTTATCACAAGATGCCATGCCCTGTGAGGTAGCTGAGTACAGGAGTAATGTGTTTTAATTTCCTTTCTTTTAAACATTAAGACTTTGACAGAAGCTTACCAAAACCAGGGAATGTCCAAGTGTCCCTAAAGGAAGAGTTACTGGGGCATGAGATATTACATTTCAAGCCTGACTGCATTATTCAGGGGGAAAAGAAAAGCTTTCATTTTATTTTAGAGGACCCAAAATCATGTTTTCAAATATGTGGCTAGTCACTTCTTAATCTCTGTAGTCAATGATAATACCTTTTGTGATGACTTGCAAAGCTACTTCTTAAAAGAAATAGATAATTTTAAATTGAAGCAAAATGTATGAAATAGTAAAAAAAAAAACAAAATCTTTTTGAAATGATTGTTTGAATATGTCACCATCCAGCTTGGGTCTCAGCATGGATCCGAGGCATGAATATATCTACATAAATGGTAAAGAAATGTGGGAATGTCATTGAACTTAGAGATGTGTTCGATACACTGCATGAACCAAAAGCCTTTGCCAAAACATTACTTTTGCAGTCTCTGTTTACCTGCTCATGCATTTCTGGAAGCAACAATTTTTCCCAGTGTTCAAGATCTTTCCTGCCGCAATCAGGCTGTGCGGCTGTCACTTACCATCCACTGAGCCACCGTATTAGGCAATGGAAATCACTGGCTTGCAGAAGTCACCGTTAGACCTGCCGTGAGATGTACCAGACCAGGACACCTTTGCAATGAGTTCCAGTGGAGACATCCTTGCCTCTTTTTCTTCCTCACCAGCACTACCCCTGAAACTGACTTTGGGACTTCTGGCTTTGCTGTTTATCTGTTTGCAATAGCGCACAAGGCAATCCTTGCCCCAGAGTATGCCCAGTCTAAACACAAGAGGGAAAAAACAGGGCTATTTTTCTCCATTACAGATGACTGATCAGGTCTTTCAAGTGGGAAATTAAATGCCTTTTCCAAAGGCATTAAAGGCATATGGCAAATCTAGGAATTGAACCTCAGTATCTTGAACCCTTGGCCAGCGTCCCACCTAGAAGGAATGTTCAGTTAGCAGGTAGACACACTTTGCATCTCTCAGTCCTCTGTCTAACATGGCACATAAAAGCTACATACACTCAGTGCTAAGTGGCCATCTCTTTTACACATCAGCTGATAAAAGGTGACAAAACACTACACTGTTAAAAAAGGCTCAAGCTGGGGACCTGCACTATCAAAATTACTTTGAAATGTTTCAATTCTCATTATCTTGAAGCATGGTTGGGGTTTTGTTTTGTTTTGTTGTTTTTTTTTGTTACTAACTGCTAGTTAATCCAGAGAGAATAAGCACCTCCTAGTGAAGGTAAGACATACAGGTAAATAAAACAGTGGATCTGTTCATCTAAACGTAAACACTCTTGTATATGGTCAGCTGCATAACTCTCCAGGCTTCATCAATGGTACTGACCAGATTTTGATCATCTAGACCGGGTGCAAAGGCACTGAAACTGTTTATAAATACCTCCAAGTAGAGTCTTTATCTGCAAGCTGAATCCCACCTTAGTTATCTACAATGTAGATATTCACCCCTGAAGTAGCTGCTCCAGTCTCCCTGGACAGTTAATGGAGGGAAACAGGGTTAAAGGAACAAAATCTTCCAAGATCCAAAGCATCTGACATGTTTCAGATACCTGTTTTCTGATGAGGCATTTCATGACTTAGAACTGATTTTTGGCAGTCGAGGGAGGCCACATTGACCAGCTCAGGTGTTGCCACTGCAGAGGTTTACCCTGGGATGGATGACTTCCACACACCTCTGCTGTCTGAAGGCATCGCTTGCAAAACTATCATCACAGACAAGCTGTAATACACTGGCTTTGCATCTCCCTTTTCTGGACATATCAAGCCACACCATACAGGGATCAGACAGTTTTCTGTTTGCAAAAGAGCTGAAAACATTAGTGGAGACAACGTTTGATGTTTGTTTTTTTAAATCCATTCACCCTACAGCTCCTTTAGCAATGTCTGCTGGAGCAACTTTCATTCACTTCATACAAACTGGAAATTAGCCATTAAATAGTTGAAAATAACGAGCCTCTTCTTCAGCAGAGCAGTGATCTCCAGTGGAAAGATTCCTCTTGTGTTACCATCTGCCCCCGAAATAATGTAGCAGGGGAAAGCTGTTCAGTTCTCATAACTTAACCCAAATAAGGATTGAAGCAGTTTATTGATTTGCTAACAACACATAACTCACCAGCAGTACATTTGGGACCAATATCAGCAATGCAACAGATAAGCCTCTTCTGCAAGAGAAGAAAGGTCCCTCCACAAGCCCCTCTACACATACCCTGGATGTGGGTCCCCACTTGTTGCACCCCATACCATCAGGCCACCCACTGACCACAGAATCCACAGGGCATCCTATGGGGACGATGCTCTGTTTGATGTAGGTGGAGGTTGCAATGCTGGCGGGGCAGCTTCTGGCAGTGTCAAACCAGGTTTGACTACTTCTGGTTACCCTCCAAGGTGTCTCCCCCACCACGCTACCAATTTTCACGCTTCTTTCATACTTCCTTTCAGGCTGATTCCTTCTTTGTTTCAAAGCTCTCTTTGAAGTTCCCTGGCTACTGTTTAATCCACTGATGGCTCTCTTCCCCTTTTACACCATCAGCTGGGGGCTGATGGTCATCTTCATCTTTAAAGTAATCAGTTAATATGAGCAAATGTCCTCCAGACAGTTTTGTGTAGTCAACCCACAGACACTATTTATGCTCACACTCTTGTGTTTCCAGGTGTTGTTATTCAGGCCATTTGCCAAGGGTGGTCTGTGCCAGCACCCCCACAGTTAGTTTTAAAAGTGTTGTGAATATTCATCTCTTCCCTGGTTATTTTTAATTTTTTAATGCGGTTTGTGGTTTAATTTGGTATCTTTGCGGATGCTTGAAACTATGCACTCACCTGCACACTTGTTACTGATTGAAGCACCATCAGCAGCACTGCCACTGAATTAAAGGTTGCATATTGTAGCTTCTGATAATTATAGAAGGAAAAACAACTGTGACCATGCCCAGCACACTGAGTTACTAAACTGTTGGTAAGACATACGATACAGAGGCCATATTATCATCCATCACTTTTCTTGCAGCCTAGTGGGCTGAGCAAAGAGCGGGAAGCTGAGGACTCCTTTGCTTCTGTGCTTGCCCTTGCTGTTGATGTACCATGACACATTAAGCACAAGACCAGTGCAGGCTGTCAAACTCTACTGCTGCCTCTTCAGCAGACTGAATGGGTGCTTACAGTGTTGGAGGGATCTGCTCCAGCTTCAGTGGAAACAGAAGCTGCATCTGGCCTTAATAGACCTGCATCTCATGCCTCCTATTAAGAACCCAAGGCACCAGAACTAGGCCGTGTCATGGGAATGTTGTACTCTGCTGACTTTTGATCCTCTGCCATCCTAAGCTTGTTTTCAGGCTCCTTTGTACCACTACAGGAACCAAAAGAATCTTATGGATGCTTTACTTTATGCTGCCGGCTTCCCACCCATGCCAGCTGCTCAGGCTATGTCTCCTGGTCCTGCGCACGTCGGCCTCACGGCCCATGCTGGGGAAGCCAGCCCTGACTCCTTAAGCCACTGTGCAGAGCTTCATCTCAGGACAGGACTGAGCCCAAGGAGAATGAACAGGCAATTTTGCCCAGCTATTTATTGAGTCAAAGTATGGCTATAGTACAGTGCATCAAATACTGGCTTGGTTTGGAAACAGGCTACTGTAGGTAGGAAAGAGCAGCGGTCGGGATGAGGAACAGCCCAAAGGGAAAAAAAAAGAAACTGAGAGAAAACAGCCAGCTATTATCCGCCAAATGGGAAAACCAAGGCTCGAAGCCACGTTATACAGCAGTGTTATGAAGACTGAGAATTTATTAACCAAGAGGACTAAAGAGTTAAACAGATTTTCTTCAAGAAAGAGGTGAGTTGCCAGCAGGAGGACCAACAGAGACACTGACAAAAGAAGTTACACAGTGCTTTGCTTAGGCAAGTCTTGGAGGAACCTAAATCTTAGAAAAAATTAACTGAGCTGCCGAGGAAGGTCTAGGATAAAGGCTCTGCTTGTTTTAATCTTGTTCTCTCTGCTTGTTACATTTCTATGAATAAATAAATCACAGTAGTCTGGGAAGCAGCTGTGCTACATTGTCTTGATACCAGAAAACTGAAGGGTGGCAAATTGTTGTGATGCTAATTTTGAAAAGGACTCTGTGGGAGCTCTGAAGAACTCTAGGTCTGTAATCTTGATGCCACTACCAGGCAAATTAATGGAAAGTATAATGAACATTAGAATCAGTGGACACCTGGATAAAAATGTTCTATTTGAGAAGAATCAGCATGCTTTTTGTGAAGAAAAATCTTGCCTTAAGAACAAGTCCTTTGAGGGGGTGAACAAGTACATGGACAGAGGTGATCAAGATCATCCTATCTACCTGGATTTCCAAAAGACTTTTGACTAAGCCCATTGCCAA
This sequence comes from Ibidorhyncha struthersii, assembly GCA_013398815.1. Classification (NCBI taxonomy): domain Eukaryota; kingdom Metazoa; phylum Chordata; class Aves; order Charadriiformes; family Charadriidae; genus Ibidorhyncha; species Ibidorhyncha struthersii. Next base: position 330,733 of record VZSZ01012037.1, read on the forward strand.
ACACTGTTTAGGAAACTAAGCACCCATGAAGCAAGCAGGACAGTACGTTTATGGATGAGTAAATGGTAAAGAGATAGGAAACAGAACTGAGGAGCAATTGTTCACTTTTCAGACTGGAGGGAGCTGTATGGGATCTTTTCGCTATTTGATATAATTTGTGAATGAGCTGGAAGATGGTGTTGGTAACAGACTGTTGTAGTACTTACTGATGAAGTTAAGTTACTCAGGGTTGTAAGGATTAAGTCAACAATGAAGAAAGATGGACATCCTACAAGAGCGAGTGACTGGGCAGGATATAATTACAGATTAAATTTGCTGTAGTCAAATACAAAGAGAGGCACTTCAAAAAAAATCTGTCCAAACTTGACATTTGATGGGTTCTGAGCTACTCATCCCCACCGAGGAGTGAGTTCCTGGGGTTATAACAGACAGTGCCATGAAAATTATAATCCCATCATAGTACTTAACTGTGGTCAAGCAAACAAGGAATTCAGGAAAAAGCAGTGGACATCCTCATGCCACTCTACAAATCCATGGTTTTCCTCTGTCATGAACACTGTGTGCGGTTCTGCTCTCCTCATTCACAGAAGGTTTTAGTAGGACACAAAGAAGGCAGCAGGATATTCAAAAGTATGAAATGGCATTTATACAAAGCAGCTAAGGCTCTCTTGGTTGACAAAGAGAGAGTGTATAAAACTATTTGTGCATGGATAGAATAGATGGGGATCAATTGTTAATTATTTTTTGCAATGCAAGGATGAGTGAGCAGCAAATGAATCTAGTAGGAGCCAGATAAAGGATAAAGCAAAGAAGTTGCTCCATCATGCAAAGGACTACAAAGAATGCGGATGCTGAAAGTTTATATGTTTAAAGTTTCTAAATAAATACAAACAACATCTGGTTCAGGAGGCCCGTGACCTGAAAATGGTTGGAAGTTGAGAGAATATTAGAGAAAATTGTATCTAGTTGTCCTAATAATTTTATATTCTTTCCTAGGTACCTACTTACGGCTACTGCTGGAGATAAGACACTAGACTCAAAGGACTTCTGGTGTCACCCAGTTCTTTGTCCTGGTTTGAAGTAAAACAGGACCAATTTTGTTCAGTAACTTTACTTCTTAGCTGGGCCTCTTCTAACTACTGAAATTAACAGCATATTGTATGCTGTTCGCTCTCAGAGTGATATCTGTTCGCTCTCAGAGTGATATCTGTTCGCTCTCAGAGTGATGCCCAGGCATGGTATGCAGAGAGGCTCCTGCTTATACTTATTGCTATAACACCCAAAGGCAGGGAACTTTGTTATTTGTCCCATTGGAGTGTCGGAAGCAGAAAAGCATAGAGGGGTCCCACCTGTGGGGAGGAGCGGACAGGACAGGTGACCCAAACCTGACCAACAGGATATTCCATCCCATCTGCCTCATGCTCAGTATAAAAGCTGAGGGATCAAAGGGTCAGTCTCTTTCTTCAATGGCCCCTGTCCGAGGAGGACTCTGTCTGTTGACCTGCCTTTCATCCTAATCCTGAATCCAGATCCGGAATCCAGTTCCCGTCCATCACTGAGTCCAGCCTGGGACTTCCCCAGTGCCAGCAGGTGACATTATTGTCATCCTGGGAGCTTGATATGGTTTCGTATATATTTTATTATTTCCCTTTTTATTTTATTATTAATATTTCATTAAAGTAGTTTAGTTCCTTCAAAACTTATAAGTGTCTCTCTCTCTCCCCTGCCTCTCTTTTGAAGAGAGGCAGGGGAGAGCATCTGTCATTCGTCCAGTGGCCGGTTTGGCTCAAACCATGACATTCCTACATCACTTTCTTTCATGTATGTCGTAGGGAATATACAAACTCTGTTAGGTGGATGAAGGTACCTAGGATTATGGAATAGTGGATGTTTCAACATGATAACTCAGCCAGAACTGGGGTGCTGAAAGGCATGCAATTAATTGTGTCTATCATCATTTAAATGAAATGTCCACAAAGAATCTGAGTATGTACTCCCACTTCTCTACCCCAAGGCATAGCATAGCACAGTTTTCTTTACTGGAAACATAAAATGAAAGCAGGTTCATCTCTCTAAAACTAACCAGAATTAAAAGTGTAATTACATTTTTGGTACCACTTAAGGTCTGGGAACAAAACCTGAGACCAAATAATATAAAAAGTAAGAAAGAAGGACTGCCTTTCTGGATGTATTCTGTAGCATTACATATACAGCTGGTGTAAAAAAATAACTGGCAATGATAATTACAAAAATTATAGCAAGCAGTGTAGTAATTATTTTCTGGGAATGCAATATAAATGGCAGCAGGTGTGATAGTCCAAGGACTTCTCTCTACAAGGAGGTTATTTCACACAGAGCTGGGATATGCTCAGCATTGCAAATTAGATACTCTTGTCTATGCAGGCAGCTTCTCTGCAGCAGAAATTTTCTCCAAAGTAAATTTTCAGCATTCAGGGCAGATACCCCAGAGGTGTATGTACTGCAGGTGGGCCCCTACACAGCACAGAATTCTCCCTGGGGCCTATATTGGAATATACAGCAAAAATATTAGGCTGAAACTACTCAAATTCTGGGACTTTGTGAAAAAGTGCAACACATTCATGACCTGACAGAGATGATTTTCAATATTTGGAGCAGGTATCTCATTGAGCATGGTGCAGTATTTAGGGGAAAACAAGTATTATGTAATTAAAATGCTGGTCTATGAAAGCCATACTTTCACAGTGTGAACTTATGGAACTACCACGATCAAATGTTCACTAAAACATTAACTATCATTTTTGAAGTGTGATACAGGTGTATTTTTTACTTTTGGACTCCAGCAACACTTCATTCAACATCACCCATCAGTAAGGAAAAAACCTAAATAAATGACACTAACTGCTGTTCCCAACAGGGTGGCATCCCTGCAGGATGCTTTCTGCAGGGACAGTAGTACAGGGCTGAGGGCTATGCTAAAGCAGGACCCTTTCTGCAACATAACTGCAAAGGAGGAATGGTCTAGAGGATACCTTCACATCTGCTGTCGCTGCCCCCAAAAGACTGTTTCAATCCTTTAGTGGTCTCTGATGACTCTATAGGAAGTCCACATTGACTTTACTCTTCCAGTAAACTCAGATCCATCCCAGAAAACTTCAGACATCCAGCCAGAGCACTTATACTCCTAGTAATGCAGAACAACAACAACTGATCAGCAAGCAGTTCATTCATTCGAGGTACAGATGGTTTCATTCCACAGTCCTGCCTGAGGTGTGGGAAGGAACTGAACTGAAGCATGTCATTTGCTGGATAAGTGTGAAGAAGGTCAGGGTACTATATAAAAAGATAAACTTGCTTTCCTCCTCTGTTTTGGAAAAAAGCGTTTGCTGGCAATTAATTTTGTGTAGGGTTTTATCTGAGGAGGATATGAAAAATGACTTGATTTATAGTTCCCAACTGCACTTACAAGCCAGTTAGGCATCTCGCAGATAACACCTCAAAACTAAAGTGCTTTTGTACTTGCACAGAAGCATGATTTTAGGTATAATGAGAACAGTGCACGGAAAACCGAGTGTGCTACAAGCAGACATGCCTCATGCTTAAGCAGCTGCTGAGTAGAAACAGGATTCAAACTGGACCTTAGCAGCAGCTATGTGTGCGCTTAGGGTGCAAGCAAGAAGGGTGAGACAGATCTTCCCCTGGTGAACAGATCTTCACCTGTCTCAACTCTTGCTAGGCCACTGGATCTAGCATGAAAATATTGTCCCTCCATTGCAATTTAGGGAGTACTCTGCAGGTGAGGTAGAAGTGAGAAGAGATTCTGCTCTCTATCCTATATACACCTTCTACAGCTAACAGGCATAGAAAGACTTGGTAATGGCTCTTTGTGATGTCTGAAGAGTGCATGCTCAGTAAAAATGTCACCTGAAGTGACAATGTTTATTGGCTCATGAGAGTTGGCCAGTATGTGACTTTTTAGAAGGGGAGAACTGATTTCTAAAGTATTGCATCATCACTTTTCATTATAACACCAAACTTCCATATCTTTTTTTATTTGTTAAAGTTGAAATTGGCCTGTAAACCTAGTAAGAATGACTGAATTGTATCCATGGTTCAGTTGATGACACACTGAAAATTATGTTATGTGAATTAATAAAGAAATGAAGCAACATGATTAAGAGAGTAGCTTTGCTAAAACAAGGCTCTTGCACAATAAAGTGTAACACTGGACAGATACAGCTTACTTTTACAGTGTTGTCTGAAAATGAAAAGTGCTCTAAAATGACGTTCTGGACTTCCATATTTGTTATATCTTAATTACTTTCAGATCAAACACACTCCCTTTATCAATAAGAGATGCACTCTGTCAGCTCTGTAAATTCTGCCTGCTTTCTAAAATTCAGATTAGCTTCTCTTCTCCTTATGTCTGCTTTGATGACTATAGAAATTCAAGCTATGAATTAATTCAAGATTCATCATCCCTAAGATCTTCCAGCTGTGCTTTTCTAAGATCTGCGCACAACTCCATGACCACCATGTTTGGTGATCACCATGTTGAGAATGCCCTTGAGGGATTCAATACATTCAATTTTAATGATATTATGTATACAAGGTGCTTGCAGAATTGAGACAGATAAAAAAAGTATTTTTGTAACAGAACAGGCAGATCCGACTGTATATGCACAGGAAAGTGATCTGTTGAGTAAAGAAGATGGCATTTTTACTTACCTGCTTTCAAGAGTATGACCACACTATAATTATTTTTGACAATATATCAGACCAATGTACTCTGATATATTCTGTAAAACTAATGAAGCCATAGTAATGGCAGGCAGAGCAGCAGCACTTTGCTGTTAAATCCTCAGTCAGTGGTTAATTATAGAATTAGGGACTTTACAGCAAGAACCTGTCCATTTTCCTGCTGGCGCAAGTAGAGTCTCAAGAGCTTTGGGAAAAAGAGATTTGTGGGTTAATGAATTATAAATTTTAAAAAAGGAATCAAATGAACTACTAAGGTTCATCTGTAATAAGAGATGACAGATCTTCTATAGAAAGAGACCAAATTATTCTGTTCAAAGAATCAATACATGTGCACTTGTGTCGGGGTTTAACCCCAGCTGGCAGCTAGAACCATGCAGCCACTTACTCACTCCCCCCATGGCAGGACAGGGGAGAAAACCCGAAGAGTAAAAGTGAGGAACAACTCGTGGGTTAATATAAAGACAGTTTAATAGGTAGAGCAAAAGCCGTGCACTCAAGCAAAGCAAAACAAGGAATCCATTCCCATCAGCAGGCAGGTGTTCAGCCACCTCCAGGAAAGCAGGGCTCCATCACACGTAATGGTTACTTGAGAAAACAAAATGCCATCACTTGGAACATCCCTCCCTTCCTTCTTCTTCCTGCAGCTTTATATACTGGGCATCACATCATATGGTATGGAATATCCCTTTGGTCTGTTGGGGTCAGCTGTCCCCGCTGTGTATCCTCCCAGCTTTTTGTGCACTCCCAGCTCACTCGCTGTTGGGGCGGTGTGAGGAATCACAGAATCACAGAATCACAGAATAGTCAGGGTTGGAAGGGACCTCTGGAGATCATCTAGTCCAACCCCCCCGCCAGAGCAGGGTCACCTACAACAGGTTGCACAGGACAGCGTCCAGGCGGGTTTTGAATGTCTCCAAAGTGGGAGACTCCACAACCTCTCTGGACAGCCTGTTCCAGTGCTCCACCACCCTCAAAGTAAAGAAGTTCCTCCTCATGTTAAGATGGAACTTCCTATGTTCAAGTTTGTGCCCATTACCCCTCGTCCTATCAATGGGCACCACTGAAAAAAGACTGCTCCCATCCCCCTGGCATCCTCCCTTCAAGTATTTGAAAGCATTAACAAGATCCCCCCTCAATCTTCTTTTCTCCAGACTAAAGAGACCCAAATCCCTCAGCCTCTCCTCATATGAAAGATGTTCCAATCCCCTAATCATCTTTGTAGCCCTTTGCTGGACCCTCTCCAGCAGATCCCTGTCCTTCTTGAACTGGGGAGCCCAGAACTGGACGCAGTATTCCAGATGCGGCCTCACCAGGGCAGAGTAGAGGGGGAGGATGACCTCCCTCGACCTGCTGGCCACACTCCTTTTGATGCACCCCAGGATGCCATTGGCCCTCTTGGCCGCCAGGGCACATTGCTGGCTCATGGTCATCCTGTTGTCCACCAGGACTCCCAGGTCCCTTTCCACAGAGCTGCTCTCCAGGAGGTCGGCCCCCAACCTGTACTGATGCATGGGGTTATTCCTCCCCAGATGCAGTACCCTACATTTACCCTTGTTGAATTTCATTAAGTTCCTCTCTGCCCAACTCTCCAGCCTATCCAGGTCACGCTGTAAGGCAGCACAGCCTTCTGGCGTATCAGCCACTCCTCCCAGTTTAGTGTCATCAGCAAACTTGCTGATGGTACACTCTATCCCTTCGTCCAGATCATCGATGAATATATTGAACAGGACTGGACCCAGTACTGACCTTTGAGGGACACCACTTGTTACTGACCTCCAACTAGACTCTGCACCACTAACCACAACCCTCTGAGCTCTATCTGCTAGCCAGTTAGGAGCAGAAAAGGCCTTGGCTGCTCAACAACAATCAAAACCACCAGTGTGCTATCCCGCTATTCCCATCCCAAATCCAAAACATAGCACTATACCAGCTGCTAGTGACAAAGTTAACTCTATGCCAACTGAAACCACGACAACCTGCTAAATTGATTTGTTTGCTGTGACCTGTTTCTTTAAATGCCAGCTATTTTGTTCTGTGTGATGGTAGTCACAAAGAAGGCACAGTTATTTTAGCTCCTTCATGGAGCCTTAGGAGCATTTATTCTAGCTGTTTTTTTAACCCAAGAATGAGTTGTCTGCTGAGAACACGTCTTTCTCACTCACTGTAAGTGTGGGAATAAACAAAACTGCATATTCCTTTTTTGTTGGAGGCCTTCAATCCAGGAAACAATGTTGATTTCATCTTCCTGAATCAATAAATTCTTTTCTAAACGGAGAAGCATCTAATTTTGCTTTCTAAGTCCCTGAAGGTTTTGTTAAGGGGTAATAATTTCTGAAACTCCATGGGCAGTGAAGGTAAATTCTATATTGGCGTACACTGAGAACTGAAATTGAGATCTATCTGGAGCACTGGACGGTGGAAACACGAAGCAGATGGCTCGGCAGCTTGGCAGACTGTAGGTTTGTACTCCATCAGTCTACCTTCATAAGTTTTTAAAGCATAAGGTAGTTCGTACCAAAAGATATCAAACAGATAATGTTGACATATCATCAACGTATTCTAGTAGTAGAATAATTTTGAATTTGATATTTGACACCAATAGAAGATAGGTGACTCTAGTACCTTCAGGGTAGGCCAGGGAGCCAGAAATTCACTATTTCTCTTGCAGAGCGCTGCTCTTGTCTACATCCCCATACAATTCTGCAGTTTCATGCAATTAGGCTGAGTCAGTCCTACATACATGCTTAGCTTGAAACTTGCCTGTTGACTTCCCCTAGTTTGAATGTGCTTCCAGGTATGACCTAACACCATTATTGCATTGACTTCACCAGGAAAGCTTACAGTGTACACCAGTAAGCTTGTGCAGAGCTCTCTGCAAGAAAATGCAAGAGACTGCTGGCTGTATTTATTGCTCAATGCTAAGAGAAGGAAAACCCTTGCATTAAAGTTCATAATCCATGGTAGGCAAATGAGACTAAATGGAAACAGAATCTTAAGACTTTTAGAGATGTTTAATCAAAGTAACACTTTCCAACGCTTTGGCACTCAAAGCTGTATTCTTAAAAGTGGAGCCTTTACCAGCAGGGTTATGAGAAACAGCCGGTGGGATGGGAAAAATCAGTTACTCATATTCACACAATGTAAGAATAAATTAATAAGTTCCCTTTAGTCTTATAATTTAACAAATCTTCCAAATAAGCAGATAAGAAAACTTTGGCAAGACTACAATACCTACATCTTCTTATTTTTTACCTGCTGGCAACAAAAACGAGCCACAGAAATCTAGTGATAAAAAATTTACATTTTTTTTCTACATTTCCTTTTGACTTTTATAATGCCAGGTGAAAAAAAAGTTAGGCTTCTTCTACCTTGTAGACATGCAGAATATTTTAATCTCCATTATAACCATTCTCATCAAGCGTGTTTCTAACAGAGATGAGAAACCTGGCACTGAAGTGAAGTTAGCTATGGGCTAGTGAGGAACAAATGGGCCCATCGCTGCTGAACATTGTCAACACTTTCCTTGGGTGGGAAGTTGGCAGCTTCTGTTAAGGAAAATACATGGCACATGGCTACTCAAAATGCAACTCTGGACGTGTTGTCACTAACATTTTGTTGTCCAGTTTCTACCTTTCTGTTTATGATGAAAGTACTGGAGAGGCAGATCAGTGTGAGAAAAACTTGAAGTTCACCAGCTGCCTCAGATATCCTCTGATCTTGTCAGCGTGGGCATGACGAGATCCAGACACGCAGCTAATGGGAACCAGGAGAGATCTTCGAAGCTGAGGCTTCAGATACTCATGATGATTTTTTAAAACCAATTTTGGATCTTGAGGACATGAAACACAGCCTCTTTTTGCTCAGATCTCTAAGGAGAAAGGAGCACGCTAAAGAGTGGTGGGGTATCTTTTTAATAAAGTGTAGCATAAAGGGGACCTAAATAGATTCGCACCCAGAAAAGCCCTGTGCATCTGTGTATCTTTGAGGAGGACATGGCGATGTAGAATTTAACAAAATGCCAGTTCAACATACTACACTATGTCTTAAAGATTCAAGCTACTTTGGGATAGCCATTTGTCAGGCAAGCATCTGAAATCCTGCTCCTTTCAGTTTTCAAGGCTTTGTAATGTCTCTTTGTGCAACAAAATTAGTTAAGACAAAAAAGTCACTATGTATACCTTTAAATTTTTGGCCTAAATTGTCTGCTTGTCATGGATTTCATGCTGACTTGCCACAAGTAAGAACAAAAAAAGATCCTGACAAAGAGTATCCTGTCCTTCGGCAATGGAACAGGTAGAAGAAGGCTGATAAGTCCTGTTTCATTAAACAGATTTCAGAAAAAAAGCTGAGTAATAAAAGTTTCAGTACATAGTGGCCACAAATATTCATGACAGCCTCATATTTTTATTTTAAAAGACCATTCACAACAGGCACTTCACTATTTACATAAATCAGATTACAGAGCAGGATATTAAAGCTCTTTGATGGTCATCCAAATGTTCTTACGATATCATCAACCAAAATGAAGTCCAAAATCACCCTATCTTCTTATACTAGAATAAATCAGCATTGAAAAGCATTAATAATTTATAAAGGAGACTACATGGACAAAGTGATCAAAGCAACACAACTCTGTCAGGGGAATTAATCTCCTGAAAGCACTTCTGCTTCCATGGGCTTTTACTGTCCCTCTTAGAGATTTTATGAGTTAAATCTTGACGCCCTTACTCAGTATTTCTACAGTGAAAAAGGTGGTGGTGGTTTTGCCGCAGGAGAACATCAGATGTGGTTACTGACTAAAGAATTCCACAAGTTAAACACTCTTCTCCCTAAGGTACTCTTTTCCCCACAGCTGGAGGCTCACCCTCCCAGTTTTGTTTGTGGACTGGACAAGGCAACTGAACAAAGATGTATCTATCTTTTTTAATTTGTTTTGAGCTTGATTTAGTTCCTTATCATATTCACAGCATATCCTCACAAACAGCCCTGCCAGCACAACCGCAGGGGAGCTGCCTGGTGGCGCACAGGCTAGGGACGGGGACGATGGCAGTGCCTTAAGGCGTCATTGAACCACAGCCTTAGACACGCGCTCTTTCTCTAGGGAACTCTTTAATTAATGTATAGCTTGTAGTGCTGCTTCTGTAAGTTATGATGACATAGGCAAACCAATCAGTGCATTGATTGCCAGGTCATGTAAAAGTCAGCTGGCTGTATTACTGACTTAAGAGTGCAAGCTGGTGAGAAACTATTGCAAGTAGTTTACAGTTTGTCAGCCTTACTGAAAGCAGTTACCAGTGCTCCTCAGGCAAAGACAGGCTCCTTTGTCTGAGGAATACTTTTGATGTTGAATAAAGTATCTTTAAATTAGTATTGCATACAGCAGAGAATCAAGACTTAGTATTTCTGTTTAATTCTGGTAGATAGAATTAGCTGCAGTACTTGGAAAATATCTCTTCCATTAGGATCACGTTGATTTCAGCATCAAAATCTGGAGGTAAACCTGAATACCACGGCCAAGGTCATCTAGCATTTTGCTGATGAAAAGGACAGTCTTGGCCTCATCCTCTTTCCTATGCAGCACCCACATGAGGCTCCTGAGTGCATCACCACCTTCACCCCGCTTCCAGGGGTACTGCTGCCTATGATTACGGCCAGCTTTGATACCAGACAGCTGCCTGGCCTTGAAGAGAAAAGTAAGAAAGAGCTGTGAGATGCCTCTTTGGCATCAACTGCCCTTTGCTTGGGTGAGGCTTTTAAGGTGATGCTCTTGACCTTGGTCCTTGCCAGAACTCTGCTGCAGCCATGCCTATGCCCAGCAATGCATCACACTGACATGGCCACAGCCCATGGACTTAAATTCCTGGCTTCACCTCAGGCCCTGGCCCATCACTATTGACTTATCTGGTGATCTGGGCTCTTGGCTGAATCCAGCTGGCATCACAGGGTCTGTTCTGCTTGCCTCCCTCAGGTTCTGTGGGACAGGGCAGTGGGGTCTCTGCCCTGTCTGCCCTGCTGTCATCCCATCTTCCAATTCCTCTTCCCTTGCAGGACATCCCCACTCCAGCTGCTCCCTGGCCGTCCCACTGATCTGAAGGGACTCACTACTCTGGCAGTAAGCGATTCACCTTTTGACAGGTCAGTTCTCTGCTGAGCATTGTTATTGCAGTGTATTATTATCATAACATATCACATAACATCAATGACACAACCCATAAAGTTAATGGCCACTCGTGTCCATGACCTGGCTCTCCTCCAGTGTTGCAAGACGTAGGATGATATCTGTGGTGGCACTAGATGGGCAGCTGGTGTTAGAACAGCTCACAAACCTGAGCTGTTTCTGCCACAGCTGATGTGAGGACCCTTTTAGGAAGGGTCCTGCAAGCCAATCCAACAGCCCAGCATATCCAGCAGGCTATCTGAAAAGAGGGCTCAGATAAGGTAAGCCAAGTCTGCTAACACCCAGAAACATGTGAAAGATAGTACAGCTATACCACACCTCCGTTTTTCACCCTGCTAACCACCTGAGTTCACATCGAGCCAGTGATTAATTATATAGTTTGTCACCTTGACAACATCTTAAACTCTGCTTTTACTAGCTGGGCTATACAATAGTGAAAATTAGGAGGTCTTAATTATGTGTTTCTACATTCAAGATATCTTCATCTTTATGCCAATTAAAATTTGTATCCATTTTACTTAATGAAGAAGCCACATTCCCCTAGAAAATTAGCCTTTTCTGAAGGACCTCATGTCAGGACACCAGCACTGGGAAATGAATGCATCTGAAGCAAGAACCTTGCCTCTTCCTTCTCCTCCATAACAAGGGGGAAAAAAGATTTGCTGTCTCCTCTGTTGTAGTTGGTCATATTGCTTTTTCGGCATGGTTATTCCTCCACTGCAAAGGGTCTCAAAAAAGCAGCAATTGCTTATAATATGCTCTTCCCTTCATCAGCTAGAGTGCTAACTGGAGCCTGCCCAGGAAGCAGCGATGTTGAGAGCAGCACAGGAGATAATACGAGAAAGGAAGATAGGAGATAATACGAGAAAGGAAGAGCTAGATGCCTAGTGAAGCTGCAATGCCAGAAGTCATAAGAGGGTTTAGAGACAACAAAACCAGTGTTGGATGATACAAAAACCACTAGTCTCTGTCATCGAAAGTTGTGAGTAGGTTTTGTCTCACTTACCTCGTACACTAGGTACCAACTTCAGAGCACCTGGGGTGCGTTTACTAACCAGTGATGAAACACAGGCACTGCGAGGGCATCCACAGTGGTCAGACGTTTTTAGTTATTTATTTTACAATTAATACACTTATTCACTTTGCTGACAGAAAGGGAAGCCTAATGTGGCAGATGTAAACATCCCAACCATTATCTCTTCCATTTTCACAGATACCCTTCAAACATTTCCACTCTGAACACAGGATACTTCGCACTGCAAAAAATGCTAAGAAAAAAACAAAAGAACGAGGTTCACCGAGAGCGGAGGAGCAGAGGACTAGAAAGGAAATGTGAAGAAACTGTCCCCTCCTTTGTGAGCACTTTTACATCACATTCATAACTTTTATTTCACAAAAGGTTAGTGCCTTTTCAGAGAGATGAAACCCAATCAGAAGGCGTCTCAGCCCTGCATAGATAATCATCATGAATTAAACCAATTTGTCATGTTGAAATGCAGTTTTGTGGCTCATTACAGAGATTAGAGACAGAAAAAGTGTATCCAGTTCAGGTATTAAATGAATCTTCTCACTGATTTACAAATGTTAAATGGTCTGAGGTATCCACTCTATGCCTGGAATGAAAATAAGGTTAGATTCTTTCAGAGTAGCTACGCATCCAGCTTAGGAGACACAAGTTCATTATTTTAGTCATGCATTTCCAAAGTCAGTATCACAGAGAGCTTCGTTCCTTACTGAATGCTGACCAAATGTGGCAGATATCCCTTCTGGGTCAAACAGCTGAATAAACATGTGAATGTGATAATCAGTAGCTGGCATTTTTTACCAATTTTAAATGAGTTGGTTTGGTTTCAAACTGACAGTCATCAAAGGAGAAAAATACTTTGTATCTCTAGAAAACATTATAGCATGCTATCCCAACATGGAACTATCACTTCCCACAAAATCACCTACTTCAAAGCTAGGTAGATCTACACTACATTTGTGGTCACTGCAGTAACTGTGGTTTATACCTAAAAAGACTACAGGCTGTATAGACAAAAAGGGTAAAGAGGACTGTTATTGCCTCCTGCCTTTGTTCCTCAATTGAGGAAATGAAGGATTAATCCCAGATCCTCAAAGATGATTAATCATGGAAGTGTGGGACTAATTATCTCTGAGCATCACAGCCAAAGCAATTTGCTCAAGGTCACCAGGAAGTCTGTGACTGTTTCAGAAAAGGAACTTGAACCTGATGAATATGAATCCAAAACTGTAACCAAACACTGTTTCTGACTTCCCCTCGCAGTATTTAGGAATCCTGAGAAGACCACCTCCATGATAACCTCTCTGATACTTTGAAAGCACCAACACAAACAAGCTACCAGCAGGTGAGAGAAGCTGTGACTTCACAAAGTACTAGTCACCCTGCAGCGACCATTCTTTAAATTGTGGTTAAGTGTCAAGTGGTTTGTGCCCTGGTGAGTACAGGCTAAGCCACCTCACGTTTGCTGCGGGGTGAAAACATTCTCACAGGCTCTCCCAGCAGAATACCTCCTGTGGTGTAGACTTACCTTCCGGTGGGTGACTTGTTTGTACAGTCAGTCGCTGCCTCTGCTAATGCCAAGGACTAGCAGAAGACATGCCCTGGAGGTGAAAAGTGGCCCCGGCTTTTTATTTTATCCCATTTTTTGTCATAAAGTATATTAAAACATTTTATAGGTTAGGGGTTTTTTTTTGCTTGTCTAGTTTTGAATATGAAATAGGCTTAGTGCAATTCTCTGACAGGAGTTCTGTCATTGCTAAGCTGATTAGAAATCCAGGAGCAACACAGCTGAGCTCCATTATAATCTATCAGTAACAATCACCACTGGGAATTACTGTGTACCCCTGAAGAACAAAATCCATTTAAAATGAGAATGAGAGATGCAGGACAGTCAGGGAAGCTTGGAAGGTGACTGGGTAGCGTTATCAATTAAATGAATTTTAAAAAAACATCAGTTTTTCAAAGCTTTACTCACTGACACGGTGTAAGACCCGGTCTGCCAGGATTCCGCATCTCATCAGGGGCAAAACTTGGCGGCAAAGAGATGGTTGGGCTACAAATTGTTCCTGATGGATTGGTTCCTTGAAAGCCTGCAGCAGTGTAACCACTGAACTTTTCAGAGTACTTGATCACACAGCTGGCATGCCCTAAAAGAGGGTTCCAATAAAATGCCTCTGACATGCCTTATCAAGCAGCACACAAAACTGCTGCACATACAGAACCCTTGGCATGAATCAAAGCCTTGAAGGTTGCATTCAGCTGACTAGGAACTTTCCGAAGTTGAAGGACATTTCACTCTCTCCCCACTGATGTCTGACATCATCATCACAATTCATGCCCGATGCAGGCCAGCGGTGTGCCGCTGCATGAGTGTGCAAGCTGGCAGGGAACAGGCCAGCAGCTCTGTTACAGAAACAATCCTGATGGCTCCATGCATTGAACAGCGCTGGATGACCATATGATAGCACATGGTGGTATGGCAATGGCAGACTAGCTGAGTGTTGAGTGCAAACTGTCTGCATCCTTACCTTTGTTGTAGAACAGTTAGTCTGATAACTATTGCTTCCTCCTCCTCCTCTTCCTCTAAAATGGACTCCTGTTGTTACATTGCTGCCATTTGATCCTTATCATGATCTTGGCCATCTCCTTGAGTGATCATTCCTGCCTCTTGATAAGGAAGTGTGGTTTTACGTAAGTAGCGAGATTAACAGGCATTAATGGTATGGCAAAATTATTGCAAGTTTCCTCCAACTTCTGTTTTGAGCTACTTCCTTCCTAATTTGGAAGAATTATCTATATTTGCAAGACGGAACCAAAGACTCCTTATAAACCCATTTTTTTCTCTGTTGAAATAGCTAACACACATGTCAAGACAAGAGGTCTACAACTGAGACAATTCTCTCCCCACACAGACCACCAAAGACTCTTCAAATTCTCCCTTGCTAGTGATCTGGGCCAGGCGGCTCAGAACGAACACTTTTGAAAAATATCTTGGAACATGTGCTTGCTTGCTTTTGAATCTAAAGCTGAACGGGCTTGAAACATGTCAAAGGGTCATCCCAAAGCCCCAACTCGCATGGCAACCTCATCCTAGAGGTCCCTACAGCTTGCTATTCCAGCATTTCCCCAGGACCCTGCACCTAAGCACTTTTTTTTTTTGCTCAATATGCCCTCCTCTGGGGACCTAGATGCCTAGTTTTATGTAAATCTCTGGACAGTGAAAGCTACCATAACAGAATTTCGCACCGATTGACAAGGAATACTTCACACAAGATGTGGGACAGACAAAGTATGCTGTTGGGTGTGGGGAGCTGGGGGTTGTGGTTCCTGTTCACAGCGTAACTTCTGGTTTTATTCAAGGATTCTGTAAGCTGTGTGATCACTTCAGAGGAGGGAACCCAGGTCTTCACCTTATAAACTTCTCAGCTGTGAGACTTAGTTTGGGGACTCGTCTCTTGACCCCATTGTGCTTGCCCTCCTGACCGCTTAGAGACTTCACTTGGAGGGAGCTGCTGTGGGTACCCTGCCCCTCTCACATGTACAGCCTGGAGGTCAACACACTGTTGGAAGGAAAGGTAGATGGTTTGCATCCTCTGAGATTGATGAGGATGCTGAATCCCATTTGCACGCTTCCTGGATGAGTTAGACTCTTAGAAGATGTGAATTCTGCTCTGTGAAGTATTTGCACCTGGATGGAGCACTCAACTTGATGGAGGCACTTAATGTAGGTTCCTATCTCTAATGGTAGAGAAGGACTGCAGTTCAACCACCTCGTTTCCCCTGGGCTAACTCCTGGGTTTCTGGATTGCTCTTTGGAGGTGTCCTGGGAGATGCCTATGCTATGTGCAGAAAACAGAGTGAAGGGCTGGATGCTCTTTTGCTTTTGGGTTCTACCACCTCACTCTAATAATGGTGCTAGTTGAGACTCCTGCATTGCCCCGTAATGTGCTCCACGTCTTAACTCTTTACACTGTCTGCCTTGGCTCTTAACTTACATGCTCTGGCTCATTTATAGTTTTTTCAACAATCCTCCTGGTCAAAGGGAAGAGGTTTGAAAAGGGCCAGTTGAATCTGAAAAATCAACAGATCATTACAGGACTGGTGCCACAGCCAGGGGTTTGGCTACTTAGACCATGGGTCCCGCTTTGAGAAACCACATCTACTGGGGGCTGATGGTGTCCATCTGTCAGAGAAGGGGAAGAGCATCTTTGGTCATAGGCTTGCCAAACTCATGAAGAGGGCTTTAAAGTAGAGTTGCTGGGAGAAGGGAACCTCAATCCATCCCACTCCTACTGATGCCAGTGCCAGCAATAGATGTGCAGAGCCTAGAGAAGGACCACAGGTCAGCAAGAGAGCACCTGGAGTGCAGCACAAAGGAATTCCAGCCGCTCCAGCCAGTAAGTCAGCTTTATCGGAGGCCCAAATCAAATGTCTCTACGCAAACGCATGTAGCATGGGGAATAAACAAGAAGAATTTGAGATGTGTGCATGTCTGCAAGGCTATGATCTTATTGTCATCACAAAGATGTGGTGGGATGGCTCCTATGACTGGAGTGTTGGACTGGAAGGATATAAGCTCTTCAGGAAGGACAGGCAGGGAAGACAAGGAGGGGGTGTCTCCCTTGATGCCAATGACCAGCTGGAGCGCACAGAGCTCTGTCTGGGGATGCATAAGAAGCCAGCTGAGAGCTCTGTCTGGGGATGCATAAGAAGCCAGCTGAGAGCTTATGGGTCAGGATTAAAGGGAGGGCAGAGACAGGTGACATTATAGCGGGGGAGTGCTACAGCTGACCAGGAAGACCAAGTGGATGAGGCCCTCTATAGACAGATAGGAGCAGCCTCACGTTCACAAGCCCTGGTCCTCATGGGGGACTTCAACCACCCTGATATCTGTTGGAAGGACAACACAGCAGGGCATAAGCAATCCAGGAGGTTCCTGGAATGCAATGATAATGACTTCCTTCTCCAAGTGACAGAGGAGCCAACAAGGAGAGGTGCTGGACCTTGTTCTCACAAACAAAGATGGGCTGGTGGGGAATGTAAAGCTCAAGGGCAGCCTTGGCCGCTTTTGATCATGAAATGGTGGAGTTCAAGATCCTTAGGGCAGCAAGGAGGGTGCACAGAAAGATCACTGCCCTGGACTTCAGGAGAGCAGACTTTGGCCTCTTCACGGATCTGTGTCGTAGAGTACCATGGGATAAAGCCCTGGAGGGAAGAGGGGCCCAAGAAAGCTGGTTAATATTCAACAATCACCTCCTCCAAACTCAGGAGCGATGCATCCCAACGAAGATAAAGTCTAGCAAAAAATGCCAGGAGGCCTGCATGGACGAACAAGGAGCTCTTGGACAAACCCAAACACAAAAAGGAAGCCTACAGATGATGGAAGCAAGGACAGGTAGCCTGGGAAGAACACAGAGAAATTGTCCAAGCAGCCAAGGATCAGGTTAGGAAAGCTAAAGCCCAGATAGCGTTAAACCTGGCCAGGGACATCAAGTGCAACAAGAAAACCTTCTACAGGTACATCAGTGATAAAAGGAAGACTAGGGAAAATGTGGGCCCTCTCTGAAAGGAAATGGAAGACCTGGTTACCCAGGATATGGAGAAGGCTGAGGGACTCAATGACTTTTTTGCCTCAGTCTTCACTGCCAAGTGCTCTAGCCACATCGCCCCAGTCACAGAAGGCAAAGGAAGAACCGCACACTATAGGAGAAGACCAGGTTCGAGACCATCTAAAGAACCTGAAGATGCACAAGTCCATGGGACCTGATGAGAAGCATCCACGGGTCCTGAGGGAACTGGTGCATGAAGTTGCTAAGCCACTATCCATCATATTTGAGAAGTTGTGGCAGTTCCTGCTGACTGGAAAAGCGGAAACATAACCCCATTTTTAAAAAGGCAAAAAAGGAAGACTCGGGGAACTACAGGACAGTCAGCCTCACCTTTGTGCCCAGCAAGATCATGGAGCAGATCCTCCTGGAAACTATGCTAAGGCACATGGAAAATAAGGAGCTGATTGTTGACAGCCAACATGGCTTCACCAAGGACAAATCGTGTCTGACAAATTTGGTGGCCTTCTATGACAGCATTACCATGTTGGTGGATAAGGGAAGAGCAACAGACATCATCTACCTGGACCTCTGCAAAGCATTTGACACTGTTCTGCACAACATCCTTGTCTCTAAATTGGAGAGATACAGATTTGACCACTCAGTGGATAAGGAATTGGCTGCATGGCCACATTCAAAGAGTCACGGTCAATGGCTCAATGTCCAGGTGGAGATCAGTGATGAGTGGCATTCCTCAGGGGTCAGTATTGGGACCAGTGCTGTTTAACATCTTTGTCAGCAACATGGACAGTGGGATCGAGTGCACCCTCAGCAAGTTTGCCGACTACACCAAGCTGTGTAGAGTGGCTAACAAGCTGGAGGAAAAGGATGCCATCCAGATGGACCTGGAGAGGTGGGTCCATGCCAATCTCATGAAATTCAACAAGGCCAAGTGCAAGGTCCTGCACGTGGGTCAGGGCAATCCCATGAACAAATAAAGGCTGGGTGAAGAATGGATGGAGAGCAGCCCTGAGGAGAAGGACTTGGGGGTGCCGGTTGATAAGCTCAACATGAGCCGGCAATATGCACTTGCAGCCCAGAAAGCCAACCCTATCCTGGACTGCATCAGAAGTGTGGCCAGCAGGTCAAGGGAGGTAATTCTGCCCCTCTACTCCACTCTCGTGAGACCCCACCTGGAGTACTGCGTGCAGCTCTGGAGCCCCCAACATAAGAAGGATGTGGACCTGTTGGAGTGAGTCCAGAGGAGGGCCACAAAGATGATCTGAGGGCTGGAGCACCTCCCCTATGAGGAAAGGCTGAAAAAATTTGGGTCGTTCAGCCTGGAGAAGAGAAGACTCTGGGGAGACCTTATAGCAGCCTTCCAGTACCTAAAGGGGGCCTACATGAAAGACGGGGAGGGCCTCTTTATCAGGGAGTGTAGCAATAGGATAAGGAGTAATGATTTTAAACTGGAAGAGGGTAGATTTAGATTACATATTAGGAAGAATTTTTTCAGTCTGAGAGTGATGAGGCACTGGAACAGGTTGCCCAGGGAAGTTGTGAAGGCCCCATCCCTGGAAGTGTTCAAGGCCAGGCTGGATGGGGCTTTGAGCAACCTGGTCTAGTGGGAGGTGTCCCTGTCCATGGCAGGGGGGTTGGAACTCAATGATCTTTAAGGTCCTTTCCAACCCAAAGCATTGTATGATTTGCTGAGACTGGAGGGCTAACTCTTAGCTATTGTAATACTTATGTGGGAGGCATACCAGCAGGTATTACGGATCTTTTTAAAATGAACTTAAAAACAGAAATCTCCTTAGCTTTGGTGATGGCACTAATCAACTTTAGCCCAAACTCCCAAACTCCTGGGACCTGCATCGCAGGTCCTTCAAAATCCCTGTTGCCCAGCTTTTAAATCCATGACTAATCCTGTCATCTAATGCCAAGATTCTTAATTTCTTATCCCCAAACACCTCTCCTGGAGCTGGTGGTAGCTGCATCTGCAAGAAATTATGAGTCAATCATGACTCATGACAAGCCAAATGCTGTGCACAATTAACTGTCTATTTACAGTTTTAAAGAGACACTGATCCTGTTAGGGTTGCAGAGACTTATGAATAATTACGATTTCTGTGGTAGATTTCATTTTCCCTGAACTGACACAGTCAGATGGCACTGTCTTCTCAGCATAGGCCACTCACAAACATGTACATTCTTGTGCAGGAAGATCTGGTGCTAGAAGCCAAACAGCAATCTGCAGTTTATAGTACACACTTGTAATCCCAATACCAGCACTTGAACACAGAATGGCTTTCATGGAGTTTTCATATGCAGAGCTCTTTCTCACAAATGGCTCTTACAGACTCAAAGCTCACCTATGCTTTAGACATTCTTAATGTTTACCATAACTGGTAATAGTAGGTCAATGACATAGGGCAGTGTTTATATAGAAAAGCTCTTTTGGATACTAATATTGTTTGCCACATGGTTTGCTTTAAGTTCTTCAGGTGAGACAGTGCTGACCATATTGGAAAACCTTTTTCCCACTGAGGATGCAGATGGGACTTAACTCTGTGCAAAACCCTCATGTCCTAAGGCACCCCAAGTGGTGTTTGACATTTGTGTTTTCTGCCTGAGTACTGCTTATGCCTTGGCTCTGTAGCTCTCTGTAGGCTTTCCTGCAACAATGAGAACCTCTTGATTAAATTGTTTTAATGGAGGGAAATCTTCTCATGCTATAGTTGGCAAACACAACAGACATCAAGCCCAAAAGACAATGGAGGGCACATTTTCCTCTTCTAAAATCTTTTATATCGTCTAAAATCTTTGATATGGCATCAAACACTAGGGACCCCATCAGGTAGGTACTTGTCCATCTTCTATTCCAAGGCATTTCACAGTCTGATAGAGACAGATCAGATGTATTCCTGATGGAGAGAGCAGCAATCTGCAAAAAGGGACAGCTAAATTATTGAAATACAATGACAAAGTATCCAGCATCTGCTACAGATATGATGCCATACATTCCTTATTGCATATAGAAATAAGCGTGGCCTACTGCTTCAGTATTTTACTGGTGTGTTTGGTTCTTAAAGATATTTGCCTCAAAAATATGCAGTAAACACTTTCATTGGGTCTTTTATGTGATTGAATCAACTATGAGAAAATGTGGTCATGTACTGCTTTTTCATTTTTCTCTTGTTTTTCCACTGAATCTTTCAGAACCACTTCTTCAGAGGGAAGGCCAAGTCCAAGACTTCTGTGGAGTTATGCCAGCAGAGAATTTGGCCCCAGGTTTCTTTTTGTGTATGATGAATTGACAGCCTTGTACCTGTAGCCAAATGGAGCAGATGGAAGAAATTCTAGTGACAATTTTGTTCTGGTTGTATGCTTCAACAAAACACAAAATATTGCAGGCAAGTCTTTTCCTCCCATAATTTCATATATAAAATGAGGGTGTCAGGAAGCCAGAAGTGCCCATTTTAGTTTACATTCAGCTCTGAAAACCATCACAGCACAATTTCCCAGTGCCACTTTCATAACAGCCAGTGCATTCACTGTTTTGTTCTTCCTCCTCTCCAGCTTCTGAAAAAAAACCAAAAAAACTTCTGACATTGTCATATTTTTTTTTATAACTACAGTGAACCCCACTGATCAGTGTGCTTGTGACTCATGTAGGACCCCTGGGGTTCAATCAAGTCTCCTGACGTGGACGTGAAGCTGTGAACTCAAGCCGAGTTTACAGACCCAAGTCTGGAAGCTATTCCTTGTTGATCCAGGTGTAAATGGAGATGTACAAACGGCTAGACAGGCTGTGAGCTGCTGCCTACAAGAACTACAATGCCCTTACCAAACCAACTCGGTGGGTTAACTATACCCTTAGTCTTGATCAACACAACTGTCTTTAAAGAGACTTGTCTGATAAACCTCATATTCCCTAGCATATTAGCTATTAGTCTCAATGAAGTCTCCTACAACAGATACTATGAGAGTGTTAGCTTAAGAAGAAGCTGTGGTATCATCAAAAATAACCTTTTCCTCATGCTTATAAGAATATGAAATTGGCTGGACAGGGTGAGGATGACGACCCATCTAGCCCAGGATTCAGCCTTGAAAAGGAATTACTATGTGGTTTGTCAGAGGTAGCACGTGGTATGTGGCACATTTGGCCTCAAATGTCTCAGTTTAGCTATGTTCCTCTTGTCAATGACCTTCCATTTCCCAGGAGCATCGACCATCAGTAATTGCCAGTCTCCAACACCTGGCACTAGGACTGGTCCTTCTGGAAATCACAGAATCAGAATACAAGGGCGGTGATAAATGAGACCCTATAAAACGCCAGCACCACCCACCTTTTTATTCCATTTTCTCCCACCCACTGACCAAAAGTACCATCCAGTGGAGTGGAGCAAGGCTTTGGCCTTTGGAGCAAGGCCTGTGCCCACGGCAGCAGCCAGACTTCAAAGGTCACAGGAATGGACAGTAATACCCCTCTAGTTAAGGGACGTCCAGTGAAACATTCCAGAGAGCAGTTTCTGGCACTCAATTCAGTAAGACTAGTTTCTCTCAAGGGGAAAAAAAAAGAAGAAAAAAAGGAAGAAAACAACAACAACAACAATCCCCAGGAAACCAGCGGTTAGTATACTTGATAAAGGCAATAAGGACAATACACTCACAGTAGCGCTTCCTCCAAATGCTCCCATGGCAGCCATCCAGCAAATAATCATTCGAGGACTTCCTGAGTCAGAGATATTGTCACTATGTATATTGCAACTGTATTATGCAATTGTTTAATATAATTGTGGTGTACACAATGGATACTTAAAATGTATGTTGTATACTGTTATATATAGTACTATTGCACATAACACAATACATCTGTGTTTTACTTTGGTTGAAGTTTTCTTTCATTAATTTGTCCAGTCACTTTTTGAATTATGCAAACTTGTAGTATCCATAAATTTCTGCAGTGAAAATTTCCACAGGTCGACCAAATATTGTATGGAAATTCACCTCTTTTGTTTGCTTTTATCTAGTCATCTGCTAGTTTCATTTGAAGTTCTTTTGCTCCTGTACTGGATGAGACAGCTTTTAATAACAATTTATAATTGTCTTTTCTAGCTGCTCATTTTCATAGAGCTTTCTACCCTCTGAGTTATCTCTCTGCCAGTCTACTTGCTTGTCTATTTATTATTTAGCAGTTACACACCTTTGATCATCCTTATCACTCATCTCTGTACTTCTTCCACTTTTACTATCGCCCTTGAGATAGAAGAACCAGAAGTGCACTGAGCACCTCCAAGAGGCACACTGTGCACATTATTTTCTTAGTTTGCTATTGCTTTCCTTATAATTTTTAATACACTAGTTTCTTTTTGCTTAAAAACAGAACAATGAGTAATATATTAGAGAAATAACAAGAAAATAGCCTAGATTATCCCTTAGAACCAATGGGGTATGAACTGATCTTGGCATATCAAATGCAAGAGCAGCAAAGATACTAAAGGTGCAAAGAATCATACAATCATAGAATGGTTTAGATTGGAAGGGACCTTTGAAGATCATTGAGTTCCAACCCCCCTGCCATGGGCAGGGACACCTCCCACTAGACCAGGTTGCTCAAAGCCCCATCCAGCCTGGCCTTGAACACTTCCAGGGATGGGGCCTCCACAACTTCCCTGGGCAACCTGTTCCAGTGCCTCACTACCCTCAAAGTGAAAAATTTCTTCCTAATATGTAATCTAAACCTACCCTCTTCCAGTTTAAAGCCATTTCCCCTCATCCTATCACGACATGCCGTTGTTAAAAGTCCTTCCCCGTCTCTCCTGTAGGCCCCATTTAGGTACTGGAAGGCTGCTATAAGGTCTCCCCAGAGTCTTCTCTTCTCCAGGCTGAACGACCCAAATTTTCTCAGCCTTTCCTCATAGGAGAGGTGCTCCAGCCCTCGGATCATCTTTGTGGCCCTCCTCTGGACTCACTCCAACAGGTCCATGTCCTTCTTATGTTGGGGGCTCCACAGCTGCACACAGTACTCCAGGTGGGGTCTCAAGAGAGTGGAGTAGAGGGGCAGAATGACGTCCCTATTTGCATGACTAAAGAAGTCACGCATCTGCTTGTAACTCATAGAAAGACCGCTGCCTCCTACTGAACCCTAAAGAACTGTCTTAAATGAGAGCTGTTATTAAAAATAATGCTTTGATTAACCTCGTGCTTTTTTTGCCAGAATTTATTGTTCTATGGAAGGGCTATGACATTTCCAAGGGGCCAGCATTTGAGCAGTATTTCATAACTTACTGGGGCAGAAGGAGATCTAGATTAAGAGTTTACAGTTCTCAGCTGGGAACAGCTTCCTACGGAGCTTTAATTGCCCAGAATGGAAGGTGGGACATGTGAGGGGAATGCTTCCTGCTACTGTTAGCTACCAGTCCAGAAGAAAGCTCCTCCAGCAATTCCAGAATTTTCATTTGGGAGGAACTACTTCCACATTTTATAATTACAAAGATCAAGACTGATTTAATTTTGATTCAGCAAAAGGCTCTTGAATACTAAAGTAATTCTCTTAGCTTAGTGTTTTCCATACAGATTTGGTTGGAGTCAACACAAACACATGGCACCATTTGGAGGACAGGCACTGTGAGGAGGCTTCTTCTCAGAGTTTTCATGGCTTTGACAAGTAATTAGGGTTTGAATTTTGAGTCATGACAGGCAGAATTTTAATTAGAAAAACAAGAAAATGAATATGTAAAGAAAGGGAAAGAGACAGATTAGCATCAACTGAATGAGAGCAAAACCAGAACTGCCATGGTCATGTTGTCAGAGCTTTGGAGAGAAATGCTGAGAATTTTTATGGCATATGTAAGGAAACTGGGAAAAGAGAAGTTTGAGAGAAATGTGTCTTTTGAGAATGACCAATAAAGGAAAAGAAACCAAAGGGGAGAGGACTAATTTAGAACTAGGCATGGGTGATCCATAACATTGCCAGTACCAGGTTCAACTAGATATAGTAAAGTCATTCAGAGATTCAGAGTCATTCAGTCATTCAGCTGAAAGGAACACTTCAAATTCTTGGTTGTCCTCTACAGAACAGATCTGTTGAGGAGGAAATGGGGAAAAAATGAAAGTTTTAACAGTATATTCACTTACTCACATGTCGCTTGTCTTGGTTTTCAGCGGCCAGTCCAGCCCAAAGCATGACTTTGCTCTACATTTAGACTCACTAAACTAACCTATCACAGCCCCACCAGAATCCTGCAGCACTCACAATTTCAGGCATCCTTTTCTGAGGAAATTGGGAACATTTCCATATAAATCCAGGGGAATCCCATGGAACTGTGTGAAGACAAATCCAACTCCCTTATCTTCAAACTGAGAATACCAGTTCATTTCAGACCAAGACTAGAGTTTGCTATTTCAGTAGCAGCACTCTAGACTTTGCAAGAATTAAGTGGGAAAGAAAGGAAGCTAATCCTATTGAATGAAATCAGCACTGGTGGAGTTTCTGGCCCTTCTTCCTTACTGCACTGTAGTTTACTTCCAGACCCCACAATCTCTGGCAGAAGCATACTCTACTATGCACTCAGAAGGAGTAGGAGAGCAACAGTCCCTCGTTATTCTCACATTTCCATTTTTCTAATTGGGTCTTTTACTATTGTGTTTTGAGAGCGGTGAGATGGGTTGATTTTTTTTTTTTTTTGCCTTCACACATTTAACAAACAGGTTTTCAGCTGCGTGTCTTTGACTTTAGCTTATTTAGCCTGTTTAACAGCTTCTAGCTTATTTAGATAATTTTAGCTTACGTCTTTTTCTCATGATGATTGCTGGCAATGCCAGTTTATGATTCTGGGACTCTTGGTACGTGCAGCACGGCAAACGACAGAGACAGTCTCTGTGCCACAAGAATTTCTGCGTAAGTACCAGACAGAACATGCTCCGCTGTGTAAAACATACCTCACCCACATGAGAATAGGAAGTGAGAATTTAACACATTTTCTTTTCAAGAAATTTTTCTTGATGGCTCATACTTCATCCCTCCCTTTCTTGCCTCTCCCCTCCCCTTCCCTCCCCTCCCTCTTTTCTGTGAAGTACAGGTGTCTTTTCTACAAATACCCTCAAATATTCACAGCTAGAGCTGTAGAAACAGCTTTCTTCAAACTAGAAGCTTTTAATCTTTAATTTTGGAACATGTTCATTTCTTTATATGAATATCAATATGGGTTCTTGGCAGATAGTGTGACTAGAAAAGAATTAGTTTTCATAGAAAACCTTTAAGGTGAAAGCTCAGGTTAAGAATTTTCTGAAGTACAATTTTGTCCAATTTCTTTCTTCTGGACCACAAGTCAGGAGACGGCTTTGAAAGATAGAAATGACAGGCTGCAGGGGACAGAGAATTGTGTTAATGCATGCTATGCTTTCCGGTCCCTGCCAGCGATAAACACCTCAGCCAAGCCTTTCTGTTGGGAAGCCTTTCTGTTGGCATACACATGGAATGAGCAAGATGAAACGCTGCTTTTGGAGGGAATGGAACTTGAAGCATAAAAAGTTTCAGAAACTGACCTTTGCCCTGGGATTGCTTTGTCCCTCTGTGGCAAGGGCTGCCAGAACCAGCAGTGTTACGGGGTTGCTCTGTTTGCAACACTGAAACACTTCGGAAGGGTAGAGACAGAAGTTTTTGCCGGTTCCTTCTGTTTTCCCCACGTGATCTGCAAAACTTGGCCCTCACCCCGACTGTACTGCTGTGGTCTCAGCCTACTGGACGGTCACTGCTGTGGCAACTTGTCTGTAAGAAAGCCCTCCTCTTCAGCATTATCGGAAGTGCACCTTTGCAGGAGGGTATGCTTTGCTTCACCTAATTGATATAAGAGCAGATACAAATTCCCAAATGGCTGTCCAATGAGAAGAAATCTGAAAACCTTGTGGAAAGCCCCAGCAGTCGCACAGAAATGCATTACTGCTACAACAGCACTGAGCCTGTTTCCACAAATAAGGAGGTACCAGTTGCCAACATCCCAGCTCTGCCCCTTTCGATGCTCTAGAGAGAAGGACACCACAGGGAGCAGTGCTGACCATTGTCTTGCTGAAGGAAACTCCTGTGAGCGAGTATAGGGAACAACTCAGAGGTAACAAGGGACGAGGTGGAAAAGAAGACAAGCTTCTCCTTTGCCACAGTGAGGAAGGCGCAACCCTACATAATGGAGGAACGATCCTTCCCCAGAATACAGGGGAAGGGAAAGAAATACCTGCAGAACACCTTTCCACCCAATTTGGCTGCTGCGTTATATTTAAACAATAAACAGTTTTTCAAACTATTCTAGTTAGTATGACCGAGCTCTACGGTCCTTGACATTAATAACCTGTGTACCATCAAAAGTAAGATTCATGGTACCTATAGTTGAACTTAAGATAGTTTAGAGAGAAGGAGGTATTACATCATTGGATTTGAATCTTTAGTATTTCATAGACAATTTCACAGGTGTATCTCCCAGCTCCCCTTTTATTGTGGTATCTTGTGTTTGGCTAAACACATACTCCACCAATTTAGCTAGGCTTGAATCCAAGAAACAGAAAGCTTGATAATCCACCACTGCTTCATTAGCTTAACCCAGTGGTTAATCAGCTTCACTGTTAAAAATAAGTGTCTAATGTCCCATTTGAATCTGTATGACTTCAGTTTCCAGGAACTGGTTTCTTTGCTATGGTTTTCTCTATTTAATTCAATTTAAGTCAAGTCCCTTACTATTATTTCCTCTTCAAAAGTGTACTTATAATGACGTCATGTCTCCGGGTTTTTTTTCTGAGTGAACTCCTGCTTCACTCTAAAGCCAGCCCTGCACTTTCCCTAAAGCCCTGTGGTGAAGCTTTTTTCCACGTATTCAGTTTTCTATACATTTGTTTTAAAACAGAAAAGCTAGAATTGTTAGTAGCATTTCAGAATCAAGTTTCACCAGTGTTCTACAGAAAAATGAACCGGTCTCCCTAACTGTGAGCACTGAAAGTGACATTTCTACCCAAACATCATGGTGGGAGTTTTTGGTGTGATGCTTGCACATTGTGACCTTTAACTCATTTTCAGAACCATGTCCTTGCAGTAAAAGTTCCCCACTCTGTAAGCTTGGCTTGAATTTCATGGTCTCAGCTTTGCACGGTGGTAAACTCATTTTTTTGAGGGTGCCAGGGACACAGCCACAGCCTCACTGTAACTCACCATACCATGTATCTTCATATCATCTGCAAATTTCATCAGCTGTCTGTATTTACTTCCACATCATTAATTCAAATGTTGAAAAATACCAGGATTAGTGCAACTCCATGTAAAACCCCACCACAGACATGCATACTCAGTTATGACTCTGTGGACAATTCATCACTGGCATCTGTTTAAAAAAAATCACTTCCCAGACTATTTTCTTACTGTTCCTTTACTGTTCATACACAATACTGATCTTTATCAGAATGCACTGGTATGCTGCCAAATTTCTTACCAAAACCTAAATTAATTACATTTTGTACTTTTCTCAAACAATCATATACTATCTTTAAAACACAATTTAAAAAAAAAAAAAAACAAAACCAAAAACAACAAACCCCCCAAAACCCCAAATCAGACTCACTTTAAAAGGCCTATTTTCTATTAAAAAGAATCTTCATTGGCACTTATTCTATGTTTGAGTTCCAACTTTCTAATAGCTATAATTCATGTCTAGTCTTCTCTACTGAAGATTAATATACCTGTGACTTACATCAGGATAATCAGTATGTACTACTTTGAGCCATCATCCCTGTTTCTGGAATATTCCTGCAGCATTAGCAGTCTTCCTGTCTCTTGAAGAGTTGTGGTGTTCCAAGATTTATTAAAACTAAATTTCAACAGACAAGAAGTCTACCTGACCAGCTCCTCAGGTCTCTGAGTACAAATTATATAGGCCTTTAGACTTAACAAAATTTTTCTTTTGCAGATGTTTAACATCCTCTTTAGTTGCTGTTGAACTGGAAAATACTTTTCACTTTCTCTTATGATGGAAAAAAAGCATGGTATGTTTTCCAATGAATTAACAGAAATATTTATTAAACTTGTATTTTTTTTACTTTAATAATAACTTTATCACCTCCATTTAGTAGCGGGCCTAAGAAGATTTTCTGTACCAATAATCTTCAGCTTCTCACTTTTTCTATGTGATGCTAACATTCTTTAGCAAATTTTCTACATTTCACGGTTGTATATTAATTTCTAGCCATAGCTCCTTACCTACTTTTCATTACACATAATTTTTTATCAACAAATCCTGCCCTGGCTTCTTTACTGTGCCAAGACTGCTCTAAGCCAAAGCTGTCCTTTCTGAGAGATTGGTACTGTCTTTTTTAACCATCTAATAAACACTTCTTTTAAACTAACTATTTTCATTCTTTTTTTTTTTACACAATTTTGCTCACTATTTTTTCTGTTTTAAAAAATAATTCTTATGCTGTGCATGTTTATGTGTAGAAGTATTTTTATAATTACTGTTTAGGGTAATCTTTTTCCCACTGCAATTAGTCTTGGTTACTGGTCCACCAATTTTCCAGTCTGTGATTAATTCTTCTTTATCATATACTGGCACTAAACAGCAGAGCATCTCTCCTGTAAGGGAACTACTGTCTCAAATTTTTAGAAAGTTTAACAATGTCTTAGCACTGGCAGTCCAAGCTGTCGCCCCTTGGTGTTCTACACTTCTAATGTAACAGGATGATGTATTTGTTACAGAATAAACTGTTAAAAGATCAAAAGTTTTGTTGATCTCCCTGACTAGGACACGCTTGAAAGACCATTACTTTAAGTACAATCACTTTATTATGTGGGAGTAAAGAAGCAGATAAGACTAACAAGGCTAGACATGGGTTAAAGAGCAACTCTCACAGATTACATTAATACACTAAGTATTGCTGGCTGTCTTGCCTGTCAGCGAGCTACCAAGAAATTAAGGATATTATATACAAGCTCACATCCGATGCCAGTGGAAATAGGCCAAACACAGCTGCAATTGGTCATGTCATTGCGAACATCTGACACACTTACCCTTGTAACAACAGATCCAGGTCATGGGCAAACTAGGAGGACTAAACACAGTAAAACAAATTATTAGCCTTCAGGGATATCATTGCAATCAGTAGGGGTGACTGATTTTTGGGTCAATGTTTCTTTTTCTTTTTTTCTACAAGCAAGATGGATCTTCCAGACACCACCTGAATAAGTAAAGGCATTGTGATTTCCTTGATAGTAAGGACTGAGCCGTCTACAGACTGTCAACAAGTAAATGGATTGTAGGTCCAAATTCTGCTTGGAGTGGTATTTGCAGAGCTATGTGGAAATTGGAAGAGTTGACTTTATTCTTACCAATTTCAGTGTGGCTGCTCAGGCTGTAAATCAGAGCTGAACTTGGCAATTAGCAGTCCTTCATACCAGATAGTAAACAAACATATACAGACATAGGTTCGCTTTATTAATACTGTTTTAAAAACAATCAAACCAATAGTGCCTATTTAAAATAGATGAGAGGGCAGACTGCAACATCTAGATTCTCTGCATCTAAAATCTTTTGTAATACAGGCAGTTTCAGAGGAGCACAATGATCTAAACTTCCAGCTTGCATTTATTATCTAAAGCACAGAATTTGCATTTTTCATCACCACTGACGAGGTCCAAAATCTGCATCTGTGTATGCCTTACACGCAGACTGTCAATTAGCTTTATCAATGCACTGGCCTGAAGTTACTGGCCATAAAGAAGAGTGGAGGAACCTATTGGTGGACTGGCAGTACCAAAGAGAAGCAAAGAGGAACAGATTTACACTTTTCAGGCTTTTACAGTTTCTAAACATGACCGATAATTCTTTATTGAGAAAAAGCAGCCAAGCAAGAATTACCTGATCATTAGTCAACTTGCACACATTTTTGGAATAAAATTGTCTTCACTAAAGCCCTTGTATGAAGAATAATTTATAATAAGAACATAATAACATGGGAACCACTTTCTTTATTTCATAGCATTGTACAACAGCTGCAATACAAGGAGGAACATTTAGAAATAGCGAGAATTTTTTTTTACAAACTATTCTGTTGAAGACTGGATAAGTCATAATCATCCTTATGTTCATATATGGCAAGCTAAACAAAATT
Source organism: Ibidorhyncha struthersii (assembly GCA_013398815.1). NCBI lineage: Eukaryota > Metazoa > Chordata > Aves > Charadriiformes > Charadriidae > Ibidorhyncha > Ibidorhyncha struthersii. Next base: position 361,367 of record VZSZ01012037.1, read on the forward strand.
CCTCAATGGTGTGAGCATGTTCAAATTGCATTTTAAGCTTCCTGCTCTGCTTTCGGTAATTTAAATGACCAACTCTGTACATGATAGAAAAAACAGTCTAGAAAACTGAGAGTGGAGGGCAGAAAAGTCTAGGCTGCACATTTTTCCCTTCCCTTCCAAGCACAATCCAACAGATGATCAGGAGAGTCTTGACTGTGTGGCACAGACCACTATAAGACTGCTTGTACAAGAGTACAAAAAAGGGTGTTGAATGCTAACAATTCATTCAGCCCACAAGATGCCATCTATTTAGAACACAAAATAAATTTCATAATTACATACACAAAGTCCTTAGGAAGGACTTGTTCTTACTTCTCTCAACATTCAATATGCCAAGACCCCTCAGCACTTTTCCCATGTTTCCCATATAGTCATCCATGAATCTCTCTGCCTTGTAAGGGAGTCTCAAACTCGCAGACTCAACAACCCATTTTCTCCTCTAGGACAATACCTATGGCCCTTGGGAACTGAGGTAACCTATTTTTCTGCAAGTCACTTACTCCGTATCATTCGTAATGTTTATTACCTATCATCATCAACTCAAAAAAAAACATTACACAGCTCTTCACCACTGCAGTCCAAACAGTTTGACTTTCCTGTGCTGAACAGAGTTGCTGAAAATCTGCAGCAGTAGGGGTGGCACTGTTCGAAGAGGAACATTGTGTTCTGCTTCTTTAAGGAGGTGGTCTCCTCTGAGTGCTGTGACTTGGAGTAACATGGTATTTCCTTCACAAAGCGCCATGAATATCTGCTTCTTCTTGGGAAAATTCTGGATCTGAAGCCGATCATCTCCAATGTACAAAGCAACAGAATTTTCACTAATTTTCCTGTACCGGAATATGCAACCACTAGCATTATTTACCATAGCCATTAAGTCTGCAGTGACCAAATTAACTTCTAGTTTTCTGTATGCCAATAGCTGCTTCTAAAATAATAACCAGGATCTGGACAGAGTCTGAGTGTCTACTGAATAGTACAAGCCATTGATCCCAACTGGGAGAAGTTCACCCCATGAATCACAACATTTATCCTTTTGGCTGGAATGGATAAGTATTATGCAGAAACAGATGTGCCTCAGCCAAATGTGTTGGCAGGCTACAGGCACTTCTGGGTTCACAACAAGCTTCTGAAAAAAATACATGGAGCTCTTTTGCCTAGAAATGGTTTTTAATGCTGAAGTACAACGAGGTCTGTGATATGCCTCCAGAAATACTCGCCTCAGGTTTGTGTTAGCTGCAATGCCAATATGGTAAAAAAACTGTAAATCAATACGAATGCTTGAGGTGAGGTTGCATGAGGGGACCAATAAACTCAGTGTCTGAGAAAGATGTTTCATGTGTAGTAGCAGTCCCAGGGCATCTAGTAACTAACCAAGGAGCTGGCCCTAGGTCTCTGAAACAGAAGAAGGATAAAGGCAACTGGAATTAAGAGATATAAGCAAATGACTAAGCAGTGCACTGATGGCCCATTAACGACTCCCTTCCAAGCTCTGTGAGGGTTGATCTCAGGTTCTGTATTTGGAACCAACTTGATCCAGTTGGATTTCTGGGCCTTGACTCCTGCAGAATTAAACTGTTTAAACATCCAGCTTTAATAGAATGGCTTTGAAAACAGGTGGGTCCCCAAGGACTTTCCAACAGGCTGTTAATCCTGGAGGCTTGCGGGCAGGCATTCAGGCACAAATTAGGCATGTTCTTGGTTGTCAAGATGAAAGGCTGAGAATAGCTGTATGGACGCAGCACAAAGACAGCATACTTGTCTAGAAAATGTTATTCCTGTTCCTAAATGTACAAGTCTTGTAACATCAGTCTGAGAAAGGAGAGAAAAAATAGCTTTGTTGGCACGGATTTGTGACTTTCTGAGGATCAAGCCATACTTCAGACCTACAGAGCACTAGTTCCTTCCCCTCTCTCCTGCAAAAATGAGTCCCTTTTGATCTCTGATAGTCTGACTCTGATCATACTGAAGTCCCTATATATGAACTCCCTTTGCACCTGTATTTTCCAAGCCTTTCAAAGAGAACAGGAATAAGTTACTGAGCAGAATACAACAAAAGAGTTAAAAAAACATGAATTTGACTGCTTTTTCCCTGACTTTCTGTAAAGGAGATGAGTGGGTTAGTAAAGCATGTAAATGAGGACCCTACAAATGTTATTCACTGACAATTCTTAACATGCAACTTCATAAACCAGGGCATTTTGACTTCCCTGTGTCAGGAATATTCTACACCTCTATCCTTCCCTTTCCCCAAGAATGGGTGCTCTCTCCGTCGCTGCAGTACAAAAAAGACAAAGAGATTGTGATTCGCTTACTTTTTAAAGAATGGTGACTTAAACAGAACAAATCAAAAATCCCTAACTTCATATTGAAAAACAAAACAGAAGAACCTCTGTGACTGTGTAGAAAAATTGGCAAAGTTGTTATTTCACGGTTTCAACGAAGTGATAGAAAAGCATGCAAAAAATAGCTCCAGTTCAAGAAAGAAATTCCTGTTAATGGGTCAGAGCCATCCTCATCCACAAAGGGGACTCTCAAGTGTGAAATACATCTTTCAGAAAAACTAGACACTTTTCATAACACACATGAGAAATGTGTGGCTTTAAGCCAAAAATTAGAAAACATACATTTTGCTGTCCAGATAACTATGCCAGAGTAAATCTTCCAACCTTTGCTTGAAATGACATGTAAAACCTACTTATGAGAACTATACAGGAAATACTTCACTGCTTGATTAAAGTGAGAAAAGACTACTCAGAACACAACCTGTGTGAGTAACTCTACGGTAGGAGCAACCCCAAGGTGTGACTCCATTAGATCATGAAAGAATGTCAGCACAAAGGTCAAATAATGTGAGCAATGTTACCAATTGTTATAGGAAAGGAAGGAAAAGATGCTGACATTCAGATACAGGTATGCATTGCTTGTATTTGGCAGTCACAGATGTTAGCAACGGACGGAGCAGCTAATCTGACATATTTCCCTGCCAAAAGAGGATTGCTTCCCTTATCTAGAGCTCTGCTTCCATCTAGTTTTAACTTTCTTAATAAACGAGCCTCTCCCTATTTCTACTGGAAGAGAATATTTCACAGTCTAAAACTGAGCTTCTTACATTTTATTATTTTTTTTTTAGTTTTGTAAATTTATCCCATTATTTATGTTTACTGCTTCATTAGGCAGAGCAACTATGCCTACTTTTGCTACAGTAAGCAATTTTCTTCTCTGTTATTCACGCTTTCTTGGCTATAAGGAGACAGATCTTCTGGCACATTATTTTAAAGTAGGCCTGAATCAAATGATTTAGATTGAGAAGGAATCAATCTGTGAAAAAGTAATAAGTAGAACTAGCAGATAATGACCTCTGCCAAGGTGATAACTGTTCCATACTACTCGCACAGAATAGGAGACATCTCAGGGTACATTCAAGGATGCTGGCTCTGCACGGGGACAGAACATCCAGAATGACACTGATCCTGCTCAGGTGCTAAAAGCAATAATCACCCACTCCTTCACTGTGAAAGGAAATCACATAGACTAATAACATGGGCTCCAGATAGGGTCTGCGTCAGCAATTGAAAAGGGCATCAAAGAAACACTGTTCTGAGATTTAGAAGTGTTCTCGTAATTAAAGCTGTTAAGATCACAGGGGCTAATAAATGCCCAATGTGAGGTTGTCCTGGTTTGAGACAGAACAAAACCAATTTTCTTTTCACTAATTTTAGTTTTTCAGTTAAGCCTCTTCTAACTGACTGCACTCTCCAGAATTAACAGTATATTTTTCAGACACTCTCCGCTTCCAGCAGTGATGATGTCTGATGTTTATAATTAATACTGGCAGAGAAGCTCTTACTTGTACTTATTGCTCTAACAACCAAGGTCAGCTAACTTTGTTATGTGCCAAGTTGGAGGGTTGGAAGCAGAACAGTATAGTGGGGTCACACCTTTGGGGAGGAGTGGAGAGAACAAGTCCGCTCCCTTCTGGGAAAGGAGAGGGGTTACTAAAGAACATCTGTTGTTCATTTTGTGGCCAGCCCAGCCTAAACCTTGACAGAGGTTCAAGGCATATTCTCCTGTCCTGCGCCCTTTTATTCAGCTCTATTTTATATCGGGTTTATTATATTGTGGGTGCTATTTTTATTTATAAGCTAATCGCTTTACGTCTAATTAAAGTAAATAGATGAAAGGGGAGACTTACTGCCAGCAAACTTATATTGTCATGGGACAAAAGCAACCATGCAAAATGAGAAGGGTCTGGGGAAAGACCTGTTGTAGGTGACCCTGCTCTGGCGGGGGGGGTTGGACTAGATGATCTCCAGACGTCCCTTCCAACCCTGACGATTCCGTGATTCTGTGAAAGAAACCCATTTCTGATGGCCATTTGATGTCATACACATACTACAACTAGAATTCATATCCATAATGCAAACCAAACTTCTGTTTAATTATTTTTTTACTTCCATGATTTGCAAAAATAAAGTTGTCTGTAATTCATAAGTCTACTAAGTTTCTGACTTCCTAGTATTGTTAGGAAACAGAAACACTCAAATAGTGTAAAAAGGGATACTTATAACATTTGATTAAATTTGCATCAAACTTGTACACTTACATGAAAACAAAGTTTTAACAAACCGACTACAGTAGCTTGAAGTCATTGGCTTGGCTATTCACAGTCAGACTTCAGCACTCTGTCACCTGGAAACTCATATCAGTGAGCATATTGGTCACTCTACACTTTGCCTTCCTTTGAGGGGAGATGTATTTTGAGGCTGCTGAGCTTTTGAACCTTTCCATGACTGTATCACTGTGCAATTTGACTCGAACCCCAAGAGCAAGTAGAAGGAATAAATGGGGAGATTACTAAGCAGTAAGAGGTACAATAAAGTAGAAAAATCTCTCTTGGCTATATATTCACATTTTGATTCCCTCATTAAATGACGCGTTTCTGAAGAGATATGCTTTAAAAATTATTAGTTCTCAGCTTTCTCCAGCAGTCTTCATTCCCTTGTATTTTTCAAGTACCATTCATAGCTGTTTTAAAAACCCAAATGCTCTCTTTGACTAGATCTTTTCATTTTATAACAGAGCAATAAGGTTACAAGATAATTTGCATTTAGATTATGTTTTCTTTGTAGGGATATCACAACAATGAATGTATGAATTTCATAGTCCCACTTCTCACAGAAGTTCTTAGTATGGCCTGTGCTCTTAAAAAACATGATAAAGGCAAATGCACTTCCATGTAAAAGATAGACAGGTGATATTGAGTAAACAGAATTCATATCATCACTCACAGAAAAATGCTGAAATAACTTCCAAAATTTGAAAATATTACTGCAACTATAATCATTAGTACTATCTTGGTCTGTAAGTAGGACAGATCAGCCTCTCCAATGATGATTACCTTACTGAATCTTATCCTGTATCTATTTTTTTAATACATGTTGTTTCCTGAAACAATTAAGAACTGCGTATTAGGAACTGGCACAGAAATCTAGAACATTAAAATGAACTCTTTCACAAACACAGATGAAAGAGAGAGCAGAAAATTACAGAATCTATTGAAACAACAAGCTCTCAGCCCAAGAACAAATGAACTTACTAGTTTTCAATAATCACATTTGGCATCTCCTCTTAATTGCACCTGGGAAGGTGAAACATGATGCAGCTGCTCCTGGCTGGATGGCAATGATGTACAGACTAGTGACAAAATTTTCCAAACATGACCTTCCTTCCCCGAGAGCTGCACTGCCAGAAATGCAACCGAAGGAAACTAATACTTTGCTTGATTTCTTTTCCATCACAATGTTTCTCTTTTCTGAGCAAACCAGGCAGAAAAAAAAGCATCAATGGCAGCTTTTTAAGAAGGGCTTCATTTGTTAGCTGTCACTAATTTAATTCCTGTTTATGTTTCTATGCCCTCAAGCAAGCAGATGATAAGGTTCTGGGGTAAAAAGAATTGGATAATACTTCACATTGCAGCCCAGTAATAGGCTCATTAAATATCAAATCGATTTGCTAATTAATTAACCCCCTCAATATCTTTGTAATGTATTGTTAATTTTCCAGGGGTTTTTGTTGTTCTTTTTTCTTCAGATGAGGAAAACGAGAACTAAGGAATATGCTTCCAGGCACACTCTCCAATGAGATCCCTGTGTGTTACCAGGGCGTCTGAGGTAAAATCCAACTGATTCAAAAAGAGAGGGAGTTTTCAGCAAAGCATTTGCTTGGAAACCTTAACTCCGGAAGAAAATTTCTCATTTAGCTTCAAACTGTTTCAATCTACTGGTCTGACTGGCCCGTGCCAAACCTGGCTGTCTCAGTGGGGCTTCAGAGCAACGTTGAGTAAGGGCACAAGCAACTCCTCTTCCTGGGATTTAAAGGGTATTAGCTTCCCAATTCTTATTTGCATTTTAATTAGTTATAGTGTGGATATGTGCAGGGATCATGGCTGGAGAAAAATGCTATTGTTTTTGATCTGTTATTACTTTTGATTTTGTTTTAATTAATGTCAGATGCACTTAGAATTTTAAGTAGGCATTCTTTCAAGATGCATTTAAAGCAAAAGAAATAAACTAAAATTATTTCAATGGAACTATAATTTGAAAAAAATCCGAACATTTACTGACAACAACCTCTGCCTCAAGGAGCTCACATCTAATGAGGTAAGAGACAGGAGGACAACAAGTCTACGTGTAATTTTCACTTGTTTCACTACTGGCACAGATGCAAGGCTGAGTCTTAAAGAGAGGGTCTCTTACGTCATTCCAGCATGGCTGTAGCAGAGATGAAAAGGCACTGAAGCAGGTGTGGGGAAAGTAAGTCTCCACTGACAAAAAGGAAATTCCAGTTCAAACAGTAGAGCTGGGAGTCATCTCGCCCATGTTAAGGGTGACTGGTGGGTCAAAAGCGATGAGGACAGCATTACTCAGTTCACTGTGATTTGTCTAGGACTATACCATGTCGTTAGTTATTTTGACAAATGAGGGACAACTGTATTATGGCATGGTCAAGGGTGAAACGGAACAGCTACAAGTGTGAACAGCATAACCATCTACCTTAATGACAGGAAAAGGGAGCTGGGGTAATTGCCAGAGAACAAATGGGGTCAGTACAGTTTCTTTAATATGGGATGAAATGACATGTGCAATGAGGAAAGCAAGAACCCACGGCGAGTAAGGAAGTAAGAAAAATGAAGGGGGGCAAAGAGCAGGTGATCAAGGAGATGGAGGAGTGAGGAAAATTCAGTGCCTGTGACACAAGAGGAGGAAGTAGAAGGAATGCTGAGGGTAGGCATCATAGTTGCATTACAAGTAATTTTTTTCCAGCAATAAAATGTAACACCTTTGCAGAAAAAAGGACTGGATTGAGGAGGGAAAAAATGGCTAAGATATGGGTACAGCATTCATTTTCATTACAGAATAAAGACGTTTACTTAGGAATAATGTATTTGTAATGGCATAAGTTGGGTGAAGACAGTCTTAGCTGCTCAGATGAACATTGTAACAGGGAAAAAGCCTCCAAAGAGACATGTAGAAGTGAGCGAAGGAGAGAGTCAATACCACAATGAAGGAAAGAAAGGGCAAGGAGCAGCAAGCTGAAAGCTACAGGAGCAATAGCAAGCTGGAGGCCATGAAAAGGCTAAGCAGGAGAAGCCACAGTGCAGCTCCACGTCCCCACTCTCCAGCTGGCAATGGTTGGAGCATGAGGACACAACCACAGGCCACAGACAGTGCTTGTGAAGATCAGCGGCAGGACAGTTTGGGTCCGGGCGTCCGTCACAGTGATGAAGGCAAAGCAAATAAGATGTCGCTAAGGAAGAAAAGACCTTGGGCAATGAAAGAAAACAGATGTGTTGTATCAGCCTGTAGATAGCAAAAAGACACAAGGAACCCAACTCAGGAAAACTGGGGCATTCCATTAAAACTGCAAGGCTGCTGGTTGTTACCAAGTGTTGAAAATAAAATGTATGTGTCCCTTAGGTGAACTTAGCTCATTAGAATGTGAAAACCACACCTCCAAATCTTAAGCTGTGCACTTCCTAGATGAGATCCCACTCACTGAGCATGCGTAGTAGTTCATGAATGTCCTGTGCCTTTAATTTGAAGCAACAATGCAAGTAGCTAATAGGAGTTTATCGAGAAATGACAAGCCACCAATACCAGTTAGTCCATTTTTGCGAAATACAAAAGCTTACAACGTATAAGCCAAGGTGCGCTAGCTTTGTGGAGTTTCCACCTAGCACCCATCTCCACGCAGACATGAAATAACCAAACATCTTGACTCTGTGTGTGTGGATCAGCTCCTTGCATTCCGGGTAAAGAACCCAGATTTGGGACAACAGGGTCACAGCAGGCCATGGTGCCAAGCAGCACCTGTGGCTGCTGTGTCATGGCCGCAAGGGGGCTCTTTACACTTGGGAAGACTTCATGAGGGCTTCCTGCTAGCGGAGCTGGTGCAGCCTCAAGGCAAACTCCCAGAGGTCCGCCCAGGGCAACGCGCCGCCACTGGGGGGAGGCCCTGGCCGTTCCCCTCACCGCCGCCGGGCACGTGACCCTGCCTCCCGCGCCTCGCGCCTCGCACCTCGGCACGCTCAGCACGCCCACGCGCGCTCGCCCCGCCCCGGCACCGGCAAGATGGCGCGTGCAGCCTTCCCCCACCTCCTCCGCCCCCCCAATCTCCAGGGCGCCTGCGCGGCGCACGGGCGCATGCGCGGTGAGCGCGGCCTGGCGGCGCCTGCGCACTGGGGCACGGCGGGACGGGTTGAGGCGGCAGCGGCGGCGGCCAAGGGCTCAGTTACCGGCGCCCTGCGCGCCAGTCCCGCCGCCGCTCCCTCTTCCTCCGCCTCATCCTCCTCCGCCTCCT